>OZ038489.1:99015374-99067874 GCA_964036315.1 Acanthosepion esculentum | reverse complement strand
CTTAATGAAATCGTTCATTTACATATCAATCAAATACAAAAAATATTTTGCACAATACACACACATACGCATACGCATATATATATATATACATACATATATATATATATATATATATATATATATATATATATATATATATATATATCGTTGAATATGTCAGGCAAAGAAAATTTGATTAATTTTTCATTTAGTTTTCTAATGTTCTTACATTTTTCCGTTTTGTCGGATTAAGGGAATACTTGAAGATCTGAATAAAAAATTCAACAAATTTCCCTTGTATGTCATATTCAACAAAACATATTTACACGATTAACATTGATTGGACTGTTGTTCTTATCTTTATTTTCATATTCACGACGTTTCAGCCGTTGTACGCTCCAATCTTTTTCGTTAATCCATGGTAAAAAGGATATTTCAATTGGATGAAGAGACAAAAAGTTATCTGCCCACGGAGTCGCACCTACTCTTTGCGATTTCCTTTAAATATTTAGAAGAAATTTGCCAGTATTTAATATCAATTTGAAAAAAAATTCAATGGAAAACAAAAATTGAAAAAACAAGTGAAATATAGCTAATCCCTCACTTTTGGGCCGCGTTTTGTACCGAACTCTTCGTATAGTTCGCATGGGAAGATTGTTCTACTTCCATGTGCAATGCCTTTTCTGGATATCTCGGTTTCGGTTGACTCCCTTGAGTAAAAAAAATCCAAGTTTTTGTTCACCTCCGCTGTGGCCAGGTATTGAACTCACAGCTCTTTGATTCAAGACACTGAATTAATTCAACCAACGCTTTTATCCATGGCACTAGGCCAATATACCCCATTAATTAAATAGAGGGTTCGGTTCAAAATTCCAACGTATATAACCTGAAGAAGGATGGAACATACAACGGCCGAAACGTCGTGGATATGACAATAAAAATAAGGACAACAGCCCGAACAACAATGTAAATAGTGTAAATCTTTACAATACCTTATCTCAGATGTCAACGAAGAAAGGTTGCTGCCCCCCATATATATATATATATATATATATATATATATATATATATATATATGAGTTTGTGACTCTGTGTTTTACTGGTTTATATATATATATATATATATATATATATATATATATATATATATATATATATATATAGTTAGTTAGTTTACGAAAAACTAGGTAATCCGTATGGGTAGCCCCAAGGAGGATAAAATCCAGAGAGCTGAATGTAAATCAGAGCTAATAATTTAAATAAAAATAAAAACAGACCACTTTAAGGTTCCATGTAATAAATTATTTCACCACAACCCTTTTAAAGGACCGCGGATCATCAGACTTTACTTCCAAAGGTTGAAACGAAAAATGAAAAGAAATTTACACATTTACGAAGTGAGGAAGTGAGGGGGAGAGAGAGACATGATTGAGTTAGATGTAAAATTTCTATTCTCTCAAATTTAAATTGTTTGAGGAAATCCAGACATTGACACATTAAATCGGTTAACTTAACGGAAGTTACATATTGATATAGAGAGGGGAGAGGAGAAAAAAGACGTAAAGAGAAAAAGAGAGAAAGAAGTCATGAGAGAAAGTGTCACTAACTTTCTTTGGAATGACGTATAGATGTGGGTAAATCAAATAACTAGATATTAGCAATCGTATATGCACGAGTTAACGAGCTTACACAGGTAAGCAAATAAATATTTACTAAATTTACTTTAAATTTACTCTATGTTTGGAGTGACACTTAAGTTTCGTAGTTCTACCAACACGTCAGGCACGAAATATTACTTATGATTAAAAAAAATAATATACTGTTTCTCATGGGAGGAACGTAAATTACACACAGATTCACAGCTGAAATATGTATATTTCAGTATTATCTCGTGCCTGATGAGTTGGTAGAACAACGAAACTTAAGCCGCACTCCAAACGTGTATATATATATATATATATATATATATATATATATATATATATATATATATAGTGAATTTAACCAGCAGTTTTAATTGCTACATGTTTTGTTAAAATTCACAGTTTAATTTTTAATTATTTGATTTTAAAAGAAATGGTATGTTTCGTTCTAATGAATACCTTCTTCACATTTTGCTATGCTTTCGATCAGTTTAAATATCCAATGCGAATATTTTGTCTCATGTATGCAAACAAGAAAATGAAAATGTATACACGATTGATTGCTGAAATTTCACGACCTAATCCATCTGCCAAAAAACATCTTACAAAACATGAAATCTTTTTTTACTGTATAATCATCTATTAGACCAGAGTTTCTCAACCTTTTTAGGCTTGTGCCACCCTTGAAATAATTTTCTTATCTAAGGAAACAGCTGAATAAAATTGATTGTATACCGTTATATAGATCTATCTCTTTTAAATGTTTATCTTAGTTCACATGGTAAACATAATATATGGACAATGTACGTGCTTCATTTACTTGAGTAAGTCATTCAATGATACCCCTATCTTCCACGCAGAGGTCCTGTCCCCTAACCAGTGGAGGATGTTACGCACTGACGCCATATAGACATTACTAAATACATTCACTTTGATTACCGTGGCAGATATGTCTATATTGTTAAATACATCTTTGGATCGACCGAAAACACTTTGGAACAAAGCTAAAAAAAGTAAAAAACGAAGAACAAAGAACGAAGAAATTGATTGATTGATTGTTTTTTACGGCTTACCAACCCTTTAGAGATTATTTAAAGCCCGAAAATATTTTTAAATTGTAAGAATTTGGTGGCGGGGAGATGGTAATGATTTAGTGAAGCAAGTCATACTAATTAACCCATAGGTGGGGGTGGAAGGAGAAGAGGTGGCTTCATACCTTTCACAAGAGTATTTGATTGTTATTGAATATAACACAAGTGGAATTTGAACTTGTCTCTCCGTTTAAAAATTCCGATCAATTATTCGCTACACTACCCGCACATCTACGCTTACAGCACCTGTTATTACTAATTTGGTTATCCATCTAGTTCCTGAGCAGGCTCGACGTTGCTTAACTTTGGAAATTGTACGAGAACAGCCGTTTCAACATGATGTGGCCGTATGTCTGCCAAGACCAATTGCATTTATACGTGAGTAAGAATTACGTCGATTCTGCAATGATGAACCTATCATCCTTTGACAGATACGTCTCCATTGTTAGAAAAACCTACGGATCAATTTAAAAGACATGCGAACAAAGAAAGAAAGTAAAGACAGATTGGTTGTTGATTGTTTTTGTTTTACCGTATATTTATCATTAAATATCGAAATTTAAATATTTTGTTAAATTTTATTAAATTCCGAAATTTAAATATTTTGTTAAATTTTATTAAATGCCGAAATTTAAATATTTTAAATTTTATTAAATGCCGAAATTTAAATATTTTGTTAAATTTTATTAAATGCCAAAATTTAAATATTTTGTTAAATTTTATTAAATGCCAAAATTTAAATATTTTGTTAAATTTTATTAAGTGCCGAAATTTAAATATTTTGTTAAATTTTATTAAATGCCGAAAATTAAATATTTTGTTAAATTTTATTAAATGCCGAAATTTAGATATTTTGTTAAATTTTATTAAATGCCGAAATTTAAATATTTTAAATTTTATTAAATGCCGAAATTTAAATATTTTGTTAAATTTTATTTAATGCCGAAATTTAAATATTTTGTTAAATTTTATTAAATGCCGAAATTTAAATATTTTGTTAAATTTTATTAAATGCCGAAATTTAAATATTTTAAATTTTATTAAATGCCGAAATTTAAATATTTTGTTAAATTTTATTAAATGCCGAAATTTAAATATTTTGTTAAATTTTATTAAATGCCGGAATTTAAATATTTTGCACAAATATTTTTAATTAATAATAATTTTAATGATACAAGTCTTAATCATTCAACCATAGTCCGAGGGAAGAGATGGTTACATACCTTTCCCAAGGGTATTTGTGCGTAAGTGAATATAAATGAACTATATAATTGGAACTCGGCTCTCCGATTAATAATTCCAAGTCATTATCCTTTACACCACCCGCACATCTCCGCTTACAGCATCTCATATTTCGAAACGGCTATCCATCTAGGTCCTGACAAGGCTCGACATTGCTTAACTTTGGAGATTTTGCATTTATACGTAAGTAAAATTGACGTAGATTGTGCAACGATGAACTTATGTCTCCATTGTTAGAAACACTTACGGATCGACCTAAAAGACATGGGAACGAAGGAAGAATGTAAAGGCAGGAAAGAACGAATGAACAGACGAAGGAAGGAAGGTAGGAAGGAAGGAAGGAAGGAGCTGATTAACTGAAACGTACAGATAAAACATGGCTAGGTTTGGATAGATTCATGAAACTGACTTCTTTATAAAGAATATCCACCTAAGGAAATGATTACAGCAAATAAATTTCTTCAAAACTATATATCTGTATAATTTATGCATAAATTAAGCAATGCCTTCGTTTCTTAATAGAAAAGGACTCGCTAACTGAATAAGTGAAGCAAAAACAAGTACGAGATGCCTACAAATAAATCTTACTAAATTCAGTAAACACAAAAAACCGTTTTACAATTCTATACGGACACCAATGCGACATCTCTCCCGTTATATAGCAGCAAATATTGGACAACTTGAAACAACTTGAAGCAATAACGATGTGATTCTTCTGAAAAATGTTGATAACGCCATGGTTAGAGCATACGAAAAATGGAGAATTTCGGTGACAGTTTGAACCTACTTATAATTTCCTGTAATTCAAGCTACTGCTAAAACGATTGACAAATTATTGCGGTTACTTTCCTTGTTTAATGTCGGGACATGTAATTTAATAATTGTGTATTTGGGCAGCAATCAGAAAATAAACATCCGTAGAAATGAGGAAGATAGGCTTAGAGAATTTAACACACACGTGGTATATAATAGGTGAGAACAATATAGTGAACAAAAAAGCAGCGAATAACCTACATGAAAAATTTAAGTGGATCATCCTACTTTCTAAGGGGACTCGGTATCTAAAGCAATAGAAACAATTATTAAATTTACATGAAGTGTTAAACAGTTTTCAGCCCAACTAATATAAAAAGAAAATCTCTTCATAATAAAAATAAAATAATTGTTTTGTCTTTTTTGTCACATTTTGAGAAGTAACACTTGGCTGAGTCCTTTGCAATGCTAGCTCCGTCGTAAAATTCATATGACACAAATCGCCTCATAGCAAACGATACTTGCATATATTTTGTTGTTTTCTCACCTTGTTTTGTCAGCAGGCATCACATGAAATCCAATTCTCATACATTATATTATATTCTGATATTGATCAAACGCTTTTATTCAGTTTATTAACAAATCGATTTCTTTTGTGCATTTTTTAATCAGCTTAAAGTTTAATCTCAACAAATATCAAATTAACCTCTTTTAAGCGAATTCTTTTTGCTAGATTTCCCTCACAAACTAATGCTCAGAAATATTTTTAAAATTATCTTTAACATACGTCTGTATATCTAAATAGGCATCTACCATAAAAAAAATTGGAGATAGGATTATAGACTGCGTTGTATCGTATTGTTTCTAACACAAGATAATCCTTTCCAAAACAGAAACTATGATCTGAAACTGGAATGAAAGCAGTGATGTCACCTATTCTGAATCCAACATGAAAATTTAGGATGTTGAATTAGTAAATACTAAATATTTCAGAAGGCTCCGTTTATGGATCTATTAACAGTTAAGTATAGGAGAATTTTGTAATGCCCATTTGTAGAAGAGACTTTGTAAATCACAGACAGAACAATAGTATCGCCTTCAAACACAACTCGGTCAGACGCCGCTAATTCGATGAGGTCGACTGTGCTTGCTCTCTGGGAATCCATGTTCAAACCCAAGTGTCGGCAGCGACACTTTATTCCAGTATGACAGAGAAAAAGAAATTGAACATAAAATCGGTTGTGCCAGTAGAAGTTTCGCCCCAAACCGCCTATTACTACGAAACCAAAACATCAACCTAAAAATTTGAGCCCTGTTCTTACACCTTTGTGCAAATTAATTAAAAAAAAACGCTATAGTTTCCTTTCTTTCACTATACGGTCAGTTTTAGACCCACTGGGGTGAAAGGGTGTAATCGATATTTATTTTTTCCTCAGATTAGGTCATTTGCGGGGGTGGTGCAGTAATATGAATCTAGTTTCGGGGTGTATGATTAAATTTGTTTGGCCTTGAAAAATATTGTATCATCCGTGATTGCATCAGATTTTCATCATGCCTAGACAGTATTGTCTCGACTGACGATTAGTTGTCCTAAGGCCATTGTCTGCGATGGGTGTTACTCCAAGGAAGCGTGCGAAATTTGTAACGCTGCACGAGCATAATGACAAGCCTTACCAGTGAGCAAATCAAAGTATTATCGATTGGATTGTAAAGACTGCGTGGAATAGATATACGAAGTACTAACATATGGACTGGGTCATTTTTCATTGAAAAAATACGTAAAAAGTAAATAATAACGGAATTATTTGTTTTCTTTCAATTAATTTGCACAAAGGTGTAGATAGCATCGTCAGACTGAGATTTAATATGCTTTCCGCCATAAATCCGCTCAGAAATATCTAAACTCTCAACTGTATTCAACAGCTTCCTAAGATCAATGATAAAAAAATGTCTTTGTGCTTGTAAATCCTGAAGGTCTTTGCAAAGGCAATCCTTCTTTGAACATTATGGACTGTCGCTACAAAAACACAAGCCAAGAACTGTACAAAATAACAGAAACCACATCACTTAAGGAATTCCAACAACACACAACAACTAAAATGGGTAACACATGTAACTCGAAGAGAAAATAATGACATCTTAATTAAGATTTTGACAATGCACACCTCTTCAAATAAAAGGTTAGGAAGGAAAGCCCCTTCAGAAACTAGAAAGAGCGACATTAGCTACTGGATTTGAGATACCTGTTTTTCTAAGAAATTGTTTTAAGAGAAGAATCTTATGAATTTCAGTTGAAAAAAGCACTAGCTGCTCGATCAATGAATACCAAATGTTTCCTTGTAAGGAAACGGCTATTATTAACATTACCTTTGAACTTTGCAATTTATTATTCAAAGCTGATTTAAGGTATTAAAATTTATTAAAAAATAAACATTTATTACATATTTACGCATTTTTATTAAGAAATATTTAACCGAATACAGGGTTGGTATAGATGGAATAAAATTTCGATAACCAAAAACAATATTTTTTTTTAAAAAGTTCTCAGTACAATGTAGAGCAAATAATATTCATTCAAAAATTATAACGTAAGCATGTTATAACATCACTACAAAAATAGTCATTTTGTTTCAACATTTCTGGTGTCTTGTCCAGTGACAGTGTTGATTGAATAAATATTTTTACCAGAAAAAATCTTAAATTTGCAATTAACACCATCACTCGACAAGACATCAGAAGTGTTGAAACAAAATAGTTATTTTTGTAGTGATGTCATAACATGCTTATGTTATAAATTTTGAATCAATAAAAAGTATTTATTAAAGTAACTTAAATTTAGTTAAAGGCATTTAAAGTATTAAAGCTTGTATAGTTTATGCAGCTTGTAAAAAAGTAATAAAAAATCGGTTTCATTTTGTATATATATATATATATATATATATATATATATATATATATATTAATTTCTGAGGAAAGATCGAGGCGATCTGAAATATCAAATATATATATATATAAAAACATATAAATAAATACTTTCACAAAAACATTCAATTTTTTTTCTTTTAATTTGCAACTTTTCAGTTGTTTTATCCATATATATATATATATATATATATATATATATATATATATATATATATATATATATATATATATATATGTGCATAAATAGATAATTAAAGAAACGGTTGACAAGGTACTGCGGTTACCTTCCTTATTGGCAGTCGAGGCATAGGCATTTAGGCAAGAATCCATCTTTTATACAAGTTTTGTTATAAACGACTCACAAGATAAAGTCGTTTTTAACTAGACGTATACATATATATGTGCATATATATGTATGTTTGTGCGTGCATGTGTGTGCGTGATTTTCCAGGGAAATAGTCAAATGGTCGAAATTCACCTTTTCGGTTACGCTTACTTTTCTTCAATAAAAAAACTTCATATATAGCCTACTTCCGTTTGTAGCATAGTATTAAATAAGTTAGGCTATTTTCAGAAATGAATGTGCAAATTCTTCAATAGAAATGGCATTTCGGGAAAATTCTTTGCCAAGTATCTTATTATTTAAGGAGGTTGATATTTCTTTTTTCACTTGAATCTGTTTTGAATACCTTACTCGTGACCAACGACTCACGGGAAGAACCATGACTCAAATGCTGAGATAGGACACATACAACATGTCTTTAAGTACTGAAGTGGGCCATCTACCACAATAGCACCAGATATGTCCCCGACGTTTAGAATAGACTAACAACCCTTAATGTGAATTCTACGAATTGGCTGCGATGTTTTGAGCCAACAAAATTATCCATAGTCTCTGCGTTCATCTGAATATAAAGGAAAATGAACTGTTGAGTCAGATAAATTGGATTATCTCGCAGTAATGTAAATCGATTATAAACGCAATTTTCAAATAACTGATGATTTCAAACTTGTTTGTATTTACTTTTATGGGGATGTTTATTTAATTAATTAATTTTATTAATTCAATTCATTTTCAGGCTTGCGCGACGTAAGCGATAAAATTCTGCAAATAATTTTTTTAATGCACTTTCGCCGAGAAATTTCTGTTTTGTTCAACCCAATCGTAGCTTATAATCGCTGGGATTAGAGCAACAGTTGCTTTAATTGCGAATGCAGCTATAATAAAAGAAATGAAACAACTTTTAAATCTCTACGGAAAGTCATATTTTGCTAAAAGTGCTGAATGTTTTCTGAAAAGACCTTCAATCACATGCGGCTATATCGAAAGCCGGAATTCAGTCACCGACGAAAAACGAAGACTTTACATCTATTGAGAGTACCTAAATGCATGTGTCGTTGTTTCCTGGTAGAAAAGAGAAACTGAAAATCATTCTCTTCTTCATCATAACGCTTCAAAATTTTTAATTTTTTTTTTTGTTGTTTTTTTTTTTTGCTTTTTTATCGTCAATTATTTACAACATTTTGTTTCGTCGAACACTCTGTATTCGCATCGAAATTAATCCCTCGATCCTGGGTATGACGATAAACTACATCTGGCAGCAGTGCCTCTGATCAGGAGGTTTTGTGGAGCGTGGCACCACCTCTTAATTGCTGTTGTTCCTCCTAACCAGGAGTGGTAGCATCTGTTAGGGTCCTAGCTATGGGCAAATGATTAAACCCACAAACTGAGGTCAAAACACTATGAAAGTATAAAAATATATCTTTATAGTAAAAATACCATTTTTGGAAATAAAATCTTTTACCAGCAATACATTTTTGAAAAGAAATATTGCCAGCAATATATCTTTTACAAAAATAATATTACTAGCAATACATTTTACTCTTTAGAAAAACACTCTTTACAAAAATATGTGAATGAAATCTGATCTACGAACTGATTTCTTACAAAGAATACATATTCTATTCATAAAAACCTATCCTAAAAATGTTTTCGGTATTAAATAAGCCATTGAGGTGTTGATATGCCGTAAAATAAAATAAACCAAACCAAACTTAATCCATCTCTGTTACTTAGACAAGATTTTGATGAGCGGAAAATATTTTCAAATCAGTTTCCTTTGCCGTCAAAAAATGACATTAAGATTTGAGCAAGACACTTTAAATTAAGGTTTAACATGTAGACATTTTAATACGTTTTAATACATTTATATTAATAATATTTATATTAATATTTATATTAATAATATTTAAAATAATATTTAAAATAATATAAAATAATATTTAAAATAATATAAAATAATATTTAAAATAATATTTAATATATTTAATAAGTTTTATACATTTAATATGTTTAATACATTTTAATATATAGACATTTTAAATTAAGATTAATCAATTTTGTAATTATATTAGTTAATTTAGTCTACATGAATAATCTAGATTTTTTTTTATTTACCTTTAAGTTTCCAATAAACAGACCCGAACAATTATTCATTGTAGTCGAAAAATCGACCCAATGTATCCTTATTCAAACCGCCCTTTTTATCAAATATAGAATAAATTTTATCTCACATCGTCCGATTCACGCTTTTTCTCCGTCTTTTGAACCGAAGTAGAGGTTTATTCCTTGTTTCCTGTTTAAGATTGGATTTCCGGTTCCTCCTATTGTCTTTTCATTCTCTTTCACTCTCAGTAGCTCATTGCGTCTTAGTGACATTATCGCTTTGCTTGGGGTGGGGATAGATGTTTTAAATTGTGGGCATCCCAAGAGAAAGCGTTTCATTTGAATATTTAATAATAAGGGTAGTTCGAATAAAGCTGTCTCCAGAAAAGAATAATCGTACCGATCCGTCTGTTTGAAACTAAGTGATATCCAGTAAACCCTATTGTTGCATATGAGAAAGAATTCTGCTTTTTAAATAATTAAACATTTAAAAAAAAAGTAAAAGTAAGCACACAAAAATGAAGTGTTTTAACAACCGATGTACTAATCAGATATTCCGTTATTATAGTAAAGTTTTGGATAGCGTCGAGTAATAATTCAAGCTACTGCTAATATAAAAAAAAAATATCTTAGCGAAGAGATGAATCCGGACAGCTTAACCGGTAAATGTATCATTGTGTTTTATATTATAGAATAGATTTTCTCGGAGCCGGGTTTTTATTAAACTCCTCAAACGCGATGTTTAGTTTGAATGAATAAGCTAATAGCGATGATTATTAAATTAAAGGTTTGGAATTATAGATCTCTTTGATTCGTTTTAACTCCCAACAGTGAATGAAGCAAGATGAAGAGAACATCAGTAAAAACTATTCCGCTTGTAATTTACAAGCGCTTGTTAAATTTTCTTTTTATCTTGCGTAAACTGATCGATGACACATCTTGATTTCGCTTAGACTAATCAACCGTAGAACGAATGTGTAAAGAACAAATGCACTTCTAATCGATCACTATCTCTCTCTCTCTCTCAATCTGTCTATCTCTTTTGTTCTCTCTCTCTCTCTCTCTCTCTCTCGATCTGCCTCTTCGTCTATCTCTTTCTATCTCTATATCTCTCTCGTTCTTCACATCATTTGCGCCTGTCTCTCTCAGTCACTCTATATACATCCCTCTCACCTCCCATGTCTTTCTCTTGTTCTGAATTTCTATCTCCCTATACGTCTATCTCCGTCTATCCATCCGTCTCTATCTATCTATCTATCGTTCTCCACTTCATCTGCACCAGTTTCTCTCAGTCTCTCTATGTAAATCCTTTTCTCCCCCATCTCATTCTCTTGTTATTAGTTTCTCTCTGTTTATCTCCCTTGACGTGTCTCTCAATTTTTGTTCTATATATTCACCCGTCTCCTCCGCCTATCTCACTCTCCCTATCGTTCTCAATTTCTCTCTATCACCCTCTACGTCTGTCAGTTTCTGTATCTCTCTTTCTCTTCCCCTCTTTCTCTCCCCATCACTCTCTCTTTCACTCCGTCTATCTTCCTCAGCGTTTGTCTTTCTCAATCTATCTCTCTCTATTCTCTCTCTCTCTCTCTCTCTCTCTAAATCTCTAAATCTCTAAATCTAGCACTCTCTCTCATTATGTGTGTGCGGTGTCCCATCAGTGTGAGCGCGATCACGTTTCGCTGCAGCTTCATGTTTTTGTTACTCACGGCCATATTTGATATTTGGCTTCGTGATAAATTTTCCTCCATCAGTATACCCCAAGTCGGTTTCTAGATTCTTTCCCGCGCTTCTCTTAAATTCGATACGCCTTGTGAGTATTAAATTCCGTAGACCTTATTTCCTCGTTATGTGTCCCAAAATTTCAGCTGTTTCTATTCTGCGTGCAACTTTTCACATAATCTTCTGCCCACAACCTTTTCAAAGATTACCGGTTAAGATTACTTCATTTCGCTTAAACTATTTTCTTTGCGATGTTATTGTCCAAGATTAACTACAACATAATGGGTCCTCTATAAAACATTAAAACGTCACTCTTTATTTCGTTTCGAATATTATTTTTTTATCTATTATTAACTCTTTTTTTTAATTCATTTCCCCAATCAAGGAAACAAAGCCACCGAGACGCGGAGGTACTAAGTGTGAAAGAATATGAGAAAAAAGAAAATATTATTAAGGCGAAAGAACAATAACAGAACAGGGTTACTTACATTATTCGGACTGTTATCGTCATCTCCATTGCCATATTCACAACGTTTCAGCCGTTGTACGCTCCGGCCTTCTTCAGGTGATTGGAATTCGAATCAAACCCTTTATGTTGTCAACTGATGTAGATTGTTCTAGTTCCAAGTGTCATGCCTCTCCAGGACGTCTCAGTGAATTCCCTTTAACTCAACTGCCGTGGCCTTGCATTGAACTCACAAACTCTTTGGGGCTAGTTACTAGATCTAACCAAGGTCTTTATCAACTGGGCCATGTGTCCTTGAGGATAACACTTTGAATAATGTAAATAATGTAAATAATCGTAATACCACATCTCAGAGATATAAAAGAACAGGTATTAAAAAGACGGAAGATAACGATTGACATATTTAAACTTTTGAAGATCAAATTTGACTGGAAAACAATAAGGCGAAAGAAAGTTCTTGTTGTGGATTCCGGGATGAAATCCGATATCAATGAATAACAAACGCCAGGAATGGATAAAGAAAATAAATGTATTAACCTAATAATACAAACTGGTAATACGGGTTAGTAGATCCAGGAATACGGGTTAGTAGCACTAATATATATACAGTTTTGGTATTGAAGTATCGCGGTATGACTCCTTACTGAGTCTACGTGCTCGCTGTGACGCTTGCCGCCTGTGTGTGTGTGACTTACTCTACTACTACTGAACTCTACTACTCTTCTGTCGTTCCGTCTCGACTCCTTGACTCAACGTACCACTACTCTCCTCGGGTATTACTGGTAGTAGTATATGTATACTTTGGGTGAGTCCATTTGTGTGAAAAGGAGAGACCGCTTAACAGTTCTACAAGTGAGAATTGCGGGAGAGAAAAATATTAACATAAAAATTATAGGTATGTCTAGCTATTTCAACTGTAAAATTATAATACCAATCTAGTATTGAGCTTAAATTCGTAAAGTCGAGATCTCAAAGGGGAAAGGTAATCAGAACAATTACAATGAAAATATTTATAGAAAAGGCACAAGGAAGATACGTTACGTCAGTGGGAAAGTGACTGAAGTCGAGATGCCAGGTCAGGACAGATAAGATTGCAAATTCATCTTTGTATTTTATCAAGAATTTCGAAATATATAATAGCAACACCATACCACATGTGACGGTAATATTCAATGAATGAACGAATGTTCGAATTTCAAATATTTAAGATAGATTCTGCAGAGAAAAATTGTCTAGAACGACAGAGTAAACCTACTTTCCTACTAGCAGATTTAACAGTTGATTCAATATAATATTTCTACTTAATGTCAGTAGAAAGCGTTAGCCCGAGAAGGAAAGATGTGTCACTCACCTGGAGGTTAGCATCAGCCATGGAAGGTAAAAAAAAGTTTTTTCCAAGACGATTAAATTAGAGAAGTATCCTTTTGGAAACGTTAATATTAAACAAGCCATTTATTGACCCAGTTAACAACAGACTGTAATTCATTTTTTTTATAAGCTGCCAATTTGATTTGAACAGCTTAACAAAAACATTAGCCTGAAATCAAAGATCAACTTGTTGCGGGTATTGGCCTTCTGAATCTTTGTGTACGTTTACAAATAATTGATATTAACAGTTAAATTATAGTGAAGAATCCAAGCATTAGAAGTGAGATGCTACAACGTATGCATCTCCCAGAAAGACTGCTTGACAAAATGATGCAGACACCAGTCTCTATTTACATTATTTATATTGTTTGGACAGTTGTCCTCATCTTTATTGTCATGTTCGCAACGTTTCGTGTACGCTCGGGCCTTCTTCAGGTGATAGGAATTTTGAACTGAACCCTTTATTTCGTCTACCGGGGTATAATGTTCTAGTTCCACTTCTCTTTAACCCAAATCTTCAAGATTTTGTTCACTACTGCCTTAGCCAGGTATTGAACACACAACACTTTGGGTCAAGTCACTGGATCCACTGGGCTATGTGTCTGAATCTTTGGAACTTATAAACTTAATGTCTCAGTAACCATTTCTTTTCTATTAACATGACAATAAAGATGAGGACAACTGTCCGAACAATGTAAACAATGTAAATAATTACACTACTTTATACAATATATCTTTATCTTAGACATATAGATGAGAGATACAAATATATATCATATATTTTGAATTGACTGCAATAGCCGTGGAAATCACTTCGTATAAGGGTTTCCAATGTTAATTCTAATCTCACAAATTGTTTGGTTGAATTACGTATGAAGAAATGCTTTTCCACAATAGACAGCAGTATATATCACACAGGTCAGTTTAACACGGCGTGCGCATGCGCGTACACATGGAAAAAAATGCCCAGTCCCCTCGAACATTGTCATGCTGGCGTTAATATCCACAAGTTGTCTCTTCAGTGTAATGAGGGAGGTGCTGATGTTGTGTTTGAATCACCGGGGCGAGTCATAAACGTTCTGAACATGAAAATAATGATGAGGTCAATAATTCGAACAATGTAAATACTGTAAATAATTACAATACCTCATCTCAGAAATATAGACAGATATAGAAGAAGGCCGGAGCGTACAACGGCCGAAACGTCGAGAATATAGCAAAAAAAGATGAAGGCATCAATCCGAACAATGTAAATACTGTAAATAATTACAATACCTCATCTCAGAAATATAAACAGATATAGAAGAAGGCCGGAGCGTACAACGGCCGAAACGTCGAGAATATAGCAAAAATGATGAAGGCAGCAATCCGAACAATGTAAATAATGTAAATAATTACAATACCTTATCTCAGAAATATAGACAGATATAGAAGAAGGCCGGAGCGTACAACGGCCGAAACGTCGAGAATATAGCAAAAATGATGAAGGCAGCAATCCGAACAATGTAAATAATGTAAATAATTACAATACCTTATCTCAGAAATATAGACAGATATAGAAGAAGGCCGGAGCGTACAACGGCCGAAACGTCGAGAATATAGCAAAAAATGATGAAGGCAGCAATCCGAACAATGTAAATAATGTAAATAATTACAATACCTCATCTCAGAAATATAGACAGATATAGAAGAAGGCCGGAGCGTACAACGGCCGAAACGTCGAGAATATAGCAAAAATAATGAAGGCAGCAATCCGAACAATATAAATAATGTAAATAATTAAAATACCTGATCTCAGAAATATAGGCGAATAAAACAGTCTCATTGGAACATTTTTATCCACCGTCAACTATTAAAAGTAGAAATTGTATTCGTACATCATAAGAGTCAATAAGCTTTCCACGACCATCGTACATGTTACAAGATTAGGCTAAATAACTAAAGGCAGACAGAAAAAAATAGCCTAAAAACTTCACTGAGTGACCTGGAAGATCTTTTCAGAAACTCAGACATTGCCAGGCAACCGAGGCTTATAGATGGAGGTGGTCAGGAGACCATCCACGCTGAGAACCTAAGATCACCCCAGGCTATTAGGCTGAGAATGATGTTGATTATTACGTTGCTAGTTTCTGAAAAAGTTTTCTGCTATGAGACGTGTCTTCGAATTTCTGCGTCACTGTTTCCCTCCTCAGATATTATATTCTTCTTCTACGTGCCGTGTCTGTTCAGAATTTTGACGATCATGGATTTTCACAATTTTCTTTCCTTTGTGGCGCTCTTAATTTCTGCACTTTCTTGATTTGGGCGTGTAACTCACACATTCAGTTGTACATTTGTCCTATCACCTGCATTCTGTTTTCTTACAAGATAGTCCTTACAGACATTTCCTTTTTTCTGGCTTTCATTGTCTACATCCTTTAATAGTTCTTTAAGTTTTCCGCCTGAATTTTTCATCAACACTACATAGCGCATGTTGTTCTACAGAGATCATAAATTCTAGTCAATCTTCACATTCTCAAAGAATTGTTGCTCTGAAAAGTTTAAATAAAATCCTGCGAGATAATTCATTTTTTTTTTTTTGCATTTAGCTTCTTTTTTGTATACACATTCTTCTCATTCGTTATTCGTATACAAGACGTTATTTTCCCTAAAAGAAAAAAAAAAGAATGCATCTTATTCGCATATCCTTTCTATGTAGATCAAGATTTCTCGTCACCTACATAAATTGATTATTTGGAATAAAAATGATATACTGACAAAATTCACCTTTTCTGTGATGAAGCAGATACCAATGTTTTAAAATGCCATGCACATTAATCCTGTCCGTCAGTTAACACGTTGCCTCCCAAGCCTCATTTCCTTTGATGTCCCAGTGCCCCAAGACTATATCTTAATTAATTTTGGTAAAGGCAACTTTTTTATTTAACCTTGTTTCATATACGAAGCAAGGAGGGCACCTCGAGGCAGGGTTAGGGTTAGCAAACTTGTCTCGATAGAACAATTACGACTGAGTAGTCCGTTCGGTCCTCACCGGGTTGCCCTATACTTTCGGCCTTGTACCACATCTAAGCTACGCTTGGAAAATCTCTCGTTGGGCACCTCGAGGCGGTGCAATGGTTAGCAAGCGTGTCTTGCTAGAACGATTACGACTGAGTAGAGAGTACGATCCTCACTGGGTGCCCCATACTTTCGGCCTTGTGCCACATTTAAACTACGCTTGGAAAATCACTAAATGGGGCAAGGATATTATAGCTAGTATTTATTAGTCACGACATGTAAGAGTCCATTTTACAACACAGAGACCTACACGATCCACTCATGGGTCGTTGAAAACTTCCCAATATACAAGTATTATATTGACACAAACTCTGATTTCTATATTCAAAAATATTTAAATTATTTTGGAAAAAATGTGTTTCTGGTGCACCATGATCTGATAAGCAATGAATCCTAGCATCCCAATCCCAATAATCCTCAAAGAAAAGAAACTGGAAAGCAACCCAGCAGAGAGTTGTGTGGTCTTTGCAGACATACCACATCGACTCTCTCGTGTGGAAGCCAACGTTTTAAGTGATAAAGGCTTAGACGATCATGTCTCTTTCAATTCAAGACTGACGAGGCAGAAGATTATCCCACAGTATTCCTTCTCATCGTCATTATCCGACCGTCGTCAGGATCATTGAACCAGTGCAAACGATCCTTTCTTTAGCTGTATAGTATTTGCTACACCAGGGCTATATGCTATACTATATTTCTTTCTATTTTTGCCAACCAAGGCTAAAGGAACCAGTCTACCCTGCTGTATAATATATGCTACACCAGGGCTGCATGTTATACTATATTTCTTTCTATTTTTGCCAACCAAGGCTAAAGGACCCAGTCTACCCTGCTGTTCAACACATAGCTGGGGGAGAAGTGATGGATTCATACAATTCCCAACGATATTTCCGTGTATGTGAATGTAACGAACCCGACTGGAAATCGAACTCGGCTCTCCAACTTCTCATTCTGAACCGATATCGCATATTTCATAATGCTGCATTAAAGACCAGTAAGTTGATTTGATGGAACTGCTCAGCAACCTCGATATATTCGGGAAAGATATCAGAATAATCAAGAACCAATACTGGCAGCAAACAGCATGCACGCGCATAGGGAACGAGTTCAGTGAATATACAAAAATAGAAAGGGGCGTAAGGCAAGAATGCATCTTCTCACCCTACCTGTTCAACCTATACAGCGAGGCAATCCTGAGAGAATAGGAAACTCTACCGGGATTTAGCATTGGCGGACATAATCTAAACTGCATAAGATACTCAGACGACACAGTACTGATAGCAGAAACGGAAAAGAAATTACAAAATCTCCTACAGAAGGTAGCGACGGAGAGTAAGAAGAAAGGACTAAGCATAAACTACAAGAAGACAGAATGCATGGTCATCATTAAGAGGAGGAGCTTAACATGCGATTTGAAGGTCGGGAACACTAGACTCAAGCAGACGCAGAAGTTTAAATATCTGGGAAGTGTCTTGACAGAGGACGGTAATTGCGACACTGAGATTTGTAGACGTATTGGGATGGATAAGGACACATTCCAAAAGCTGGGCAGAGTATTGCGAGAAAGGGGGATTTCTTTGGTAGCAAAGAAAAGAATACTGAACTGTCACGTGACATCTGATGTTCTTTACGGCAGCGAATATTGGACGATTTCCTCAAAGATGAAGAAGAGGCGACAGAGATGTAGTTCTACAGAAGGATGCTAAGGATATTATGGACCGAGCGTGTGAGCAGCGATGGGGTCTTAGAGTGGTTGCAAACAAGGAGGAGGCTTATGCTTAACATCAGGAAGAGGCAGCTGAAGTTTCTGGGACACATAATTAGAATGGCGGGCCTGGAGAATATGATACTCACAGGTCGAATAGAGGGAAAGATAGACAAGGGAAAACAATGCGTGACATACCTGGCGAGCTTAAGCAAGTGGGTGACAGAACGTGGTCTTGGGGAGGTGGTAGAGAGAAGGAACTTGTTGAGAGCTGCAAGGGATAGAGGGGGTGAAAAGCCATGATCGCCTACGTCCTGAAATGAAAAAGAAAAGAAGTTGATTTGGCTAACAATAATTCCGCTGCTATTTCTTCAGAAACCATTATTTTGCCACAATACTTGTTATTCTC
The DNA here is from genome assembly GCA_964036315.1 of Acanthosepion esculentum. NCBI lineage: Eukaryota > Metazoa > Mollusca > Cephalopoda > Sepiida > Sepiidae > Acanthosepion > Acanthosepion esculentum. The sequence goes on along the minus strand of OZ038489.1, from coordinate 99,049,068 downwards.
CGTTTCTTCTTCTCTGCGAATTTCTATCAGCGCTACACGATTAAAAAATAGTCTTGAAAAATCCATAGTAATTAACATCCCGTCTTCGCGGTTCTAAAATCATGAATGTTTTCGCTTTTGATTTGTCATAGACAGTGAGAAACGCGGCAATCATTTTGATAATTGCGAGCTTTCTGTTGAACTCGACGCTTCACTTTACAATCCAACATTTTGTTACGAGGCACTGAAAATCGGCGAAATCATAGAAATTGATTTCAATAAAATATTTACTTTGGACTGGCCTCCATTTTAAATTGTGGAATGAGATTTTAATAACTGGATAATGAAGGATAATAATTGAATTAGCATTTTTCATTTTTTTATATCTTATATCTTTTAAATTAATTTGGCTTGGAGCAAATCTAATAACATTTGCAGAATTGGTACATACTTTTCCGATTTAATGTGGAATTAAATATTAAGCATGATTGACATTTAGGTTCTTGGCGTCGGTAGTGAGGGTGCCGAGACTAACAATGAAGGTCGAATGTCTTAAATGTGATATGCGCATGCGTAGACAAAACGGCTTCGAATTGACGCTGTTTGTATTATTTTACTGTAGGGAAAAGTAAATTCACCGACGAATGGTCTGTAATGTTTTCAAAGAAGTTTGTGTTTTATATTTAAAAGTATATTTATACTGATAAGGGGGAAATACTGCTTACTTTGAATTCAATCCTGCTTGGGGCTAAAAAGTCTACCAAAGTTTACTTCGAATTTTACGATAAAACAATAACTCACGGTATAATGCATACTTTCAATAGTTTAATGATGTTTTCTTAAACAAATTTCAAATTATTTACAATCGAAATAACTGCCTCATCTTTGCTGTTGTTATGACAACGTTCCGGCCGTTATGTTCTCCGACCTTCTTTATGTACCTCCCGATACGGGTAATCTTCAGGGAATTTCGAATTGCATCCGTTATTAATCTACGGGTGTATATTAGTCTACGTTCTGCTTTACTTGACTAAGGTTATTTTTTATGTTTTAGCACTCTTGACAATCAGTATTCTGATTTCTGGGTAGAAACTGGTTTCGAACATCGACCACTTGCATCAATGGGAAAAGCATAATAACATCGACCCAAAAGAACACCCAGAATTCTTTTAAAAAAAAAAAGAAAATCAAGGCATAAACTCGACTGAAATTGAAATATTTTATCATCTTCAATGCACAAGTGTAAGGCAAAAATTATCCACACTTTCGACATAATATAACCTTAGATTTGTCCTACTATCTTCTGCGCATGCGTGCTTATAGTTGGTACTATTGTGGTCACGTGATCGAATTTTGATCTTTATCGCGCCAGATTTCTTGTTGCTGTTACAATGTAAACATGGCCGCTTCGCTTGCAGTGTGCTCCAAAGAGGAACAAAGAACAGTGATCCAATTTCTCTGGTTGAAATCTGTGTCCAGAGCTGACATTCATCGAAGGCTTCTAACACAATACAGTGATAGTGCCCTACTACGTAAAAGTGTGTCTGAGTGGATCGAGAATTTTAAAAGTGACCTGACAAGCCTGACTCACGAAAAAAGAGCAAGACGCCTGTACACGACCACCACTGACGAGAAGGTTCAGCATGCTCGAGAATTGGTAATGGTGAACTGGGGAGTTATCATCGATGACTGAAACTTTAACCTCCCCATCTAGTATATATACACGCTGTTTTAATATGTAAGCCAAAGTTTAAGAAATGAAACTTATATTAACTGAATTCTGTTGGTATATTTTTCAGAATATGTTTACATGAGCGATATAAAATAGTGGCATGTAGCTGATAAGATATGAACTCCTATATTTTACAGCCAATATGTGAAGTACAAACAAGTAAGAGACGCCTTCAAATAAATCTCTCTAAATTCAGTAGATACGAAAAACTTTTTTACAATTCTGTACAAACACGGTTCCAAAATTAAAAAGTGGTTTCTGAAACTTGATTGGATATCATAAGTCAGGTGACGTGCTCTCAACGACGTCTGCGCGGTTGATCTCCAAACAACATGTAAATAGGTGAGTGCATTAAATACATTCAGGCGCAAAACTCAGATAACGATTCGGAGTCGACCCAAAAACGATAAATCGGCTTGCCAGCAACAGTCAGGAACGGATCTGAAATAGGACAATTAGCGGACAAATCTGCAAAATGGAACAGTCGGTGAACCAGCCCAGTCTCAATACATGTTACCATGACAACGCTTCAGTCAGCGATGATTTTCCTACATAGAAAGTCTCAGCGAAGTAAGTCTTGTCTCAATTCTCCTTGTTCACTGTGTTTTAAAATTACTGGTATCGTACAAAATCAGTCAAGAGTCACTGATATGATTCATTAGCGTGTGCTTCACACACGCGTATTGGCGTACATATTACCTCGAACTTTGCACACTCACTTGCAATAAAAAATGAGGAGGAGGTAACTTTTGCGGTGTATTTTCGCCGTTATGAAGAGGTATTTGAAAAAGATTGCGTTACATTGTCGGACGAAAGAAAAAAAAAGTCTGTTGCTCGGAAAATTTGGTCCAAGTGAACACAAAAGTATGCAAATTACATACTTCCGAGAAAGCCTAGCGAAGTATCTTTCTTAATTCTGGGGAAAATTTTGTGGCGAAAAGATCTCTTTTCAACACAAGATGGCATACTTTAAATCTTAAAAAGTGGGGAAGATTATTCGACTTTTGCTGGAATTATCAGTAGAGAGTGTGAGAAGTTTAATCTGAAAGAACTTGCTCCTGATATGTTTAAGGGCTTGATTTTTGTACAAGGATGCCGAGATCCGAAGGTGAATTTTGTCTAAATTAGAACAAAATTCAAAAACCAGTCTGAAAATGGTCGCAGGAGAATGCGAACGGAAAGAAAATCTTCGACACGACATGGAAAAATGGAAGAACGCAACGTGTCAAATATTCAAACAGTTAAGGAAAGGCAACATAAAGGAAATAAATCCATGTTATGACTGTAGACAGATTCATTATTACAAGGAATGTCCATTTAAAAAAAAAGAATGCTTTAATTATGGCAAAGAGGACACAAGCATACCCATTGCAGAAAACCCAAAAGAAAAAAGGGGACACAGATTTTTCTACAGGATTGAATGATTGTTTGGAAGAATACAGTTATCTTCCGCCGAGTCTGGAAAACATATTCGCAAAATTGAATGGTGGCAGAGTGTTCTAAAAACTAGATTTTTTCCTGTCGACGAAGAATGTGCGAAATATCTAACTATCAATACGCATAAGAGTCTGTATAGATTCAACAGACTGCCATTCGGGATAAACTTTGGACTAGGCATTTTCAAATAACCCATGAATACGTTATTGAACAATCTGGACTTCGCAATAGCCAACCTTGACGACATCTTAATTTAGGGTGAAAGCCGAGAACATGCCGAGCATGTTAAAGCAGTTTTTGAAAAAATAAAACAATACGACTTAAAACTTAGTTTAGATAAATATAATTTTTTTTTATCTAAAATTAAGTATTTGCGACAAGATATAGATGCGAAAGGCAGAAAACCAGACACAGTGAGTGCTATAAAAAGATGCTGCCCCCAACAAATGTCTCGGTACTACAATCATTCTTGGGTCTAACAAATTACTACGGTAAATTTATCCCAAATATGCACTTATTGAGAGCTCCACTAAACAAATTGTTAAAATAAGATTCTAACTGGTACTGGAGTACGGAATTTCAGAGTGCTTTTGTGAAAATTAAAGCAATATTAACATGAGACTTAAGTCTGGTGCATTGCGCTCCAAATAAGGATATTATAGTTGCAAGTGACGCTAGTAATTTGGGCTTAGAAGTTGTAATATTACACAAAAAAAGCAGCGGTCAAGTAAAAGCGATTGCACATGCGTAAAGAACTCTATTGCCAGCTAGAAAAGGATACAGCCAAATTGAAAAAGAGGCTTTAGGGATACTTTTTGCAGTAAGAAGTTTCCATAGATTCATACATGGAAGGAATTTTATGCTTCATGCGGACCATCGACCGTAATTGTCTATTTTTGGTTACAAAAAATGGGATTCCCACACATACGGCAAATCGACTTCAGAGATACAGAAAATATTATTAAATTATAATTTTAAGATGGAGTCCCTTCCGTCAAAGAGGTTGGGTCATGCAGATGAGTTATCCAGACTAATCCACAAAATGTGATTCATAAGAGGAAACTGTGATAGCAACGTTAAGAATAGAAATGGAAATAAAAATCGTGCTATGCAGCACCAAACGAGAATTACCTATGATGCTCAAAGAAATCAGGATCAAAGGAAAATAGACAATTATAGAAATATAAAGAGAAAAAGAAGCAAATTAGTAACCGACATTACAAAAGATTGATAGTGATTTTTTTCTATCTGTGATGGAATATTAATGTACGGTAGACGTGTGGTAATACCGGAAGCTCTAAGAAAGAATAACTAAATATTTTCATACCGGTTACCTTGTTATATTGAGGATGAAAGCTTTAATGAGAAGCTATGTTTTTTGGCCGAATATGAACAAAGATATAGAGAAAAATCTAAAAACATGCAGATGTGCGATGGTAACAAAGGCAACACCGGTGAAATTTAACCATTACCTAAAAACAGACAGACCTTGGCAAAAGCTGCATATTGATTTTGCAGGTCCAATACTATTTGATTGTGTTTTTCGAAATGGCCAGAAGAGATAGAATTTAAAAATCCTACGTGTAGTGGTATGATAAAATTTTTGCCTGACCTTTTTGCAAGATTCAGTGTTCCAGATACGATTGTGTCGGACAATGGCACGCAATTCACAGCAAAGGAGTTCAAAGATTTTTGCAATTTTTTCAATTGTACATCTGACTACTGCACCATATCACCGACGATGTAATGGCCAAGCTGAAAGATTTGTGGATACTTTCAAGCGAGCATTGAAAAAGTCATACGGAAACGAACGGTATACTGCAATTCTTAAGGGTATATCAGGTGACACCGAACCCATGTATAAATTCGGAGTCTCACCAACAGAATTAATGTTTGCGAGGAAAATAAAATCGATATTCGACAAGCTGTTACTAAAAGAAAATAAAAAAAAGATTAAATAAAACATAATTACAAAATCCTATATCTGTCTATATATCTGAGATAAAGTATTGTGATTATTTGCATTATTTACATTATTCGCACTATTATACTCATCTTAAAGCCATATTCACAATGTTTCGGCTAGGCCACAAAAATCTCCTGAGCCGACCAAGCATAGAAATGAATTTTTTTGGGGGGGGGGGGGGGGGTAACAGTAATAAGGAGTGCTAAAGAAAAGAAATGAATAACAATATATGGAATACTTTGAGGAAATGACATTAGAATCAACACCACTAAAGCCAACCCTATGGCTGAGATACGTAGTGACAGTATAAAGAACATCGAGCAATTGCCATAAGTGGCGACCCAGTGACCGTGGTTGAAGCCAATAGGGACTTTATTGAATAAATTAACTCTATAGTATTTCAAAATATTTTTTTTTGTAATTTTGGTAAATATATATGTTAAATTGATATGTCAGTGTTTTCATTTTCGCGTATATAATTGATCCCTTAATAAGAAAGTCACCATCATATGTCCGAAACTCTGCCCATTTTGTGGAAATAATCAAAGATACTCCCATCCAATCCAACCAGATGGTGAGCATGGACGTGGTGAGTTTGTTCACCAAGTTACCCACAGAGGAGATACTGTCGGTAGTCAGGGACAGACTGGCCCCAGACTCATCCCTAGAAGAACGGACCAGTATACCAATAGATGGAGATACTGACTTTCTGTACACAAACACAATTCGGAATGGAATCAAACATATACCAGCAGAATGAAGGCTTAGCAATGGCTTGGCCATTATCACCAGCAATGGCTAACATATACATAGAATACTTCGAAGAAATAGCATTAGAATCCACATCACTAAAACCAACTCTATGGATGAGATAAGTAGATGACACCTTCATAATCTGGCCACACCAGGAAGAGGTCCAGTTACTACTAGAACATGTGAACTCAATAAGATCATCGATAGAGTTCACAACGGAGCGAGAAAACGACAACAAACTCGATTTCCTGGATGTACTAATATTTCGAACAGAGCAACTTCAACACCCACCATCCATACAGTGTAAAGATAAGGATCGTCCGCTGCTTATAACATCGATCAAATGTCATAAGTGGCGACCCAGAGTCATGAAAACAAGAAATGGTCAGTGTAAGTAGTACCCTACAACGTAACAACTACCCTGGGTACACGGCACGGCTCCAACAAACTGAGACAGAAGGGTACAAGAGGATAACAACACTCAGAAAACAGCTTCAGTCTGCCTGTCATATGTGAAGGGATTATCGGAGAAAATACAAAGGATCTGTGTATCATATAAAATCAGGACGACCTTCAAAAGTGCTTCAACACTTCGCAGACATATCTTCCTAGTAAGACCCCTCATAGAAGAGAACATGACTGAGGACTGTGTACACCATCCCGTGCAGCAGTGGTAAGAAGGAGAAACAGGCCGCCCCTTAAGTTAAGACTACATGAACATCGTAAAGCGGTAACACGAGGGAAATAGAAAAATCAGGCCTAACTGACCATATGTGGAGGGAAAAGGGAGATCACCGCCCCGCCTCCGTGAGATGAGATTAAATAATAGACAGCATCACTGGAAAATACAAAAACTTAAGGAATCAGCACATATGATAGGCCACAAAAATGTCCTGAGACGAGCAAAGATAGAAATGAATACAATATGGGAACCAGTAATAAGGAGTGCTAGATGTTACAGTTTTTTGTATACTGTATATAACTAGTGAGCCAACCAAAATGAGCTGACTCATTTTATAGTTTACCAAGAGAAGGTTAACTAATAAGAATACGTGAAATATTCGATCCGATGTGTATAAAGGCGGCCATTTTGATTTTTGTGTTTCTTTATCCACTGCTAACCTGTCAGATGAAAGACCTGCAGAACTACGCTTTCCTACTCTCTCCGAATATTCACTGACAACCTCTGATGTGGAAGACCTTAAGAATTCCTGAATAGCTGCTACTAGACATTGGTGCTGTTTCATTGAACAAATTACTTACTACGTTGGATTTCTACATTCAGACTACGGTGATCATATTTTACACAAGAGAAAAGCAATGAATAACAACAAAAATTGCAATATAAGCTCTGATAAAATATGCAATAATAATAACAGAAAAATTCCAATATGAGCACTGGTAAAAAATGATTGCTGAGACATTATAAATACTAAAAATTCATACACAGGTGTTCTCAAGAACACATGGCCCACTGGAAAAAAGACGTTGAGTTAAAGGGAAATAACTGAGACATCCGGAAGAGGCATGCCACGTGGAGCTAGAACAATCTACCCCGGTGGACGAAATAATGAGTTCGGTTCGAAATTCCAATCACTGCAGAATATGACAATGAAGATGAGGATAACAGTCCAAATAATGTAAATAATGCAAAAAATATTATACACCTGGAGAAAAGAATATTTCAAAGAATATAGGTACGATAAAGAGTTCTGAAAGACTGGTGTCATAGATAAACGCATCGGGAGATAGATGTACATGATAAAAGACCCGAAAAAGACGGTTAAGAGACAACACAACCACATAAGGAAAAGGTACTTGGACGATATGAATAACCGAAATGAAGGGCCGATGAAGGTTATGCCTTTAGTAGCCCCGGACGAGGGACGTTTGATAAACGAAAAAGAAAATTGTCAGGGATTATACAAATAAACCCAAAAAGATTCTGTCCTGGGTATGATGATAATCTTCATCCGCGTCCCGGGCAGGACGATAAACTACATCCACGTCCTGGGTAGCAAGATAAACTACATCCGCGTCCTGGGTAAGACGATAAACTACGTCCAACAGCAAGGCCTCTGATCAGGAGGATTTGAGGAGCGTGGAACCACCTTATTTGCTGCTGTTCTCAGGCCCACCCTGACCCAGGGTAGTAGCACCTGTTAGGATCCCAGCTGTGGACAAATAGTTAACCCCCAAACTTGGGTCAAAATACTATGAAAGTGTAAAAATAGGTTTTAATACCAGAAATACTTGTAAAAAAAATGATTACCAACAATAATATTTTGAAGGAAAAAACTGTTACCAGCAATAATTTTAAAAAAATATTATCAACTATACATTTTTGAAAAAAAAATAAATATTACCACTTACATTTTTCTGAAAAAAAATATTACCAGCAATAACTTTTTTTTTAAACAAATATTACCAGGAATAAAAATTGCCGGCGCTAAATAACCCATTGAGGTTGATATATACCGTAATACAAACCAACCCAAACCAAGACAAACCAAAGAAAATAGTAAATTCAAAAAAGGGGGATGTTGTGGAGTACCGGAGCACCCCCACAAGATGGACTGATCTAAAAAGATAAATAGCACGCTCTCTTACTGAGAGAGTGGAAGTTGAACAGAACTTCTTGTCGACCTCTCTACCTCCGGTCGGAGAAGAACGAAGGGCAGAGTCTCATCTGGGGAGGGAGGTAAACCCGACCCCGTGTATAGAGGGTCTACAGGGAATTTTTGCCCAAGCCTACGGGCTCGGAACTCCCTATGTTAACAAACCGGTCTTGTGCCACATCCCGCCTTGTAGCGAGGACCTGTGTAAATACCAAGTTGAAGAGAACTGATGTGAAGTTCACGATTAACTGTTATTCCAATAGAATGTGTTCTTGACTGTTGACACCGTATTCTTCGGAATAAATTACTACTACTACTTTTTATACATCGACTTTTACATTTCACGATACAACAGATAGATAGATAGATAGATAGATAGATAGATACATAGATAGATAGATAGATATGAACAGACTGAGTTAGATACGAAAAGACTTAGATAGATAGATAGATAGATAGATAGATAGATAGATAGATAGATAGATAGGAATGGGCATAGATAGATAGATAGATATGAACAGACTGAGTTAGATACGAAAAGACTTAGATAGATAGATAGATAGATAGATAGATAGATAGATAGATAGATAGATAGATAGATAGAATAATTCAAAGTATTAGATAGATAGATAGATAGATAGATAGAATAATTCAAAGTATTAGATAGATAGATAGATAGATAGAATAATTCAAAGTATTAGATAGATAGACAGATAGATAGATAGATAGATAGATAGATATGAACAGACTTAGATACGAAAAGACTTAGGTAGATAGATAGACAGATAGATATGAACAGACTTAGTTAGATACGAAAAGACTTAGATAGATAGATAGATAGATAGATAGATAGATAGATAGATATGAACAGACTGAGTTAGATACGAAAAGACTTAGAAAGATAGATAGATAGATAGATAGATAGATAGATATGAACAGGCTGAGTTAGATACGAAAAGACTTAGATAGATAGATAGATAGATAGATAGATAGATAGATAGATAGAATAATTCAAAGTATTAGATAGATAGATAGATAGATAGATAGATAGATAGATAGATAGATTATACCAATTACTTTATCATAATTAATGTGAAATTAGAAAAAACCCTGTGTTGTAGTAAAATTGATCTATGACGAAACATCATACAGATAAATTTAAATTCCATTAAATTTAATTCAATACAAAAATATAATCAAAAATATATTTTACACGTTCACCTTAGATAAAAGATACAGAGTGCGGCAGAAATATACGTGTGTGTATTTTTCGCGCGTGTGTGTGTGTGTATGTGTATGTGTGCGTGTGTGATCAGTGCAATACGTGATACGGTGGAGTAATGGATTACAGTTTGGATTGAGGAATCGGAGAGCCGAGTTCGGATTCCAGTCGAATACATTGCATTTGTTTACGTGCTTGGGAAAGGTATGAATCAATCTTTTTTTCTCCCCAGCAAGGGTTAAATAGCAGAGCAGACTGGGTTATATAGCCTTGGGTGGCAACCGGTCTAGGAGAAGGAAAATTCTGTATTCAAGCCAGCCTGGCGTGGGTTTCGCTCCATCAGGCAATCATTTCCACGATGCACTACTTCTGTTGAAACTGCAGTGAGTGTGGTGCCCTAACGACTCGTAGTCAGGACAATACGTTTTGTTTTTCATTATTGTATACCTACTTTTGCATCTCTTGTATATTCAAGGTTACAATAAAGTCACTATTCATTTACTTACAATAATGTTATATAGGAATAAAGTGTCGCTGCCGACACTTGAGTTTGAACATAGATCGCCAGTGAGCAAAAACAGGCGATCCCATTATTGAATTAAGTAGATCACGTGATCATAGTGGAAACGCATAAGTAGGAAGTCGCCTGACGTCTAATCGTTCACCGTTTCTAGACTAACATCTATACTATTGATCCCCATTTCTACTCTATCCTCTAATACTATACGGATCGCATTTCTATTCTGTCTTCTTGTTGTGGCCTGTTAGGGGCCAAAAAAGAAAGACACGGAAAGAAGAAGGTAGGTTGAACAAGTGTATTGAAATAACAGAACACATATACAAAATAAGAGTGTTATTAGTCAGCAGATAGAAGTGTCCGTCCGAAATGTTAGGTTACACTGCATCCCGACTGCCTCGACTTAGGAAGTCTCGCAGGCTAGTATTTATAAGGAGGGATAGTACATTCTAATGTAGATAGGTCACCATAACACTTCTATGACTATACAGACCGCTATTCTTTATTATTATCGAGCAAGTACTATCAGTGCGAGTGATATTCAAAGGTGTCTGACACCAGTATTTTTAAACGGCGTTACTATAGTTGTATCTGCGATTACAAAGTCTCTACTACAACAAGCATTACGAAAGTGACAACGAGTTTTCGTTGACATCACAAAAAATAAAAAGTACGACAAAGTAATTAATCAACAGTTAAATTTATTATTAAAATGTTTTTGGTTAATAAAAATAAAATGCTATGGCAAACAATAGTAAATTAATTACCGGTACTGATTGAACTGCAAGCCACCTGCTTCAATACCTTGCTTTTTATCGTATTTAAATGTACAGTGATTTTATTTCCACCCTATATATATATATATATATATATATATATATATATATTGATTACTCTTTTTAACATATTTCAAATTCTATAGCGTTAATAGGACTCGCTCGGATTATACCAACGGATTACTACCTATATATATATAACGAAGCAAGGTTATCATAGATATATATAGGTAGTAATCCGTTGGTATAATCCGAGCGAGTCCTATTAACGCTATAGAATTTGAAATATGTTAAAAAGAGTAATCAATATTTATTTTCATTAAACAGAGCAAATTTTCTTCATAATTGGAATTAAGATACCTTTACTTAATGACCATTTTCACCTGCGAACTTTAATTTTAATATTCGCAGGCATCCCCCTACAAGCTGATACCATAAACAGTTTGAAAAATCCTGCGAATTTTAAAATTAAAGTTCGCAGGCGAAAATGGTCATTAACTAAAGGTATCTTAATTCCAATTGTAAAGAAAGTATATATATATATATATATATATATATATATATATATATATATAATTATTTATTTAAATATAATAACATAAATATGTTATAAAATCACTACAAAAATAGCCATTTTGTTTCAACACCTCCGGTGTCTTATCAAGTGATGATGTTGAATGTAGAATAAATGGTTTTAAAAGTTTCAAATTAATTAACGATCCTTCGCTAGGGGTAAACGCTGGTACATAAGCTAGAATGACCAATCAAAATACAAGCATATGAGAATTCAAAAAATTTGACAACGAAGCAAGGTTATCATAGATACTAAAAGCTTTAAAGTTGGGGTTCTAGTAAAATAGAATATGTCCTAACTAATAATTATTAAATTATATGATAAAATTTGAAATTAAAATTAAAAGTAAAAAATTACCCATTTAGAAATCTAAATCTAATCTCTATTAAGTTTAAAATTATAGAATTACTGAGGAGAAAATAAAAAATACATATGTAATTTATATATATATATACATATATATATATGTGTGTGTGTGTGTGTGTGTGTATGTGTACGTGTGTGGAGGGGGCAATAAAATAATAAAAAGAAAAATCTATTAAAAAAATCAATAAATGAAATGTTAAACAGAAACAAAAGATTCGAAATAATAAAACGAGATTTTTTTCAATTTAAATTCACTTCGCCCATTGTAAATGTTATTACGCCACTAAGTTAGCGTATGAACGTAATATATCAATGTAAAACAAACAAATAATGTTCTCCAAAGAGACAGTAATAAAGCAAAAAGCTCACCCACCCAAATAGGCTGAGGCACTATAACGTTAACCAAAAAACAAAACGATAAAAATTCGTAATAAAACGCCTTTTATTACGAATGTTATTGCTTTTTTATCAAATTATTTCGAAAAGGCCGGACTGCTTATTGAATGCTATTATTCCCTCGGTGGATAATTTCAGATCGAGTTTGTGGTTGGGCGTAATTTCTTTGCTTTAATTGTAAGGGACTTTTACTTAATAGTTTTAAATGCAAGGCAATATCTTAAACATGCAGGAAAAAGTCACAAGCATCAAGAAAATTTATTGTTCGAGTTAACTTAATTTTATTGTTTGAATTTGTCTAAGTCAGTTAAATGCAGACGTTTTCTAGTATTTAATGCGAACAACGGAAAGAATTTTGCTTATTTTCTGAACATTTTGGTCACCCCTACAACTGGTTTCTCTGAAGAACACTAATCTGAAAGCATGGAGACATGTTGATCGACCAGTTATTGTTACTGTCGATTGAAATTTATAAAAAAAAATTTCATTGTTTTACAGGATTATTACACTTTTCAGCTTCACTAAATGTTAGTGTTCTTTCGAATACTGATGGAGTTACAATTCTACATAGAGAAATACTGAAGATGAAGGGACATCATTTATTTATTTGATTAGCGCAGTTTGGGCCGCTGTGGTCACCACCTCCCGTAATTGTGTTCCATGTTGACATTCAAGACAAAATAGTACAATGACTAGCCGCCTTCTTTTGCACCGGTGATGTTTAGGTTCCTCCGCCCACTGGTAGAGCCGTTGACCTCTGAAGCGAATCGTCTACGTTTAAACTGGCAACTGGCCGATAGCCACTTGGTATGGGTGGGTTGGGTGAGATGTTCCCCTTCATCGGTCGAGTCGGGAAATCTTTCTAACTATCCTCAAACAGGTTAGCCGGCCGGTCGATGCCTTCGTCTCCTTTAAGTGGGAATTTGATGGAGATCGTGGTCTATTAATGTTCAGCATCCCAATTCACGTGAGAAAAGCAGGATCGCTTGATTCGCTGCAAAGGTACTACCACTGACGATACACTCTGATGAAGAGACACTTAGCTTTAAATTTAAATTCGATTAATTAGCTCAAATAATATTAATGTTAATATTAGTTGTTACTACACAGGAAACACTCGGCGTTTATTGACGGAAATGTTTGTGTTTCTGTCGACTTAAATTCATAAAATTATTTTATTAAAAGAGCTTTTCAAGTAAGTACAATTCTCAAGTCCACTATTATAGAACTTTCTGATACTGATGGGACTTTCCTTCCTAACTTATCATTTGTTTATTTTTAGTGTAGAAAGTTAAAAGCATGTTTATTACGCTTCTAATTACACGTGCTACCCGATTTTGTTTTTGCTACTTTTGCAAAACAATATATAGCCGATGAAGTCTACCGACCTAAAACTGTGATAGAAACATCAAAGATGAAGTAAAGCGATCTGAATGATGACGATAGTACCAGCATCAATTCTTAAAAATAGATTGATTCATCACTGAGATGAACTTTTTTTCTGTCTTGTTCTTCTTGTGTCGCCCAAAACCTAACAGTTTACAACGAAATCGATCAACGAACTTAAGCCAACTTATAAAGACTGAAATTCATTTGACAAGATTTGAGTTTCCCTCCGATGACTGAAATATTATTCTGCTTCTAGTCTCTGTTTTATTTCCGGCTTTTGATGAATTTTCTCTTCTGTTCGGCAGCCAATTGCTTCAGGGCCGGTTATTTTTTTTTGTCTTTTTACCTTTTTCATCGTCTGTTGATGTTCTTGTCTTGTGTATTGTTAAATTTCCCTCTCGGCGTTGCACATTAACCAAAATAGAGTTGCTTATTAGGCAATAACGCAAATATTATTCTTCTATTTTCTAAAAATGACCTTTTCCCAAATTTTCTCTCCACACTTCTCTCTCTCTCTCTCTCTCTCTCTCTCTCTCTCTCTCTGTCTATCTCTCTTCATATATATATATATATATATATATATATATATATATATATATATATATATATAGTGCGCGTGTGTGTTTGTGTGTGTTCAAATATGTGTGTAAATGTCTGTCTCCTATTAGTAATTAGTCTTTCTACACTGGGAGCAAAAAAGACTTTATACTAAAAATAAGAAGCGATTTTTTATATTTGTGTGCTAAAATTGAGCTAATGTTTTCGACACTGTTCAAAGCAAAATAACCCTGACGAAGCAAAATGGAGGGAGAAAATCAGGAAATCAGCAAAGTATTTTTATCTTTACTTTTATAGGAAAGAAGAAATTTGTGTGAACCTCTGGCCATTTTTTTCATCTCCTCCCAACTACAAAGACATCCTGAGGTTCGCCCGGCTTTCTTGCCTTCAGCGTTGATTCTTGATAAACAGATACTTGATTCGTTTACAGATTTTATCTCTATTTGTATAGTTTATATATATATATATATATATATATATACATATATATATATATATATAAGTATATATCTATAAGCATATATATATATATATATGTGTATATATATGTGTGTATATGCAATTCTAAAGAAATAGACTGACTGCAATTAAATTTACAAGAAAGCAAAATCTGAGTTCGTTTGATAAATAAAATGTTCTCTGATCTTCCATGTACGTATATACATGTAGATAAATAGATAATGAACACACTGAAATATATATATATATATATATATATATATATATATATATATATATATATATATATATATATATATATATATAATTGAAAAACAAGTAGATAGATAATGAACACAGTGAAATAGATAGATAAATAGATAGATAGATAATGAATACACGGAAATATACACACACACACATATATATATATATATATATATATATATATATATATATATATATATACGTGTGTGTTTATAGAGATAGATATATAGACAGATAGTAAATTAACACATTGAGATAGATAGATAGATAGATAGATAACAGTCTTAGATAGATAGATAGATAGATAGATAGATAGATAGATAGATAACAGACTTAGATAGATAGATAGATAGATAACAGACTTAGATAGATAACAGACTTAGATAGATAGATAGATAGATAGATAACAGACTTCGATAGATAGATAGATAGATAGATAGATAACAGTCTTAGATAGATAGATAGATAGATAGATAGATAGATAGATAGATAGATAATCAACACCACCACTGAATACTATTATGGTAGGATTTGTCAGTCTTTCTATTTCCAAAAGAAATCTTTAAGCCATTTTCTCATTCAAATATCAAATCATGATTATTGGAAAATGTCCGTCGTGGAGTTTGTGTTCGCTTCTCAGCAGCCAGTGAAAATGAATCAGTCTTTTTTCGAGAGAAGCAGGTTTTTCTCAATGCCCGAGTGTCATTGCCAGCAAGACTTATGAAGAAAGAGAATTTTACTTCAAGATTCTTGCTCGGGTGTAACATTTTATTTCACAGATCTACAAATACATATGTGTTCACGTTAACTTGATCTCTTCATACTGAGGCTACCGGGTTGGCAGTCTTCTGCTTGCTGTTCCCGAGTAGTAGTTAGAAGCCTAAACCCTTGTCTTGAGTGGCCTGCTCTGATCAACAGTTGCATAATATCGGGTTTCTGGCAGTGTCATGTCTCGCATGAAAGGGTGTCCTTGCATGTACCTCCGGTGGGAACCCCAAGGCTGCACTATACTTCAGTCTGCGACATTTCCCTTCTGCATATGTCATATCAAATGGCCAACTACTACTACTACTACCGCAGGCCTTCCGCTTACCAATATAAAAATTCATGACTATAAACAACAAAACATAAACGCCAACCTAGTCAACAAAAATGACCTAAAGCCTTTAACATTTCCTTCTCCAACATTCATGGTATTTTTACCAAATTCTGCAGTGAAGAATCTTTCCTTTTTGAAAAGTCTCCGATAATTCTAGCTTTCTGCGAGACTAATCTCAACTTTTCTATCCTTTCCTCTGATTTCTCGATTCCTGGTTACCTTCCTCTACTTAGAAAGGGACTCTAAAGTCCACATGCATGACATGGGCGTTTATGTCCGCGAAAATTCTCCCGCTGCCTAGGGAACCCTCTCTTGAACCTCTAGACCACTCATACTTGTGTCTCTGTCTGCCTCTACTCAACTCAGTCAGGTATCACTTTTTCTCTACTGTTCCCTTTCCTGTCTGTGGGCTAGATAGTATTTCAGTTAATATAGACAAGGCCTTATCCCTACACCCGTTTGCAAACATATTCGTGTTGGGAGACTTTAACGCCCCACCCTACCAGGTGGCTAAAACACTCTTCCACTGACCTCGAGGGTATCCAAACCCCTTAAACATTCAATCTCTCATGCAAGTGGTTGACCTACTCGCGCGTTTTTTCCAGTAACCCTGACGGAAACGCCTCTTTTCTCGATCTCTCTTTTACCTCTATCCCTGACTCTTGTCGAACTACGCAGCTCTTCCCTCTTGGCAATTCTGACTATGCTGTAGTATCTGTAGGTATCGCCTTCCGTCCCCCACCTGGCATGACCCCTATACCAACAGAATATCTTTCTGCTATCAACGATCAGATTGGCACTCATTCCATGATTTCCTTCGAGACGTCCCTTGGAATGTGGATTTTAATATAACTCAATATATATATATATATATATATATATATATATATATATATATATATATATATATATATATATATATATATATCATGCTCTTGATAAGAACAGCAAAGCTCGAGTTATGGTTGTAGATATCTCGAAGACGTTTGACAGGGTTTATCATGCCGGTCGTCTACGTAATGTTCAGGGCTACGGTATTACAGGACGATTGTTTGATTTAATCAAATGATTCTTTTCAAATCGTGAAATGAAGGTCGTTCTGAACAGGCACGCTTCCAGATCCTTTCTTATGAATGAGACTCTATCCTGCGTCCTACACTTTTTCTGATCTTCATCAACGATCTTCATGATGTGGTCAGCTCCCAAGTGGGCATCTCTGCAAATGACTCTACCATTTACTCATGTCTCAACAGTAAACCCGGCAGCGCTGACAAATTCAACCTGGCCGCTGCTCTCGTAAAGGACATTCAATCAGTGGTTAACTGGGGCAAGAAATGGCTTGTAAATTTTACTGCCTCCAAAACGAATCTGCTCTCATATAGCCACCACAGAGATAATTCCCTGGCCGCCATTAGTATGGTTGACGCTAGACTTCAGGAGAGATATCTTACTGGAATTCTCCCCGTTTTTTGTTTTTTTTAAACTATTGGATTCTATCAATAAGAATGTATAATTACTCTCCAAGCTTAACAGAAGAATCGTAATGAAATCGATCATAAACGAAAATGACATGTTCATCATTAATTAATCATAACTAAGTAACGGAAGCTCATGAAGGATTGAAATAAAGTTCAATATATATATATATATATATATATATATATATATATAAAAACATTTTTATGTTTATACATATAAATATTTATGTAAATGGTCTGTTTTATAAAAATCAGTATTAAACAACATTTACCGGCCTGAATGCCCGAGAAATTTTCATAGAAAATTTTCGTCCTCCGACAGGATTCGAACCTGTATCCAATAAGAAACCGTCATCAACCTGATGTGCCTTAACCGATTCGGCCACAGAGGAGCGTTCGATTAATATATATATATATATATATATATATATATATATATATATATATATATATATATATATATATATATATATATATATATATATATATATATATATATATATATATATATATATATATATATATATATATATATATATATATATATATATATATATATATATATATATATATATATATATATATATATGAAACGATTTCATTTTCAAGTCTTTTTTCACCGCTCTTTTGACTGTTATAGCTGAAACTCCTCTTCCACATGCCAAACGTATTATAGATTGAGTTGGATCTTTTCTAATTGATCTCTTTAGCTCTAAATTGAAATGATGGTCCCTCTTACTGTTGTAATCTCCTGATTCGGTTTTCCTCTCTACTGTTCCTTTTTTTTTTTAAACTTATTCACCGTTGTCTTGATAATTCTTGAATGGACTTTGAAGATGGAAGCCAGAGTATGAATCTTGGTATCTTTACTGAAAGCCTGAATGATATTTTCCTCTCAACATTGTTCATTTGGGGAAGACAGTCGGGCGACACAAAACGATTTTAACCTGTTCTATTTTTAGCTGAATAACTCAAAATGTCTTTCAGTGATTCTTAAGACAAATGGTGTCAAGATGGCTAATCGTCTTAACTGAAAACCTCGAAAAAAAAAATTAAAATTAGTTTAGTGTTTTTTGTGGGATATCAGTTATGCTGTTACACGATTTCGACAATTTTACTATTACACCCGGTATATATATTAGAGAATATATATATATTAGAAAAGATGAGCCGAGGCAATTCTGGAAGGCAACACACTCAATGCATACAATCCTTGCAAATAAATAGCTCTATCTCAAGATATGGAACATCAATAATTATTAGTAAAAATAAAATAAAATAAATCACTTATCTTATATAAATTTATTCTCAGAGTTTCATGGATTTTTTCACTTGAAATCTTGAGTTTGAGTGAACTATGTATTTGTTCTTTTCTTCTCTATATTTAAAAAACATTTTTAAAAAACACTATTTTAATGACTTAAATTGTTGAAAATAAGTCTGTTAATGGCATAAAATCAATGTTTGAATTTTTTCGAGGAAATTAAATCCTGAATTAAATAGAAACTAAATTTCATTGAAAATTAATCGTCTTAATATATAAAATTTCATATTTATTCCAGATGGTATTTTCTTTTTTCTCCTTAGAAATTATCTTCATAATGCTTAATGCTGAAACGAACTTATTTTGCGCAACTCGTATTTATTTTGATGCATAATTACCTCCCTTGTCAATGATCTATAATATTAATGGAGAAATGCATTCAGCACTTCCAAGTTAATCATATAGATCGAGAATTATTCAGTGAAAACTTCATATCATGATTTAGCTAATATCCGTGTCAGGCTACAGATTTATTGATCCAATTGTATGTCTATGTTTGCGCGTATCTGCCTGTGTGTGTGCCCGCGTGTGTGTGTACGTTCGCAGTTGGCTTTCATGAAACATTTTGCAGAATATAATATGCTCGAGTCCCGGAAAAGCAGCTTGTTGTGTTACTAAAGTTGAAAACGTGAAAATAGCACATTATTATTGTTGCTGTTGTTATTATTATTAGTATTATTATTATTAGTAGTAGGAGTAGTAGTAGTAGTAGGTAATAATAATATTAATAATAGCGTATATATAAGAATTGTAATTATTAATATACATTTTAATTACGTTCCAATGCGTGTGCTTCTTTCACATTTATCCTCTAACTGCTGGTTATAACCACGATTTTCTGGTTGGCGACCTTTATGGAATTGCTAAAGGCTGTCATGCATTCGGAATGTCGCATACAATTAATCACATGCACGGATTTTGAAATAAAAAGATTTTGAAAAGAACAGTCAATAAGAAAAAAAATGGCGGCACATATTTTTTTAAAAAAATTGGAATTGCTAGATTCGAAAACAATCATTTATTTCGAATCTTGCAACTCATATTCAAGTATTTTTCCTGGGTGTCTTTACAATGTGGTTCCTTTTTCCATATACTTGTTATTTTGAAAATACAAGGAGTCTCGAAAATATATACACACTTTCAATTTTCATTCGACCAGTGTCCACTAATATGTTTCTCAGTTCTATAATTTAAAATGATGGCGTATATGTAGATATTTATTCATTCATTAGTTATTCATTGATATATTTAGTTTATTTATTTGTTTCACTCTACATGTTTGGGTGGGGAGCGCGCCAGAAAACACATATACTTACTTAAATGCAAAACCCGATAGATATGTAGTTAAAAAACAGGACGTCTGATCAACACGTCATTCACAGAATAACGTTTGAAGTAATTATATATATATATATATATATATATATATATATATATATATATATATATATATATATATATATATAGTACACAAGTAGGAAAAATGCCGAAAGACTTGTTGCCGTTAATAATTAAAAAAAACACAGACGACATGCATTTAACGGATGTCAGAATTCGTTGAAAAATACACCACTACCCTCCCTAAACGTAACCTCTTTCTCGAAAGTAACTCATAATTGATACAAAAATAGTTAATATAAATGAACACGCTACCGCCCCTTGTCTGAATGATTGGATTTCACTGTATCCTTGGTAACAGCGAATTATGAATTTATGTGTGCGTTTAAAACTCAGTAAATTTAAAAATAAGTTAGTTCAATATTCACTTGAAGATGAAATGGAAGTAATGCATTTGATTTAATTAAAAAATTAAATTTGAAGTTTTTAGCTTCCATTTTTGAAACATGGTTATTACTGTGTAGCGAAAAAACATTTTAAATCAGTTAATTTATAATATCTATGCTCTGTAAATTTACATTGAGTACTGTTTTGTAAAAAATAAAAAATATCAGTAAAAACACCGGATGATATATATTACTGTTCTTCCATTTATATATATATATATATATATATATATATATATATATATATATATATATATGAATTTGAATGTAATATATCTCAGAATAGTGCTGGTGTTAATAAAACTACTCGATTTAATATATTAGCGATATTAAGTATATATTATTAAATATATATATTATCCCTCACCGGTATATATATATATATATATATATATATATATATATATATATATATATATATATATATATATATATATATATTGAGTTGACCGATTAAATAGGTCAATGTCTAATCGTTACCCCCTCCTTCCTCAATATTAA
Source organism: Acanthosepion esculentum (assembly GCA_964036315.1). Taxonomy (NCBI): domain Eukaryota; kingdom Metazoa; phylum Mollusca; class Cephalopoda; order Sepiida; family Sepiidae; genus Acanthosepion; species Acanthosepion esculentum. The sequence continues at coordinate 99,027,894 of OZ038489.1, read as the reverse complement.
GTATTATAATAAAAAAAAATATAAAAAGAAATTTTAAAATTCTCCCTTCCCTCTCTAAACTCGATCATGTCTCTCACACTATTACTCACCACCTTCTATGTCAACTTATATAAGCTTAATACTGCCCGTCAAAAGTGTAAATTTTAAATTCATTTTTCGTTTCACCTTTTGAAAGTGAAATCTGAAGATCCACAGAAAAATAAAATTCTTTGGTGAAATAAATTATTACAAATGGAGCCTTAAAGTTGTCTGTTTTTCTTTAAATTAAATTATATATATATGCGTGTGTGTGTGTGTGTGTGTGTGTGTGTGTGTGTGTGTGTGTGTGTGTGTGTGTGTGTGTGTGTGTGTGTTATTGTGTACAGGTATGCAGAAAAATAGGAAAGAACACGTTAGGTAAATAATCCGGAGTTCTTTAGTATTTTGTTTTTATTTTTAAAAAGACAATGATCCATACAGAAGTAGAGCTTATATTATAATATTTTTTAGATATGATTCCTTCGCTACATAAGAGTTTTCATGTTTCAAAAACCAGAGCCGAAACCCTGAATATAATTATTGAAATTAAGTTGAATTATCGAGTATCGAGTCCCGTTTTATCTGCAAGCGAGAATAAGCTGTCTTGTGGTTTGCCCGTGTTTATAAGTATGGTCTCTTACAACATTAATTACTATGGAAACGGCTGGGGGCGGCCATATTGGTTAGGTGGTCGAAGAGTTAATTCTTATCTACAGACCAGTCACCTTCGGAAAGTTTATGTCAGGTTATGGTGGGGTCTCTATTTCTAATCTGATGGTGGCGATCACCGTCAACTTAGTTTAAAATCAAAGATATTTTATGGCGCGCCGGCAGGTCGTTAAGTGTCGAGAAAATTCTGTTTTATTATTATCTATCTATTAATTTATTTATTTATTTGTTTATTCAAATGGCTATTTCTTATACAAACGCGTTGGACTGGACTACAATTTATTTTTTTGACGACTTCACAAGGGGTTTTTCTATTTCTTGATTGGGTTAAGCTTTTAAGACTTTTATTAAACTATGGAATTTATTTGTTTATCTATTTTTTATGTTAATTATTTAATGCGAAAATTTGTTGATGTCGGCAAAAACTGTTAACTCCTGCCTATGGTTTAATAACTTTTCATTATTTAGAAACTTAATGATGTGTAGTTTTTCATGTAGGCATAAAGAGCTTGGTTCATCCCAGGTTTTACAAGTTCTTGTTCTATTTATTATTTTCCATTTTACTTTCGGTGTATTATTCGTTTCATTTAAATGCCAGAAATATTGGGATAGAGATGTCTGATTTCTATTTTGAATATTGTTGAAGGAGCTCTTGTGTTGTCTCCATCTAATTTTAAATTTATTCTTCGTTGACCCAATGTATATCCTATCAGTGTTAGGACTCTCAATGGATGAGATAGTGCATTGATATACCACGGATTTTGTGAGGCATTTATTTTCTAACGGGCAGTCTTTAGCGTATCTACAATCACATAATTTTTCATTATTTTTGTCTAATTGCAGTTTAGGAGTTTTATTAATACTGTTTTGGCATGCGTGTTTTTCCAGGATTTTATTATTATGTTTTTTTATGATTCTTTCTAGATTTTCAGTGCAGCTGTAACTTAATTTTAAGGTGTTTCTATTAAAGATGTCTAAGAGATAAATAAATTATGCTGAGCTCTGAAATGGCAAAGGCTGAAGAGAAAACAAAGCTGGTCTGAAGCTCCTCTAGCGATGGGATGCGGTCCTTTTCTATCGTCTATCCGACAACACCTGCAGTATCGAAGAATCTTGTCGTAACAATTTCTCGTGCCACTGAATAAAGATTCCCCTGTCGAGAGAATTTTTTCCCACTTTAATTCTGTCCACGCGTTATAACATTCACATTATTAACGTGCGTCGGCACTTAGAGACATTTGAGAATTCCCATCATAACGAAGGTCTTCTTCGGATCCGAAGAAGAATTCAATACTGATGATAAATGATTACTACTAAAAATAGCAGCAAAAATAGCATAGACTTTACCCAAGTCCTCCCCAAAACGTGGGCTTTTCAGAGCGTGTACACTCGGGCAAAAATTCCCCGTAGACCCAGTCGAGTGATTGTCTACCTCCCCAGACGAGTTCATCTGCGCCCGATGGCAGAGAGGTCGCCAAGCAGAATATCGGCGAACTCAGAAGTTTGATGTACTCTTAGTATAGCTGTTCTCACACTAAACACAGCTGATTGGATCTAGCTTAAATCATTTTTTCTGTTACTGAAATATCTCACAATATAAGGCACAAGATAAACTCAAGGTAGACGAGCACTGAACGACGTTTTTGTATGTCATACAGGGAGGAGTATGAGATTATGGGAGTATATAGGATAGACAACGGTTGACCGTAGACTTGAAGATTGTAACTGTTCTTGAGAAACCGAATGTATGAAACTTCCTCCTTACATAATGGAATATTAAGGGAATGGAGATGTTTCAATCCTGTATACGTAGCATAATGAGTCCTAGCTGTAAATATTTGAACTGGTGGAACTAAGGAATGTAGTTCGTCTGAACATTTACTATGTAATTAGCGACAAAGTAGCGATAGGTTTGCAATATTTCGTTAGTGAGAAAAGAGTTGTAGGGTGGGAAATAGATACATACATACATACATACATACTGATATAGATAGATAGATAGATAGATAGATAGATAGATAGATAGATAGATAGATAGATACTAAACAGACTGAGATAGATAGATAGATAGATAGATAGATAGATAGATAGATAGATAGATAGATAGATAGATACTAAACAGACTGAGATAGATAGATAGATAGATAGATAGATAGATAGATAGATAGATAGATACTAAACAGACTGAGATAGATAGATAGATAGATAGATAGATAGATAGATAGATAGATAGATAGATAGATAGATAGATACTAAACAGACTGAGATAGATAGATAGATAGATAGATAGATAGATAGATACTAAACAGACTGAGATAGATAGATAGATAGATAGATAGATAGATAGATAGATAGATAGATAGATACTAAACAGACTGAGATAGATAGATAGATAGATAGATAGATAGATAGATAGATAGATACTAAACAGACTGAGATAGATAGATAGATAGATAGATAGATAGATAGATAGATAGATAGATAGATAGATAGATACTAAACAGGCAGATAGATACATACATACATACTAAACAGACTTAGATAGATAGATAGATAGATAGATAGATAGATAGATAGATATGTATTTTTGTATTCTTCACGTATCAATGAATATGACGATACTCTTTTGTAAGAGCCATCAAAACAGTCCAGTAAGGACGGCACATTGCCAAGCCTGGTTTATACGATCAGATACACATACAACTTTCTCGTCTTATATTTGAAACTATATAGTGACAGAGAATAAGTGATAGTAATGGTATAAAATCAAAACCAGTATGCGGTTCAATATTGATCAATAAGATCGATTGGTCGAGGAACGGAGCGACGAGTGTCTCTATTGACCGAAACAATTCCCTCTTCCCTCTGCTTTTTTTTTTTTTAGCTACTCGGACGGAATTGTATTGGCCGACGTCAAGCCAAGCAAGAAAAAGAGTAAAGCAATATTTGCTGGGGTTTTTTTGTTGTTTATTTTTTTTTTGTTTTTTTTTCCTCTTCCTGACGAAAGTAATTCGTGCTGACAAGAGCATTCTTTATCCGCCCAAGCACTCAACGGTTGACCTCATAAGAAAACCTTGAACTGAACGTAAGAACATCATACACCATGATGTTTTAAAATCCATTATATGTTATTGTATTTTATTACTTCATAATAGAGTAAGTAACGCTACACCATAAAATGAGATTAGATTATGGAATACCAGGAGTAGTTAGGGCGCCTTTGATAAGCTGTCAGCAAAGCGGGCGTTCATTATTAATTGTGACTCACGGCTATAATCACACTGAAAAACCAATTCTCGTATGATCACCGAAGTTAAGCAACGCGGAGCCTGATCAGTACTTAGATGGGTGACTGCTTGGGAATACCAGGTGCTGTAATCTTGTAGATGCGTGTAGTGCAATGGATACAGCACGCAACTTGAAATCAGAGAGCTGAGTTCCAATTCCAGTCAAGTTTGTTATATCATCTTATTTGCTTCAAATGTCCTTGGGAAAAGGTGTGAATCCAATACGTCGCCCCTCAACTATGGGTTAATTAGTAGGATTTGTAATGTAAATCATTATCTCAAAAAATCTTAAAATCGAAAAATATTTTCTGGCTTTAAATAAACTTCATATGGTTGATAAACCGTAAGAATGAAAAATTAATCATTGGCAATTGTCTGTTTCATTTTCTAAGTAGAAACTATGAAAACATCATATCTTATTATATAGGTAATATCCACAGCTACAAAATGTCATTTCCTCGGGTTGAGATCTTTGCTAAAACTTAAAGAATAAATCTGAAATCCTGCAGAGTGTTTGAAATTACCACATACAATCCGTCCGAGAGGGCTCTTCCACGTGTTACGTTAGCAAGCTTGTCTCGCTAGATCAGTTACGACTGAATAGTGAGTTCGATCCTCACTGGGTGCACCATAGTTTCGGTCTTATTCTACATCTAAACTTCGCTTAGAAAATCCCCATACAATCCGACTGATGAACTACTGAATAACCGAAAACAAATTTTGTACTTATGTAACCATATAAGGAAATATATTTGCTATACTACTGTAGGGATCCTTGTATTCGGTTTTTCGTTGAATGTTACAATTCGGAGTGTCGCCATTCGATACAATAACAAAATATTGTTCCTGGGTTGCTCGTAATTCGGCCGTCTGGAATAATCACACGATTTTCATTGAAAGAATGAAATTCAGTAGAAAAGGCAACGTAGTTTCAACAAATAAACATTAATTTAATATAACTACAAAAATACAAGCAGTTGATGATTGGAAAGTAATGTCTTTGTGTCTCGGTTGATAAAGTTCTGAAATAAAATATAAATTGTCTTTGTGTACGTAAATGAAAAACAATAAAATGTGATATATGTGTTTGTATGAAAAAGTCAACATGTGTGTGCGTGATTCATAGTAAAAGCGGATACAAGAGATAGGAATTTTTTCTTACTGTTGGCGGTGTTGCCGTAGCCTGAAGTTTATCAACGCTGTCGCCTTTAGCATGAGGTCATGAAGATCATGAGCGAGAGTTGCGTGGAGATGGTGACAGCTGTGCATATCATGTTTGGGACTGGATTTCGTGTGTTTTTATACACATTTTCGTTACAAGATCGGCTCCAGAATTATTTATTTCTTCCTAATTGACTCTAAAAGGTCACATGGTATGTCTTCAACGTCTGCACGATATTTGGGCGGTATCTACCTAAATCATGATGACTGATACAACAAACTTTCTGATTTGTATTCTATGATTTTATTGGTGGGTTTTAAGATGTAAGTATTTTCTTGAGGGTGATTGGTTTATAAATACTGTATCTGATATTTTAGTGGAGACGACACTACCATTGAGTTGTATGCAAATTGGATACTGTTTATTTAACTAACCATGCTGAAACACTGATTTCCGAAAAAGAGTCAGGCACTTCTAAATTATAAATTAAAAATTACTCTCTATTAATCATCATGGCTGCTGCTAACCTCCGGCAGAGTGACGCGTTGCGACTTCTCGGCCTAGAATTCTCAGCTGACATGAATTGGAACGACGATAAGGAATCTATTTCTAGGTCAGCTGCTAAGAAAATTGGGTCACTGTGTTGTGTTAGACAATTTTTCTCTCCAGAATCTATCTTACACATCTAAAGATCTACCATTCATCCATGCTTTGAACATTGTAGCCATATATGGCCCGGTGATCCTATTTAGAGATTCTTGATAAAATCCAAGGACGAATCAGCAATGTTATTGGTCCAGATTTGGCGTCTCGGCTTCAGCCATTTTCCCATCGGCGTAAAGTTGCTTCCCTGTGTCTTTTCTATAAAAAAAAATCTAATGGTAATTGTTCGGATGAGCACTTAGCTTAGGTATCTAGACTTTATAAATTTAACTCCAGTACTAGATTCGCAAAATGGTCTAAGGTGGTATTTTCTAAGTTGCTTAACTCGTCTAAATGTAAATAGCGAGAAATAAAAGCTGAAAGTCTAACAGTCATATTTTAATCTTAAATCCAAATGTCTTCAGTGAACAACAAAAACAAAGGAATTGGCCTTGCCGTTCCAATGCTTTTGGATGGGGACTGTATATGCGAGTAGTGTAGCGGTTAACGAGTAGGATAATGGGTCGGAAAGTGAAATCCGAATACGGGGTTCGAATTCCAGGTGAGTTTGTTACATTCATTTTCGCACAAATATCCTTGACAAAGATGTGTATCCATCTCTCTATCATCAGTTAGGTGTTGTATAACAGCGTAAACTTGTCCTTCTAGCTCTGATTGGCAACCAGTCTAGCGGATAGATAACTCTGAATTAAAAACCTGATGAGAGCTGTTGGGAGAATTCTATACACACACTTGTTACTATTCCTCTGGCATCAGTTCTTCCAAAAATAAACGCCTCCAAAGTTGGTAAAAATATTTTTGATAAACCATATATTTCAGTGTTCACTTATATATATATATATATATATATATATATATATATATATATATATATATAAGTGAACACTGAAGTCAACACCCAGAGTCGACAATCTGTTTCATGCTGAACGGAAACAGATTGTTTTATCTGGGTGTTGACTTCAATGTCCACTTTTATATTTACATACGCTCTATTCCTGATATGGAGCACTTTAACCCATAAAGACGTCTCAGATGGCTGGGGCAAGTACGCCGCATGGGTACCGGCTGCATCCCAAAAGCCATCCTGTACGGAGAGCTGTGTGATGGGTCCCGCCCAACTGGAAGACCTCTTCAAGGATGTCTGCAAATGAGACATGAAGCTGACCGACATCGACCGCAACATCTGGGAGGTCGCGGCTGACAACCGTCAGCTTTGGAGAGCCATAGTCAGAGACGGCGTTACGACTGCAGAAGCCGCGAGGGAAGATCAGCAGGCAGCAAAGAGAGCCAGGAGAAAAGCACGGGCAGCCTCCGTCTCCGTGTCATCCAGCTTTATCTGCACCAAGTGCCTGGGAGACTGCCGCTCCAGAGTGGGACTACACAGTCACCAGAGGCGATGTAACTCCATCGCCTAGCACCTACAGCGCTACTCCATCGTCTCAAAGAGACGGACGGATGCAGATGATGATGATGATGATGATGATGAACCCATAAATATAGCATACCCTAAAACTTTAAATATCATATATATCTATATATATATATATAGGTGTGTGTATGTGTGTGTGTGCGTGTGTGTGTGTGTGTGTGGTTTCAAGATTCGCTTCATGGCCATGAGACCTGAGTTCAAACCTCACCATAATCGGTTTGTCAAGAATATGGTTAGCCATATATATTGCCTGAAGATAATATCGGCGCGCGAAACCTTTGCAAAGTGAAGGAAAACTCTGCCATGGGTTGAACTAAACCTTGTGAGGGAAACTGGTTAAATAGAACATGGTTGTGCTAACGCGAAGTCACTAATCATCGTGTCCGTGAGTTTGACCGAAATGGACTCAGTCAAACTCAGGCCAAATGATTCGTTCTCTCCCAGATACTGTAACTAAGATCTGCTCAGCATTATTTTTCAGTCTGACTCTGTGGGTGTCGAACAATTACAAATGTACCTCTGTAGACGGAAACGAGTAGTCTTTCATTATGTACAAATTGGCTCAGCAGTCCGTAATTTAATATAGAAAAAATATTTAATGTATCTTTTTTTTCCCCAAATTGTCGCACTATGGCAGATAATTTGCAAGTCGAAGAGAAACTAGCGTTCGTTTTTGAACGCAAATGACAACAGCGCCTCACGTCAGTCGCAGATGGTTTTAAGAACTCTACCCACAAAATGTGCGAATGTCTTCTGCAAAACGAGTAGGAAATACTTTCGGAGTAGATGAACGCCAACTCGAAAACTGACTGAACAGGAAAGTAGAACATTGATACCAAAAGGTAATTTAGTCTTTCGTGTATCGTTAATTAAATTTCATTTTCTGCTAAACCTAGATAGTATTATGAACCGCCGATGGGTTCAGACATTTTCGCCACCCTACACAGACACACACTGAAACACACACACACACACACATATATATATATATATATATATATATATATATATATATATATATAAATATATACCATATATATTTATATATATATATATATATATATATAAATATATATGGTATATATTTATATATATAACTATATACCATATATATTTATATATATATATATATATATATATATATATATATATATATATATATATATATATATATATATATATATATATATATGGTATATATTTATATATATATGGTATATTTAAATAGCAAGTATTCATTTACACAAGTTTGATCAAAAAGAACCGACAAAGTCTGTTTAATTTTTTATAATATGTTTCCATTTTTCCAATAAGGCGTTGGGTATTGTCCTCAAAGTTGCGAATAAACTGTTCAAAGTTCATATTTTGTTATTTTTTTTTCAAGTAATTTCGACTTTCGCAGTCATTATCAAGAACCGATGTGGTGTTGGTCTATATCCTACTATTCATTGGTAATCTGGACGTTTGATACGGTCTTGCATGACGTCATGTGTCAGGTTCCACAAAAAGAACGCGATTCATTTATTTTATAATACTAATATATGTACGCACATTAATTATTGGCACTTCAAGAAATTTTACAATACCCACCGTCAACACTAAATTAAAATTGAAATAAATATAAATATACCTGTACTTGATAATTGCTTCGGCATGAAACTCAGAGTTGTGCAATCAATGTAAGGTATTTTGTATATGCCTTAGTATATATTAAATAACTCTGTTATTTAACATTGTGCACTGTTTTTATTGCAATATAGAGTATTTATATGTATTTGTATACGATGGCTCGCTCGTACATCTACTTATATTTACCCATTCAGCTATATATGACTCCTTTCAGTTGAGCACTTTTATCGGTGTCATTAAACCACCAAAAAATATACAGTAATTGTTACCGGGATATGGAGTTTTTTCATCTAAACTACTCCACCAAGAACATTCTGATCGCCGGCAAAAATGGCTACGAACTGACCCTTCTACAAAAAAATAGAGAGTGTCATTAAGAGGATGAGATGGGAGATATTCTTCACCAAGCGCAAACATGGATATCAATATCGAAATGAAAATGAATCTTTTGGATTTAAATCATAAAAACACTACACCATGTGACTAACAACTCCTGGGCTTCGAGAAAGAATTATTCTCCGTTATTAATAAGATCCAATTCATTAATACCACTAATAACCGTAAGAAAATAATGTATAAAGACATTACCACCATCAAGCAATCGGATAAAATTATTATCAGTTCTAATGAAACGGGCACCCATTACCAGATCAACGTCGGCACATAACAATGCCATTAATAGGGGGGCCAATAAGAATTAATAAAATGCACCACAGCACTGAGAATCTTTCATCAATTGTGAAGCCAAAAAAACAACCAGAGAACTAAAAATCGACGATAGAGTGTACAAACTGCACACGCAACAAGCTTTCTTCTCGGTAAAAAAAAAACACAAAGATAGCTTCCTACACAACCCCCAATACCGGTTAATCAACACATCCATTAATAACATCGGTAGGATAAGCAAGAAAATCCTCGAAAGAGCTTGTAAATATACAAAATGCTTGAGGATTCAACCAATGGCATAATACTATTAACGCCATTTTGATTGGTTCAATAAAATAAATATGAAAAGTGAATGCTCTTCCCTCCAATTCTATATTTGCAATTTCTACCCATCCATCACCGAGAAGTTGTTAATGGATGCGATAAACTTGGCCAACATTTACTGCCCCTTATGCAAACAAGACATTAACATCATTAAACTGGTACAGAAACCTAATCTGTTAAGTGAAAGCTCTCTGTAGACCAACCATAGCAATCCTGACTTTAGTATTTGCTATGAGTGCTTTTGATTCAGCGGAACCTTGCGAGCTAGTGGGCATACTATTGCATTGGCGTTTTAGGTTTATTTTGTATATTTAAAACATTTGTCTATATAGTGACGACGGAGTTATACTCCTACGCAAATCAAGCGCACAAAACAACTGACCGTAATAAAAATTTATCTGTAATTGGAGGCATACAATTGCGTTCAAGATATATTTTGTTGAAGCCATAAAATTTTGTTCAAAATATTTAGATTTCGGCATTATGCCGCTAGACAAATCAATCAATCAACGAACCCCGAGTAAGGCGATAAAAACCACTACTATTCATTGACCATTTCTGAGCCTTCACAGTTAGGCAGTGGCTTATTCGTTTCAGCATTGGCGACAGAGGTTTGTATTCCGGACGGTCCTGCACAGCTTACAACTGACAACCTAAAGAGCATCTCCAAACTGTATAGACAGCAGACATACTATAGATTAAAAGTGTTTTCTAAATTAAAACTTGATCTCACAACGGTGTCACTGGGTGACACGACGATATTGTTGATTGGCACTTTAAAATTATTCAGAAGAATTTTTTTCTTTTTTTGTCTAACAAAATTTTGTCAAGAATAGGATTTTATTGAAAACAAAGCATTTTGCTATGATTTAGTTATTTTAAAGGTCACTGGGTTTAATTAGTTTAAGACACAAGACACGTGTGTTTTTATTTTTTAGGTCTGTGGTCGGTCTCTATATTGAAAGGTCACTGCAAGGTAATGAGTGCAAAGACTACAAACATTTTAATGACCTGTATCAGTTGCACTTTAGCCTATTTACAGTATCTTGGCTGTATTCAGACTTAAAGTTTAAGTGCAAGGTGAAATCAAATAAGGGACTATTTTTTTAGTTCATCCCTCTTGGATCTAAATAACGATTGATCGGCCAATGAGAATGTAATAAATAAATGCAGTACCGAATCAAGGATTTAGAAGGGTTTTTTTCCCCACCTTTGTAAATTATAATTCGAACTATGGTTGGTTGACCAATGAGAATATGACACGAAATGGTCTGTAATTAAATCACCAATCAGAAGCCTTTTTGATCTTGAAATTCTCCTCCATAAAGGCTGAAGGACTGAGTTCTACAAGTAGACCGGAGACAACAAGTCAAGAAACATATTTTCCTCACTAACATCAGATTCGCTCCAGCCAGGAGAAGACATTGGGAAGACTCGAGTCATTGAAGAAAATCCCAGACTTTGAGACAAGTATTCAAATTGCGATAATCACATGCTGATTAGCATAAGGCTGTAGTGCCGACAAAACTTCTCACCGTGCAAATGGGTTTACTCGGAAAACGTGAGTAGCCATTTGATATATATGTGTGTGCGTGTGTGTGTGTGAAGAAAGGGGGTGCATTTTCAATTTATTAATCCGACAGATTAAACTTTCATTTGTAGTGGATACTCGTATTTGAGTAGACACTCCGTTTATTTCTCAAGCAATATATTTATTTATTTTCGTCTACCAGCCTGAATATTCGAGAAATCTTATTAGAGAAAATTATGCCGGAGTACGCATATTTTTTCTATGATATTCAGAGAGGTATACGAAAATAAATATACTGTTTAATATATAAACGGTGCGTCTACCCAAATGCGAATATCCACTAAAAGTAACGTTTAAGCAATAATATATATACATATATATATATATATATATATATATATATATATATATATAAGAAGTGCATTTTAAGAGGATGTACAGAATAGATATCAGATGACGTTGAACTTGAAGTGACCTACATTGTATCTATCAAGAAGGCATCCTCTCGGGAGATTTTCCTACAAAGTTTTACTTCTACCAAGTAAGAGTTCTTTAGAAGAAGCTAATTTGAAATTACTCCTTATCAAAGGGAATGGGAATTATATTTGTGAATATGACATGGTGTCTTTTAGCTGTGAAGATCAGAGTTGGGTGAATTAAAGGATTAGCTCGTCTGAACATCTGCCATAGTAATAGTGGTGAAGTAGTGAGAGGCGTGCGAATTTTCGTCTGCAAGATGAGGGTTGCAGTCCAACTTATTTTATGGAATAAATGTTTCATAAAATTTCATTTTATGTATTTCTTTTCTTTCTGCCTCATTGAAAAAAATTGCAAGTAGAAATGCCACCTCGAGATATATATATATACATAAATACATATATATATATATACATATATATATATATATATATATATATATATATATATACATACATATATTATAAATTAATTGATTTCAAATATGTTTTTTTTCGCTACACAGTGATAACCATGTTTCAAAAATGGAAGCTAACGTCTTCGAATTTAATAATTTTGTTTAATAACAAAATTAAATTCGAAGGCTTTAGCTTCCATTTTTAAAACATGGTTATCACTGTGTAGCGAAAAAAAACATATTTTAAATCAATTAATTTATAATATTA
>OZ038489.1:98995374-99012874 GCA_964036315.1 Acanthosepion esculentum | reverse complement strand
TAGTAATCAATAGAAACATAACCGAACAGCTTTAATTAAAGAATAATAGAGGTATAATTTATTTATAATAGGTAATATAGTTCGAATATTTAATAATCTATAAGGTCCTCCTTTATTTTTAATAACATTTTCAACCCTTTTTGGCATTGACTTGATCAGGTGCTGGCAAATCTCATCTCCAAGCATTGAATTCCATTTGGATATGAAAGTCACAATCAAATCCTTTGTTGCTCAACTGCTTTCTCGAGAGCCTGTACTTATAATGCTCCATAAGTTTTCTCTGGGGTTGAGGTCAGGAGATTGGGGCGGCCATGTCATAACACTAACCTGCTTCTCATCAAAGTATTTCTTCATCAACTTTGATTTGTGACAGGAAGCATTATCCTGCATAAAAATGAGCTTGGTGGGGTCAATTTGCACCCTTTCAGCAGAAGAGAACAGACAAGACTCTAAAATTCTCTTGTACTGCTCGCTCCTGAGGATCTTTTCAGTAGGTTTTAAGAAACCAGTTCCATGAAAAGAAAAGCATCCCCCTGAACGGATGCTTGACAGTACTTACTGCTAAATTCAAAGAGCTTTCGAAGCTTCTTCAGATTTTAGATCGCTTATCCTTTGAATTTAGCCCAACTTTCGTTTCATCGGAAAATAGAACATTTAGAAAAAAAAATCAGGTGAGTCACTTTTATCGAACAGCACTGTATATTAGTGAATATACATATCCAACGTCGATAGCACCTGAAGATCACACCGGGTCTTTCATTACTGGGAATTGTTGCCATTCAACTGAGCAGTTTAATGTCAGCCCACCCGAAAATCAATATTAGTAACAACAATTGGGTGCAACTGAGGTGCATCCCCAAATGGGTTCAACAATTTGAAGGGGAGCTAGAAAAGGGAGCTGTATAATAATAAAAAAAATATCATAGTAATAATTTAAAGTATTAAATTTTTATTAAAGTTTTTATGAAAGATATATATATCCAAGAACAGATAGTAAACAGTAAAACGTTGCTGAGAGTTAAAATGGACAGGAAGTAGTGGACAGCCATCGTCACCAACAATCTGAACTCAAAACCAGCACTGAAGAATTATCTATCAAACAAAAAAATTTAATCAAAATCGGATGAAAACTGTGAAAATGAATAAACATCTGATCATACACACACATACATACACACACGCACACACATTTTGAGAATTGTATATATACATATATATATACATATATATATATATATATATATATATATATATATATATATATATATATATATATATATATTATAAATTAAGTGATTTAAAATATGTTTTTTCGCTACACAGTCATAACCATGATTAACCGGATTATATATTTTACTGTTCTTTCTTTTTATTTTTATATATATATATATATATATATATATATATATATATATATATATATATATATATATATATATATATATATATATATACAGCGGAACAGTACTGTCTGTGAATGACATAATTTAGTTCTTGAAAATACATTTCACTGTTGAGTGATAAGCTAATTCTATAACCAACAGCCACCTGCACTAATGCAAAGCTCTTCAGTAAAATGAATGGAGCACTTTGGCTGATTGGCATTTGTTGGCATTTGTAAAAACAATACGCTAGATTTAGTTGTGTAACTCTACCGAGTGAAGTTAGCTCTGTCTGATACAAAATTAGTTGTGTTTCAATCCTGGCTTGAGGCATTCGGAAGTCTAGTCGCACTGAGGAGCTGCGTTACAGCGAAACAGTACTGTCTGTAAATGACATATATATATATATATATATATATATATATATATATATATATATATATATATATAAGATAATGATATATATTTTTTATATATCAAGAACAATATTGCGGAAAATATATGACAAAGTAGAAAAAGTTTACTTCTGACATGTTTCGTCCTTCAGGACTTCATCATACTAAATTTGTTATGTTGGTGCGACTGCGCAGATGCATGGATGAGGGGTGCTGGGAATTTTTTATTTTTTATTTTTTTAATGCAACCGATTTCATTTATATTATGATAATAGAAGATCAGCCATTATTCGTGAAATGTTGTAAGAACCAGGGCGTAAATTTACAGTAGATGACGTTGCGATAAAGGTACTCTCTAAATATTTACGTCGTAGTGAATTGCAGCAATTTTCATGTCATAATTGTAGTCAACCTCGTTACAGTGTGCAACGCACGAAGAGATTGAAAACTTGCGTCGTATCATTCCAAGTTTGGAGATTTTGTCTGCTTTGCGAAACATTGAGATAACTCGCTACCGTCACAAGTGCTTTACTGTGCGTAAAGTTTTATTCTTATCTCCCATCCGATCGTTTCCACCACAAAATGTACTGTTCCAATTATGATTGATCGTTCGACTCTCCTCCTGTGTGATGGAAAAATCGATGACAACCACAAGAAATGGAGACTAATTATCTTCCAACCGACCCCCACTGATTATTTCATTTCTACTGCTTCCGACGGCAACACTAAATTTCATGGCTTCTTTCTTCTGAATTGTGGCCATTCGCGATTTATTTCCATCTGGCTAAAGACATTAGTACATTCGAATAATAAACGCAGACTGTTTGCACTGTCGGTGTTTCATTTTGTAATCAGCAAATGGTCATTCAGATATTTGAATTAAATTACAAGTACAGAAGGCGACAAGAATATTCGAAAGACAAATCTCTTCATTTCTTTACTTATTGAGGGAAAAGAAAAAAAAAGAAAAACTCCATAAAATTATCTGTCAATCTTGTCTACCTGGTTATTTCTCCTAACGCCTGCCGGGTAGCGTTATACCTTCTTCTTCATGACTCTCCACATCCTCCTTATAGTTATCAATAAGTTTTGTCTTTTTGCCACTTCTGCCAGACCCTGTTCTGTCATCCACTTGCTTAAGCCAGCTAGGTATGTAACGTTGCTTTCCCATGTCCCTCCTTCCCTCTTTTCGCCCTGTGAATATCTGATTTTCCAAGCCTTCCTTTCTCATTACATGTCCCAGAAATTTCAGCTGCCTCTTCCTGAAGTTAAATATAAGCTTCCTCTTTGTTTGTATCCTCTCCAAAACCTCATCGTTGCTTACATGTTCGGTCCATGGTATCCTTAGCATTCTTTTGTAGAACTACATCTCTGTTGCCTCGAGTCTCTTTTTCATCTTTGAGGAGACCGTCCAACATTCCCTGTTGTAAAGGAGTACAGATATAACGTAGCAGTCCAATACTCTTTTCTTTGTTACCAACGAAATCCTCCTATCTCGTAATAATCAACCTAGATTTTGGAATGCGTTTTTGGCCATCGCAATATGTTTTCAGATCTCAATGTCGCACTTACCGCCCTCTGTTAGAACACTTCCTTGATATTTAAATTTCTGCACCTGACTTTAGTGTTACCGATCTGTAAATTGCATTTCGGGCTCATCTTTATTCTGATGGTCATGCTTTCTGTTTTCTTGTAGTTTATGCTTAGTCCCTTCTTCTCGCTCTTCTTCGCTACCTTCTGTAGGGGGTGTTGTAGTTTCCTTTCCGTGTCTGCTATCAACACTGTGTCATCTGCATATCTTATGTTGTTAAGATTGTGGCCGCCAATGATGAATCCTGATAAAAGGAAAAGATGTAAAACCTATTTTTCTTTCTCTCGTGTATCTCTCTTCAACGGCAGAATACCGTAGAGTCAAAACGTGTCTCTTTTAACATTCGAGGAACTTCTTAACCACAGGTGAACCACATTTCGTATACGGTACACACGAATTCCTTTTGATAAAACCTCATGCAACGACAATAATGCTATTCTAACACAACAACTTCTCACACAAATATTGAGAGGAATATGCGGGTATAAATCGAAGAAATAAACACTCTTCAACACGGCTTTATAAATTAAAATAATTTTTATTATTAAGTATTAACTTTCTTTCAAATTGACAGTTATGAATTAGAAAAATCCTTTGCGAAACAACTTCACACAAAATATTTTTGTTTGTCTTTCTTTGCAATACAACCGATTCAATTGCGTTAGTATAATAAAAATAGAGTGCGACATGTGTGAGTCACGTATTTACGTTGTTTTATGTATGTGTGTAAATTTATAGTAGCAGACTTCCAGCAGTCAGTGAACGATGGTATCATTAATATTACTGCTAAAGTTGGATGGGCAATAACTCGGTTCATATGCTTTTTGTGTTTCTTAATACAACATCGCTAAGCATTTTTTTGCAATATAGTATACGCGAATAAATATGCAAAATTTTGATTAATTAATTAAGGTTCGGGAATTTCAGCTTGTGCGACAACGAACGACTCTGGTCAAAGAGTAACTGAAAAACTAATTTAGGGGAACTAAAAGGATCGCTTTTATAACCGAGAAATCGGCTCCGAAAAAACAAAAAATAGTGTAACAACGCTTGGACAGTCTGTTTCATGCTTAAACGCAATCGTTAGGCCTGACGATTGCGCTTAAGCATGAAACAGGCTGTCATCTCTCGGATGGAAGAAATTTTAAAAAAAACAGTAATGAAAGAAATAATGAAATAAAAACATAGCTTTCCGATATATGGCCAGACATGTAATCGATTTCTGTTGGCGTCCAGCACAGATTGCGCATGTCAGGTTAATAATCGATTAAAAGACGCTTCGTTATTTTAGCGTGAAATTGACAAGCATATTGGAGATACATTGCCTTTTGTTTTGCTTACTGAGGTCACCAGGTACCAGTTTCCTTAATACGCATCTATCTATTCTAATTCTTTTTTTAATGCGGTGTAGGTGCAGCTGAAGAGATTTATCTCTTGTTTTGAAACTTAATGTAAACCTAAAGCACACTCGAAGGGAATGAATTTCAGTCTATTTAGCACATTTTATTTTAGACCTGGATTTTGAATTGACCCACTTTTAGACATTACAACAGATATGAATCCCATTTTCACATACAAACTTAACTAAACACTGTACATTTTTTCAACCGGTGTTTTCCTAATGCTTATGTTCCAACTTTGACCTCACCCGGGAACAAACAGAATCTATTGCAAGGTTTTGGTTCATTATGCCATACTGGCAATTTTTTTTGTCTCCAAGATCTATCTTCATATCTATATGTCTACCATTCTTACATGTTTAGAATATCGTTACCACACATGAATACGGTGCACCGGTTATATATTTAAAGATTCTTGATTAAATGCAAAGAACCAGCAATATTATTGGAGATACATTGCATCTTGCTTTCACTCACTTTCCCACCACCGTAAAGTTGCTTCCCTGTTTCTTTTCTATAAATATTTTCATGATACTTGCCATGATTAACTTTCCGCTATGGTACCTAGACTTTATTCATTGAAGCACAGTACTAGATTGGTAACAAGTTTTTATATCAATTTACAGTTGAATTGAATAGATGTAACCGTAAGTTCTATGCTAACAGTTTATTTTCTCGCACTTCTCGCTTGAGGTACTCACTTCTGCTTTCTTCCAGGTTAAATGCAACTTCAGTCATTGTCTTCTTTCTGATTACTATTCTATTGCTCTCAATGTTTCTGCTTTCTAATTATTTAGCACCCAGTAACACCTCGTGGCTTTACTGCCATGCTTGGGGTAAATCCGATTTTAAAAAAATACCCAGTTACTGTAATAACGGTCGACGGAAAGTGCGACACAGAAATCAGTAGGTGTACTGGAATAGCAAAAGATGACTTCCAAAAGCTAAGTAAAGTAATAACTTAGAAGAAAAGTTCATTATCTACAAATAAAGGCGTGCTGAACTGCTACATCATATCTATCGTATTATATGGCTGTTAATGCCGAATAATTTCCTCACAGATGAAGGGGAAACTTGAGGAAACAGATATTTGCAATCAGCGGACGGATGCTGAAAGCGATATAGACGGAATATGTGAGAAAAGCAAAAGTTTATTGGAAAATGGAAACCAAAATTATATATATACTTAAAATTAGAATTAGACAATTGATATTTCCCGGGTATATTTTCTAAAAAAGATATTCACCCCATACAAAGCCCAACAGCCACTCAAGGTAGAAGGTTACATAAGGAAATTTTTTTTAGGACCGGAAACCTAATATGAAACAGGAAACAAGGGATACACATCTCGGTCCTGAATTGGGGGTCTAGACTCCAGTCACTTTTCCACCTGCATAATGTGGCATCCCTCTGTCTTTTCCATACATATTTTCCTGGCATCTGCTGTGACGAGCTATTTCCACCGATGTTCCAACTGCATAAATTTAAGCGTGCTACTAGGTTGGCATCTCGATCCACCCTTTTACTGTCGAAACAGTTAAATTTAACCGCCTCTTTTACCCCAACAGATTCTTCTCTCGCACTTCCCTGTAGTGGAACTCCCTTCCTCTTATTTGCTTCCCTGATATTTCTCATCTTCAAAAATTTAAATGAACATCTTCTGTTGCCTTGATCCCTGTTCTTCTTTTTATCCTCCTTCGTTCGCCATTTTATACTTTCCTCACACCACCCCACCCCAACCCAACACTCCATACTCAGTCTTTCCCTTTACATACACTCGGTAGCCACTTGCGCTCTAGTGGCACTCCCGCCTTTCTTGGGGTGAATTGCTTAAAAAAAAGACCTGGTAGGAGTTTGAACCGGACGACAGGCGAACCTACCTACTCCTGTTGAAAAAAAAAAGAAAGTGTAATTCTATAGTAAATGAAAGTTCCGAGTTTTAGGCGGAGTCTTTATCAGTATGGAGTTGAAGCAGACTTTAGAAAGAACCGAAAATCCAATCCTAAACAGGAAACAAATGATAAACCTCTACTTCTGTTAAAAAAAAAAACGGGGCGATGTGTGAACCGGGCGATGGGCCTAATGCGAAGGCTTGGAGTATTTGACACTTACAAGATATACTGAAAGCAAAAGTACAGGGAAATATCAAATGACCTACCTAACTAGTTTGTGTAAATGGATGGCAGAACAGGAAGTGAAAGGGATACTAAGGAGACAAACGTAAGTTGGAACTACATAAGATAGGAAGTTGTTGAGTGCCATGACCGCTCAGGTCCTAAATGGACATGACACATAGTAAAAGAATGAAGAAACGAGCGTGAGCCATCGAACGCTCACTCGAAGTCAAGGGAACCAGAAAATCATTGGTTAATGGGGTCAACATATTTAAGTAGATGGAAAGACATAGGGGTGATAGAGGAGAAAGTATCACTAAGAGCGACAAATTACATAAGGCTATGGGGAGCTTTGATCAGCCATGTCATAAAGTGACATGGCAAAGAAAGAAAGAAAGAAAGATAGGAATGGGCATAGATAGATAGATAGATAGATAGATAGATAGATAGATAGATAGATAGATAGATAGATAGATAGATCAAAATTCCTGTCATAATGATAATGGACCACCAAGACGCGCTGTAATGGTTCCAAACTTGTCTCGCTAGAACTACAACAGAGTAATGAGTTTGATCCACACTTCGTGCCCCGTAATTTAGGACTTGTGCCACACGTAAGCTCCGCTTAGAAATATCACCATAATAGTAATGATAATATCAACTATTTTCTTATGAGAAAATGGTTAATATTATCATTACTATTATGGTGATAAATATTTAGCATTCATTAACCGAGTAGCCACTGCTACTTTCTGTTGGAATTTATAACATCTTTGTTAAAACATTTTTTAGGAAAATAGGAATAAGTCCAACGGTAACCTTTTTTCCTGTCTGGTCCTGACCCTTTTTAAGAAAAAATATTACAATTTTATGAACTTGCATTCGGAAAGCTTTAACAAAATTTGTATTAAAAAAAGCATTGTCACATTGTTTTACGAGACGAACGACAAAAATTATGCAATATTTTTAAATGCTGCATCCGTTCCGAGCGTAAGAAGTCGTGGCTCTCCACAAACTCCATGTATTGTTTTTTCTTTGTTTGTTTTTTGTTGTTGTTTTTGTTTTGTTTTTTGTTTTTTTGTTTTTTTTTTTGTTATTCATTAATTAATATAACCTTTTGGCAAATATAGCAGAGTGGTTTTCTTATGCCTCCCCTCTTGTTTTGAATTCAGAGTAATCATTCTCTTAGACCGACTGCCATGCAAGAATAGAGAGTCCAGTCTACCCTGCTATTTAACTCTTATCTGAGAAAAAATTCATTTATGCCTTTCCTTACGAAATTGAACGAAACAGACTAGGCCGGAAGATGAACTTGGTTCATTGTTTGTAAGTTCTACGCTAATAACCGTTACATTGACTCTATATGTTACATATTCATTTTGCATGAGTCTCCAAACATTTTATTGGCTTTTACTTCTACATAGATGTGAAGTTAAGTTTATTAGCATCTCTTGTTTATATGTAAAAAAAAAAAAAATTAAAAAAAAAAAAATTAATCTGAAACTTTTTCTTTTACGAATTCCACCAACCCGTGAGAGCTATTACCGACATCGTATCGCCGATAGTATGCCAAACACTTTTGTTGTGCTTTCATTACAAGGGTTCATCCTTACCTATTTCCCCCAACAATTCATCAAACTGCCGAAAATGTTTTTCCTCTCGTTCTCTGACTGACCTGTTCTCCTCAATGTCCGACCCCATTCACGCGATTAATGTTGATTCCAACCTTCACTCATTTAATCTGGCCCTACCTACCCAACCACAGCCAGAGCGCACACTGCAGTGTCCATGATTAATGACCGGGGTCGTGTTTTGCTCGGGAATATAAACAACTTAGTTACCTTCATCAAACCTGAGATCTAATCACACTTTATGGTCGGTCAGCACAGTAGAGAGTCCATATCATTACTCATGTCTGACTTGCCAATGTCATGATGACGTTTTCTTTAATACTGTGATGAAGTCAACCTTGCAACCCACAGATGGTTTCTTGGTTTAATTTCAAGACATTTCTTTTCGTTAATATCAAAGCTGCATTGCCACTAACATTCATATTAATATGGAAATGCGTAACCTAAGGTAAATAGAAAAAATGAAACGATCAACTGGGGAAAATGTTTTAGGTCTTAAATTAATTTCTATATTAGCGGCTGTAAGAAATTGTATTTATAGTGTCAGCTTTGGCGAATGCTTACAGAAGCAGTAATATATCAAGTCTATATTGTAAGTATCTAAAAATGTTAACTTCCAACCAATGTCCTTTCTCTCAGAAGTGTTCCAAAAACAGTAGTCAAGATTAACCTTCCCAAAACTAATAATCTAAACTATAATCTGAAATGCAAGTAGTGACAGACCGTAGCCTCAAAACATCCTAAAAATTCAAGACGGTTGTCCTCATCTTTTTATTTTTTTATTTTATTTTATTTTTTGCTATATTCACGACGTTTTGGCTGTTATACGCTCCGGCTTTCTTCAGATGATTGGATTTTCAAACCAAACTAATAATCTAAACTATAATCTGAAATGCAAGTAGTGACAGACCGTAGCCTCAAAACATCATAAAAATTCAAGACGGTTGTCCTCATCTTTTTATTTTATTTTATTTTTCCTATATTCACGACGTTTTGGCTGTTATACGCTCCGGCCTTCTTCAGATGATTGCATTTTCAAACCGAGCCCTTTATTTAGTCCACCGGTGTAGATCGTTCTAGTTCCTCGTGCCATAACTCTTCCAGGTGTCTCAGTTATCTCCCTTTAACTCACATCTCCGAGTTTTTGATCACCACTGCAGTAGCCAGGTATTGAACTTTCAACTCCTTGGGTCAAGTCACTAACCAACGCTTTTATCCACTGGGCCATGTGTCCTAAAACTATTATAATTCCGTAAAACCCACGGCAACATTTATATCTGATATTAAAAAGAAAAATGTTTTTAGCAATAATCATAGGAACGGACGGGGAAGTGCGTAGCATAAATATACACTTAAACAAATCTTTTTTTTTTCTCGGGGAAAAGTGCAATTCAAAAAACGTCTTGTTAAAGACTTTACATTAATTATCCACAATATCTTAACACTGTAGACTCCCTTGTGAAGTATAGGGCCACAATTACACCACGCTAGGTGTTTATTCTGTGGTTTTCGTAGCGAAGCTAGCCACCAAACCCAACCAGTTTTCAGTCCCCGTTACCCTTCTCCAAGACTGTTCACCAACGAAATCTTGGGGGACCCAGTCTGTCATCCTATTAACCCCTTGTGTGAAGAGATTGATTGAAACCTTCGCAAGCCAACTTGTGGAGAGTTCAAATTACATCAAAGTTCGTTGTGCTAGAGTTCGTAGGCTGATGTTTAGTCATCCCCGCCGATTATCCGTGATGTTAGACATAGCAGTCCGGCGACAGTCTGGTAAAATGTTGTCTGACATGTAATTGCATATGAAGTAGAGGTGCATAAAATACCTCCATGCGGAGGAAACTGCATCCGTTGACATTAACTACACTTTCTGAATGTTTCCGTCTATTGCAATAAAAATTGCATTCTCTAAAGCAATCCCTTTGCCTTGAACACCTATTCGGACTTAAGCTCGCTCCAAACCTCAAATAGAACTCGTGGATAGCGGCTCAGATTGAGAAATCGGAGAGCCGAGTTCGAATTCCAGTCAGATCCATTACATTCACTTACGTGCATATACCCTTGGGAAAGGTATGAATCCTCTTCTTCTCCCCCCCCCCCCAGCTATAAGTAAATAGCAGGATAGACCGGGTTCTATAGCCTTGGATGGCAACTGGTTTACCGCGGAAAGAAATGGCAACATAAAAAAATCTGTCTCATCAGTCATGTATCGAAAGATACATGATCGCGTAAGCGTGTATCTTGCATGTCATATAACTGACTGAGGGATATGCAATCCATCGCTAAAGATGCCATAAAAATGTTTGGTTCGTTGTACCGCTGTAGTAAGTACCTGACTCCACCTGGTATGCTCTAGTTTTACAAGAGGCCAAAACTGGTATAGTGCTGCCATAACTATGCTAGAGCTGTCCAGGCTTCACTTTCCACGATTAATGAAGTCCAAAAGCGTCTATGCGGCCTTGTTGGTGGTCGGGGGGGGGGTAATTCTTTTCCACCTTGCAACTTCTTTCCCACAGACGAAACATTGCAAAACTTTCGCTACCCTATCACTATATTTTCTCTACTCTGTTTCTATGGAAAATTTTCAGATGATCTACCTTACTTACTTCAACCAACTGTAACCTTTCCAATTCGAACCCACCACGTCGGGTACATTGAAGAGAACCACCCTCATACCCTTCGTATTTCCATTAGTAAGGAGTAAGTTCCACTCGGATAGCTTCTTCACAAGAATTGTTGCATTTTGGAACAGAATCCCAGGAGGTTGCTTTTTTTTTATATTAGCCTCTTTAAGCCGAGGGTTAGCCGTTATCTTTCACTCATCTATATAATAAATACAAATGTCAGTTTGTCACTGTGTCACACTTTTTCAACTTTACTCCAAGAAGCCGTAGTCCAACATATCATACCATTTTCGAATCAGGGCGATGCCGTGAGCAAATTGAAAACATTCCGGGTTAGATCTGGACCGACAATCCTGAAATTTTGTATTCCTAAGTTTTCATTACTACGATTGTTTACGGCGAATTTTTTTAAGTGATTTTTTGTGACGAAATTTTTTCTGTACGATAACAATTTTATAACTTGGAAATAAATTTTGGAATAATCGAAATTAATTGCAAAATCCAGAGAAAGTTAGCCATGAAATAAAAATAATTCTATGAAAAGTAAGGACCTATGTAAATCAAATTATCTTTAAATTAAGTGGTGGCAGAAGAATTATCGTTATTTTAAAAGGTAAGCTTAAATATTATTGAGATTTCTCAGATATTCAGGCCAGTAAATGTTGTTAATACTGTTTATTATAAACAGATCATTTACTTAAATATTTATATCTATAAAAATAACGTATAAACAAAAAATATATTAAAATAATTGTTGGACTTAGTCCATTTTCATAATATATTATATCATTGCGTTTATGTTAAAATTGGCTTCGAGTAGATATGAACGTTCGAAAGAAATTGGGGGAAGTTTGTAGTTTGAAAACAGTAATTTAACCAGACTAAGCAGATGTTTTCTATGTAGCTAAATGGTATAGCACGCCAGGTTATATGACGGTTTCGTAGAGGATACAGGTTCGATTCCTGTCGAAAGAGATATGTTTTCTTTGTGATTTCTCGGACGTACAGGCCAGTAAATGTTTGTAATTAAGTTTATTATAAATAGAGCAAGTACTAATATTTGTATCTATAAAAATAACGTATAAACAAAAAATGCATTTATGTGTGTGTGTGTGTGTATATATATATATATATATATATATATATATATATATATATGCATGTGTGTCAGTATGGAATTAACTTTTAATCTGGATGTTATTATTTTCAGTGTTTAAGAAAAAAACATTTATAACAACTCAAACGTGAGTGTAACTAAAAAATAAAATGTCCATATTATTTCCATTTTCCTTAAAGTTTTCTTGTTGCTCAAATGTTAAGCCCATAGTATTCAAAGTATCCTTCTGTAGCACATCATCTCTGTTGTCTCAAGTCTTTCTTTCATCTCTGAGTAAGATTGTCATAAACAGGTGGTATGAAGAAAGTGCAGTCGTTGTGCCAGAAACGTCAATCGCCATCATCAAAGAAATCATCAGTCGCCAATCACGAATTATATGAAGTTGATTGGTACAATCGCCAATCACATGATTTATATGAAGCTTATCATACCATTCGCAAATCACGTGATTTATATGAAGCTGACCATACCAATCGCCAATCACATAATTCATATGAAGCTGACCAAACACATCGTCAATCACAGGATTTATATGAAGCTGACCGTACCAGTCTCCAATCACATGATTTATATGAAGCTGATCATGCCAATCGGCAATCACATGATTTATATGAATTTCACCGTACCAAATGTCAATCACATGATTTATATGATGCTAACCGTAAAATAGCCAATCACATGAGTTATATGAAGCTGACCTTGCCAATCACCAATCACATGATTTATATGAAGTTGATCGTACCAATCGTCAATCACATTTTTATATGAAGTTGGCCATAATAATCGCCAATCACATGATTTATCTTAAGCTAACAATACCAATCGAATATATGTTCCTCACCATGCCAATCGCCAATTACATGATTTGTATGAAGCTGACCGTAAGAATCGCCAATCACATGATTTATATAAAGCTGACCATACCAATCGCCAATAAGATGATTTATATGAAACTGATCGTACCAATCGGCAATCACATGATTTACTTGAAGCTGATTCTACCAATCGCAAATCAGATGAATTATATGAACATGATGATACCAATCGCCAATCACATGTTTATATGAAGCTGATCATACCAATCTCTAATCATATGATTTCTATGAAGCTAACCATATCAATCGCCAATCACATGATTTATATGAATCAGACCATAATAATCTCCAACCACATGATATATGTTAAGCTGACCATTCCAATCGACAATCAGATGGTTCATATGAAGCTGATTATAGCAATCGCCATTCACATAATTTATATGAAGCAGACCACACCAATCACCACTCGCATCATTTATATGTTGCTGACCATGCTAGTCACAAATCAGATGATTTATATGATGCTACCCATACAAATCGCCAATCAGATGTTTTATATGAAGTTGTCGGTAGCACTAGCAATTCACATGATTTATATGAATCTAACCATACCAATCGCCAATCACATGATTTATATCAAGCTGACCCTAACAGTCTCTAATCACAGGATCTGTATAAAGCTGACTATAGCAATCGCATATCAAATGGTTTTATGAAGCTGAACATACCAATCGCCAAACACATGAATTATATCAAGCTAGCCATACCAGTCGCAAATCAGATGATTCATATGAAGCTGACCAAACAAATCGCCAATCACATGATTTATATGAATTAGACCATACCAATCGACAATCATATCATTTATATTACCGTACCTGTCTCCAATCACATGTGTATATGTAGCTGATCATACCACTCGAAAATCACATGATATATATGAAGCGTATTATACAAATCGCTAATCATATGCTTTATATGAAGCTGACCATACCAATCTCCAATCACATAATTTATATGAAGCTGATCATACCAATAGACAATCACATGATTTCCAAGAAGTTGGCTATCTAACCGCCAATCACATGATTTATATGAAGTTGGCCGTACCAATTGTCAATCAGATGATATATATGAAGCTGACCATACCACTCGCCAATCACATGATTTTATTAAGTTGACGGTAGAATTGCCAATCAGATGATTTCTATCAAGCTGACCATGCCAATCGCCAATAAGATGATTCATATAAAGGAGACCATAACAATCGCAAGTAGATGATTTATATGAAGCTGACCATACCATTCGCCAATCAGATGATTTATATAAAGCTGACCATACCAATAGCCAATCACTAGATTTATATGAAGCTGACCATACAATCCCCAATCACATGGTTTATATAAAGATGACCATACCAATCACCAATCATATGAGATATGAAGTTGACTGTACAATTGCCAATCACATGACATGTATAAATTTTACCGTACAATCAGCGCCAATCAGCTGATTTATATGAAGTTGACCGTTGCAATCGCCAATCACATGATTTGTAAGAATCTGTCCCTACCAATCCCAAATCACATTATTTATGTGAAGCAGACTATACCAATCGTCAATCACATGGTTTATATGACGTTGACCTTATCAATCACTTGATTTATATGAAATGGACCGTACCAATCGCCAATCACATCATTTATATGAAACTGTCCATACAAATCGCCAATCACATCATTTATATGAAGCTGGCCATACCAATTGCCAATCACATGATTCATATGAAGCTGACCTACCAATCGCCAATTACATATGTAGGTGACCTTACAATCACCAATCACATGACATATATATATTTTACTGTACTAATTGCCAATCACCTGATTTATATAAAGTTGACTGTTGCAATCGCCAATCACATGATTTATATGATGTTGACATTAAATAACCCACTGAGTTTGATATGCTGTAAAAAAGTACAGACCAAAAACCAAAAGGAGGGTGGACCTTGCTAAAGTCTTACCGGTTTCTTTCCTTAGAAAACACTTTTAACCTTCGATCCAAGAAAACGGTTGTTTACAGCTGACCGTTTATATATTTCTGGACGAGTTTGTCACCCTGCCTGACACTTATACGAAAGTCTTGGTCGGACGAGTCTCTTTACGAACAAGACTCGAGTTTTTCGGTTAATGTTTTGGTTTTGCTGTGTTGTGCGAAACTGGCACAGCCTATCCTATGTACGATTTCTTCACACCCCCCACCTCACTAGATTTCTTGTAACCGGATGATTAACAGTATATCTATAAATATGTAGAAATTACAAAAGGAATAAAACTGTTTGACAAAAATGGGTGAAAAACGAATCTGATCTCCTAAACATGTACGTGCAAACGCGCTGGTTTTCCTGCAGTTACACAGGGGATGACGTTACGCAGAAGTGTCAATCAAACAGAGAAAGCAAATAGACAGATAAGCAAATAAGTAATGGGTCAGAGTGTACTTGTCTCATCGGGAAATCTCGTCTATCCATAAAGATATCCAATCGATTATAGTACCTCGGATAGATACATTTAAAGTTCATCTAATCGCTGGATTTGCATGCACTTCCATGAAGTACGCGGGAAGACTTCCGCAAAGATGCATGAGGTCTTCGATCGCCTGTTCGAAAGTCAATGGTGGAATTCCGTGTAAAGGTTAATAGACTCTCGGGGAACGAAACAGATTGATAATGTTAAGATAAGGAGCTAAAGTTATGCACGGCATGTATATTGACGCACATTCAGAAGAGAAGCATTCACACCACAGAATGAAACTGACAATGATATATTTAATACAAACGTGAATACGCCAAAACAAATACGCGCAGATTATAGAGAAAAGAGAATCGTCATAGTTCTATAAAACTTGATATAGAAAGTATTGTATATATATATATATATATATATATGTGTGTGTGTGTGTGTGTGTGTGTGTGTGTGTGTGTGTGTGTGTGTGTGTGTGTGTGTGTGTGTGTGTGTGAAAGTAAAAGACAATAGGAAAGAAATAAACAATGAAGTGGGATTCTCTTTTCCGGGGAATTTGCTGTTGTTATCGGAGTCTTTTTTTCTTTTTTTCCTCTCCGATGTGTTGCATTACCGGAAGAAATTTAATAGTTTTTGCCTAGTAGCTTGCCACCATTAAGCTTGTAGAGATTTTGTAAAAGGCTTTCTGTGAAAACTGTATTCTCTGAGTAACCCTAAATTCCTGTTTAATCCTATAATATTTGATCCTTCAGTATCTGCCTATATTTCTGAGATGAGGTATTATGTACACTATTTACATTATTCGGACTATTGTCATCATCTTTGTCGCCATATTTATCACAATTATTTATGTACGCTCTGGCCTTCTTCTTGCAATATGAGCTCTGGTAAAAACATGTGAATAACAGCAAAAAATGGCAATATGAGCGCTGGTAAAAAGTGGTTACTGAGACATTAGGTTTATAATTCACACACAGATGTCCTCAAGGACACATGACACAGTGGATAAAGGCGTTGGTTAGATCCTGTGAGAGGACCCAAAGTGTGAGAGTTCAGTACCCGGTTAAGGCAGTGGAGAAAGGGAATTAACAGGAGATAACTGATAACTGACATCCATTAAACATGGAAAGTGAAACTAGAACAGTCTACCCCCAAATAAAGGGTTCGGTCGAAGTCGCATACAAACGGCCGAAACGTTGTGATAAATATGGCGGCAATAGTCCGAATAATGTAAATAGTGTATATAATATTTGAATATATATATATATATATATATATATATATATATATATATATATATATATATATATATATATATATATATATATATATATATATGTATAGTACAGGTAATCGATCCGTTGGTATATAATCCTATAATATTAAACTATTAAACTATATTAAACTATAAACAACAAGGACGGTCTGACGAATAAAACAGCCTGTCGCCTCTGAGTGTTGACTTCAATGTTCACGTTTAAATTTATATATATATATATATATATATATATATATATATATATATATATATATATATATTGAGTACGTGTGTGTGCATGTGTGTGTCGATGAAGATTGAGAGAGAAAATCTGTTACCGATAATGTGTGTTAAAGATTTATACATATATATATATATATTTGATATAGTTTTTATATATAGTGTATGAATTTAAGAGTATGTCTATATTTTTTGTTGAGATGAATACACACATACAAACACACAACTCCAAAATATACATAGATACTGAGCGAAAAAAATAAAGTACATATGCCTATGTACATCAGTTACATTTGCATAGATAGATAGATAGATAGATAGATAGATAGATAGATAGATAATTATATATATAGATAGATAGATATGAACAGATTGAAATAGATAGATAGATAGATAGATAGATAG
>OZ038489.1:98982874-98990374 GCA_964036315.1 Acanthosepion esculentum | reverse complement strand
AATTATTTGTTTTTACTTGCATCATTTGCATTATTCGGACTGTTATCCTCATCTTCATTACCATATCCACGGCCGTTGGACGATGCAGCCTTTTCAGGTGATTGTAATTTCGAACCAAACCGTTCATTTGTATGAATGTCGTATCATCATTCTATATCTAGTTCCACGTGCCATGCATCTCTGTTATTTCCCTTTAACTCAAATCTCCAAGTTTTGTTTCACCACTGCTGTAGCCTGGTATTGAACTCACAACACTTTGGGTCTAGTCACTGGATCTAACCAACAGTCCGAATAGCGTAAGTAAAAAAATAATAATAAGTAATCATAATACCTCATCTCAGAGATATAGACAGTGATTTGTTTTTGTTTATTATTATTATTATTATTATTATTATTATTATTACATTTAATTGCGTTTAAGTGTTTTTTTCTGGCGACAGAAATGTGGTTCTACTGATGAATGCTCATAATTCTACGGGTAAAATATATATTCAACGGGGAGATTTTAAGGAAATTAACAACTATGGTTGGCATTTCTTGAACATATCATGGGGAAAGAAGGCCTAACACTCACAGCACAAAATAAAGGAAACAAGACTAAAAGAAAACTATGCAATGAGTTTGAATGAGTGGATGTAAAACCAAGGACAAATGGTAATGGTTAGAGTAATATCAACCGTTTCCTTATATCCTTTGATATATATATATATATATATATATATATATATATATATATATATATATGTGTGTGTGTGTGTGTGTGTGTGTGTGTGTGTGTGTGTGTGTGTGTGTGTGTGTGTGTGAGCATGTAAATAGTGTTTTATTACCATGTATTTATTCTTCATTGTGCATCGCAAAGAAAATAAATGCTTCGATCATTTACAGATGCAAGCGTTTCTACAAAACCTGTAGAAAACATTCACTAAATTTTTTCTTTTCTTTTCATTAATCTAAGCTTCTTTGTTGATTTCGATTCGTGTAAAAATAGAGTGGTCTGCGCTTCAGATTATTCGTGAGACGTATTTTTTCAGTTTCCATTGAAATTTCATAATAATCATGAAGGATCTTCGCAAGTTATCTTGATTTTTCTTTCTTTTTTTCAGTCATGTATGATTTATCAGTATCTCAAAAAAATTGCGGAGTTTTATTTAGCAAAGAATTTAGATGAATATGAATAAATAAAAACGTAGGGAAAATGCTACTCCAAAATTATTCGAAATTCTGCTTGGTAAATAAAATCATAATTTATTCATTAAAGAATTTTTCAATCAACGTAATCCTCTACTATGTGTTAAATAGTATCAATTATATCTAGAAAAATCATTATCTCCAAATGAAATTATTAAAGGAATAATCCCTTTCCAAAAAAAAAGTTACTCTTGCAATCCAAAATATGTTTAGGCTTTAAATAAGCCTCAAAGGATTGCTAAACTATAATAACAAAATCAATATAAGTAAATCCAATCATTTCTCTTTGAAAGTATTTATTCTAACGTCTGTTGTTTTTTGGGGGGTGGGGTGCTGTATTTTTTCGTTTCTATTTCAATCCAAACTTCAGATTAAGTTTTTGGATTTATCTGAGATTTTAGGAATTTCTATAATATTTCAAAGCAACTGAATTCATTTTCAATTCCTCTGACATAACTCTAACTTGAATACATGCGAAATATGATTACGACAGATTCACACGGAAGAACAGTTAGACACAAATTCACTTTTAGACAAATATTAAAATCATAAAGTGTTGTTTTCTACTAAGTCTAGGAGCTGAATTGGGTCACTTGTAAACTTTCACGTCAAGGGATTTTGATTTCACATAGTGTAACTACACTATCTGATATTCATAAAAAAGTAGTTGCCATGTTTAGGTTGATGATCACTTTTCCGCCATTTTCATTTCAAAATGGCTGCTATTTAACAGAGGGACAGCTTACTTTAGTGCCAATAACTTCTCTCTGTATTGATCAATTTCAGTAAACTTAGTATCATTTTGTAGGGCTATGATTATTCTATCAATAAAATATATTATAAATAATAATAATGTAATTAATTATATCATTAATGCAAGAAAATATCAAATTACAGTGAGAAATGTCAAAAAATATTTCCATTTCCCTTGCATAGAAAATTATGCACACACACGAATTAAACATTTTTAGCATTTACCTGTAGTCCTGTTATTAAAATAATCATGTTAAGAGTAATTATTATTATTTTTACCTCAGCAAATATGTCGTTTTTAACCACTTCTCTAAATGTCGTAAAAGTAGTCTAAGAGTTGAGTTGGATACGGTGTAAACATTACCGGCAAGAGATTTTGACTTCAGTTATTGTAAATACACTATTTGAGTTTCATAAAAAAGTAGGTGCTGTATTGACCAATTTCAGTAAACTTGGTATCATTTTATAAGGCTGTGGTTATTCTATCGAGAGAATATATTATAAATAAAACTAATTAATTAATGCAAGGAAATATCAAATTTTAGAGAGAAATACTAAAAAATATTTTAATTCTATTTGCATAGAAAATTAACTCATAACATTTTGTAGTTTTTGCTGAATTTTAAATATACCAAGGACACATGGCACAGTGGATAAAGGCGTTGGTTAGATCCAGTGACAGGACCCAAAAGAGTGTGAGTTCAATACCCGGTTCAGGCAGTGGAGAACTTTCAGAGGGAAAAATTACCAGGAGATAACTGATAACTGACATCCATCAAAACATGGCTCGTGGAACTAGAACAGTCTACCCCAGTGATCAAAATAAAGGGTTCGGTTCGAAATTCCAACCACCTGAAGAAGGCCGGAACGTACAACGGCCGAAACGTTGTGACAAATATGGCGACAAAGATGAGGACAATAGTCCGACTAATGTAAATACTGTCCATTAAAGATGTTTATGCAGCTTATATAATGTATTATGGAAATCACTTAAATAAGTATCTGAGGCAATTTCGGCGCCATGTTCACGAATTTCGATGAAGATGATACAGATCCTCAAATGCAGAATATATTTGATGAAGTGGTAAAAAGCACTGGAAATATCAGGACTTGGTTCTGCCATATCTAACGTTAGGGACTTGTTGAATGGTAGATTCTCCATTTAACAACAGTAGTTTAAAGAAATTGCCGATCAGTCACTTTGGTGACCAGATATGCTTCACATATTCGAAGCAAAAGAACACATCACAGATGTTCTTTTCAGATAATATCATTACAACAAATCTTGAAGACATTCCAAATTAATGCAACAGTCAAAATCTGTGCTGAAAGGCTACGTGGTGAATGTTACAATATGAACTTTAATCTAGAAGGAAGTTTTAATTTGACTGGGGATAAGTTATGAACTATGCCAACAGTCCTTTTTCAATTATATGTTTCTTCATCGAATCAACTCATCGCATCAGACGCAAAACTATTGTTATAACTCAAAGCTTCTATTACATGCTACACAATAGTTGTAGAAAGATTCCATTCCATGTGAGCATATCCCAATCAATACATGACACACAACACGTTCAAAAACGCTCATAAAACCTATGAATATATTAGGATTAGGCATTAGCTATGATGAGCTAGAAGGAATTGGTATGGGTCTTGCTGAAAGGACTATAAAAACAGCAGGTCGCCATAGAACCCCTATTCCATGCATTAAAAAAAGATTCATTAATGATCCATGGAGCCATGGATAACTTTGATCATGAAGAGAGGACACCCGCTGGTATAGGTGGACGCCATGACACTATTTTGATGCTCTTTCAGAATAGTGATGAATCACTGGAAGAACAGTGCCAGTAAATCAGTGAAGTTTCACACACATTCTCCCTAAAAGCTAAATCTTTAGAATATATTTTACAGTGCCAGAAGCTAATAAAACGAGGGAAGTTCACAAGCAAAGGAATAATCCAAGTGTCATTTAAACCAAGCAAAGAGAGTGACTATTCTTCAGTGACTGAGGCATCTTCTAAACAGCGCAAGATGTAAATACTCATTCATATCTTGAATCTACAAGCCCATTAGGTGTGAAAACATCCAATGTGCAATCATTGTCCGCCATAAATAGCTTGTGGATAATTAATTCCAAATCTACTTCATGTGTAGCATTCGCACCAATTAATTCAGACCCTGCCGCTGAATTTGATGCAATTTATACCACTATGATAAATTTCCAGGATGTTCTTTTGCAAAAGGGACCGAAAAATGTACCTTTTTTTCGCGAATGAGGGAATTTATAGGATAAAAAAGAGATTCAACTTCAGTAACCAGATAAGTGCAGTAATATCTTTCTAGACATCTGGAAAAAAGTGATCATTTGTCGCATGGAGAAGTAGCTGAATGAAGGACGCATAGATCCTGTTTGCTAACTGAGAACGAGATATTTGGACAGAATATGGTGAAGTCAGTCATGGACGGTAGCAACTACAAACAAGAGAAAAGGGGTTTGCATCTGATAGCACAGGTGCTGGAACTGTTGCAGATTTTTGCGTTTTTTTTTTTCAGCGTAATAGAAGTACACATTTCACAAAATTACAGAAAATAATTGACTACCTGCATTCATTACTAAAAAAACAACAGAAAATCAGGAAAAATATGCTAATCAAGGAAGAAATTTGAGGCTGAAATATTACATTTTCAATCCAAATGTGGCCAATTCCAACTCCTTGGCTGCCAAAGTACTAAGCTTTTCCAGTATTGGGACACCTTCATTAATGACATAGCTTCTGTGTTACGAGTTCTCACCAGGTTTTTTCATGAAGGTAATTGGAATCTCCATCTATCTGCAGTATATCTAGCTATTTCTTTGTGTTTCACCTTTGATCGTGTCAACTACAAGTCATGGGTGCCAATGTACTATGAAGACTGTAGCCTTATCTACTAATTCTCCAGACATACTTGGCCAATTTTTAAGGATCACTTTTTAGTTTGTCATACATCACGAAGTGGAAGTGCTGTTCCTATCGACCAAGCTCTTAACAGAGGTATAATAAACCAGCGAAATGCCAAGCAGGAATTATTGTATTCACCAGGAGAAAGGATGCTTACTGCAAGTGGAAAACTATTAAACATGAAAAAATGAAGTATCCTACAAGCGGATAAGTATATTCTACAAAAGCTATGCTTTATTGACAAAGATGAGGAATACGCATTCCATCATGATTTATCCATATAAATTTCAGAGACTGATGAAAAGTATGTTTCAGTAGGTTTGGAATATATATTGAGACATGGCAATCTTTTGGATTTCACAAAATGCTAAGAGCTAGTTAACATCATCAACTCAGTTGGTCTTTTTGCAACAATACCACTGTCTAAAAAAACTCAAAAGTCAAAGTAGATTCTTGTTAAATATGACATGACTAAAGAAAGTGTAAAATTGTTAAGAACCATTGACTATGTAAGATTACGTAATTTTGATATCAACAATTATTGGAGTCAGAAATAACACCCCCATCGTTCTTTTTAACAAAAAATGGGTATCTAAGGAAATCAAACAAGGCTGTACTTGCAACAGAAATTAAGAAACTGATACCAAAAGATAAAATTCTATCATTTTTACCATCTAGTCAGCAGAAAAGGACGATAGTTATAGACTTCATGGGATAGGCTAGGAAGGTCCCAATTAAAAAGAAGCCGTTTAAGACATTTCTTGATCTTGTACAAAGTCTGTGGAGTACATTTAGAGCTTTTAGCGAGAATTCTCAGAGGACTGACATAGTCTTTGACTGATATTAAGCAAACAGTATAAAATCTCATGAGAGAAACCGTCGTAGTAAGAGTGTGGACATTTTAACTTCTATTTCCAGACATAATCAACTACTTCCGTGGATATAGACAAGTTTTCGGCACCCTCCGAAAACAAGGTTTCATTGCAGCAAATTTTCATCACCTGGATAAGAAAAATGAAGCTTGATACTCGTATATTCTTGGGTGGTTGTCAGAAGGAGGATGAAGCCATGTGCATGAGCATTTTTCCGGATTCAAGTAATACAGAGCATTTGTTAAACTGTTTTCTTGGAGATAGAATTTTCTTTCATGTGAACCACGGTGTGAAAGTGGGAAACTTTAAAACTGTGGCTATTGCATCTTCTGATACTAATGGTTTACATTTCGAATCGATATCACTAGAATAAGTTTAAAATGATCAAGTGGCATATTTCAGGTCAGAGTCAATCAAAAACAGTAGTTGCCATCCATGAGAAAATATTGAATCTGAAGTTATCGAAATTTTGCCAGCGGTTCACTCCTTAACGGTCTGTGACACAATTATCAAAGCAGGGACAAAAGTGTCAGCATTGAAAGTCGCAATGTACTATGGATACGAGTTACTGTACTATTTTGGGAAAGATACTATCAACAATGAAATAATGTATGCTGAAAAATTTCTATTAAAGTGAAACGCATCTATTGATGTTGACAGTTTTAATGGCCTTCCTTATCAATTTTTGTATAAAAGGCAATCTCAGTTTGACATTGAAAAACTGCTGCCTACAACAACAGATACCAAACAGCATTTTGTGCGTGCCTGTTTCCAGTGTCATCTGTGGGTTCATTCAGGTTTCACTGAAGAAATAAAATTGAATCTACTTTTGTATGGCTACACATTGGATGAAAATGAAGATTTGCAGCCTGCTGTTACTGTTGGACCATCCATGTATCCCTGAAGAGTTTCTTGTTCCATGCAATTGCTTGAAATTGCTTGTTGTAACTTTTGAATAGGTGAAGTAAAAACGTTTTTCAAGAACAGTTATTAGTAGTAAAATTCCTCTGTCAAAGACTTTTACGTCATTTAGAGTAGGGGTTAAAATCCAGCATATTTGTTGAGGTAAAAATATTTGCTGTTAACATGATTTTTTTAATAACAGGACTACAGGAAAATACTAAAAATATTTAGTTTGTGAACGCACATAATTTTCCATGCAAATAAAATGAAAATATTTTTTTGGCATTTCTCACTAAAAAAAATTATTTTTTCTTGCATTAACGATATAATGAATTACATTATTTTTATCTATAATATATTTTCCTGGTAGAATGATGATAGCCCTACAGAATGATACGAGGTTTACTGAAATCGGTTAAAATAGAAAGAAGTAAAAAAAAAGTAAGCTATCCCCAATTAAATAGCGATCATAATGAATTCAAAATGGCGGAAAATTGACGATCAAGTCAGACATGGCACCTACTTTTTTATGAATCTCAGATAGTATATTTACAATATGTGAAATCAAAATCTCTTGACTCAGCTCCTAGGCTATAAGTGAATTTTGCTCCTTTTTCTGAAAAATCCTTCCAGAAAAATGCCGGCTACTTCTTCGAGTATCTACGAAATCGTCCAGTATGAAAGACGAGACCACGGCACAACTACCTTTCTTTTATCAGCAGTTGCAAATTGAAAGATCAGCCAATCAGAAAATGAAATCACCAAACTAAACATTCTGTGAGAATTGGCCATCTTCCCTGAAATCTGATTAGTCAAAATTAGCTGCTTTTTGAAGAGTA
>OZ038489.1:98965374-98977874 GCA_964036315.1 Acanthosepion esculentum | reverse complement strand
TGATAGTAGCATGGTCAGCCTATGAACACTTCAGCTGACCCTAGTATATTTAGATAGATAGATAGATAGATAGATAGATAGATAGATAGATAGATAGATAGATAGATATTATCAGACTGAAAGAAATAGAATAAAAAATAGATAGAGAGTAAGGGAGAGATTTTTATTTGATTGTTTAACGGTATATTAACTGGTTATGGGTCATTTAATGCCGACATTACATTTTCTTGGGAGTTTTGATCTAATAAAATATGTTATTGTGCTTTCACAGTTGGCTACATGGTAGATGATACTCAGCTTTGGTGCATATATGTGTTTGTGTGGACATAATTACTAATTAATTATGCGCGTTTTATGTGTAGTTTTGTTGGAATTAAGTTTGATTTTTTAAGAATATGTAGTATATTGTGTGGATTAATGACATGAAAGAGTTATTTCCCCTTGGTACTTGGTTGGTTGATTGATTTTGTTTAACCTCAATGGATTATTAATGCCGAGATCTAAATATTATGAACTGAACCTTATGGCTTCACCTAAACATATTTTGAACGCAACTGTATCCCTTCAGCAACAGATGAAAAGTTTGATTGACCACTTTCCTATAAAATGCATGTTTTGTAATTCTAATATAAAATATATTGCTGGTCAATTTATTTTAAAAATGTATTGTTGGTAAGTTTACTATAAAAATGTATTGTTGGTAATTTTTAATATAAATATGTACTGCTCGTATTTTTATTATAAAAATGTATTTATATACTTTCATAGTGTTTTGTTTTTGTTTGGGTGGGGATTCACTATCTGCCCCAGTTGAGACCCTAACAGGTGCTATCACCCCTGGGAAGGGTGGAGCAGGGAACAACTGCAATTAAGATGTAGTTCTACGTTCCTTAAAACCTCCAATCTTCCGATCAGTGGTCTTGCTGTCGAATGTAGTCTATCGTCATACCCAGGATGAACATAGATAGATAGATAGATAGATAGATAGATAGATAGATAGATAGATAGATAGATAGATAACAGACTTAGATAGATAGATAGATAGATAGATAGATAGATAGATAGATAGATAGATAGATAACAGACTAAGAAAGATAGATAGATAGATAGATAGATAGATAGATAGATAGATAGATAGATAACAGATTAGATAGATAGATAGATAGATAGATAGATAGATAGATAGATAGATAGATAAACAGTCTTAGATAGATAGATAGATAGATAGATAGATAGATAGATAACAGACTTAGATAGATAGATAGATAGATAGATAGATAGATAGATAGATAGATAGATAGATAGATAGATAGATAACAGACTTAGATAGATAGATAATAGTCTTAGATAGATAGATAGATAGATAGATAGATAGATAGATAACAGACTTAGATAGATAGATAGATAGATAGATAGATAGATAGATAGATTGATAGATAGATAACAGACTTAGATAGACAGATAACAGACTTAGATAGATAACAGTCTTAAATAGATAGATAGATAGATAGATAGATAGATAGATAGATAGATAACAGACTTAGATAGATAGATAGATAGATAGATAGATAGATAGATAGATAGATAGATAGATAGATAGATAGATAGATAACAGACTTAGATAGATAGATAGATAGATAGATAGATAGATAGATAGATAGATAGATAGATAGATAACAGACTTAGATAGATAGATAGATAGATAGATAGATAGATAGATAGATAGATAGATAACAGACTTAGATAGATAGATAGATAGATAGATAGATAGATAGATAGATAGATAGATAGATAGATAGATAACAGACTTAGATAGATAGATAGATAGATAGATAGATAGATAGATAGATAGATAGATAGATAACAGACTTAGATAGATAGATAGATAGATAGATAGATAGATAGATAACAGACTTAGATAGATAGATAGATAGATAGATAGATAGATAGATAGATAGATAGATAGATAGATAGATAGATAACAGACTTAGATAGATAGATAGATAGATAACAGACTTAGATAGATAGATAGATAGATAACAGTCTTAGATAGATAGATAGATAGATAGATAACAGACATAGATATATAGATAACAGTCTTAGATAGATAGATAGATAGATAGATAGATAGATAGATAGATAACAGACTTAGATAGATAGATAGATAACAGGCTTAGATAGATAGATAGATAGATAGATAACATACTAAGATAGATAGATAACAGACTTAGATAGATAGATAGATAGATAGATAGATAGATAGATAGATAACAGACTTAGATAGATAGATAGATAGATAGATAGATAGATAGATAGATAGATAGATAGAAAAGCTTGTTTGCCGTCGAACCCAAATTGTCATTTACATTTTGATAGATAGAAAGTTTAAGTTGATCTCAATTTTCGTAGAATTCATCCACTCTTCTTTTGATTTTAAAATTTTACAATCAAGCTCTTGAAAAATGTATGCAATTCTTCAAAACTTAGTGTACCATAAATTAAACATTTAATTTTTTAAATTATTTTAACATAATACAGAATGTAAACGTGTACCTGATTACGTGTGACTGAAAGGAATACCAGTCTACATTTTTCCACAGTGTTGTTTGCACAAGACAACAACGGTGTACAGTGAAAAAAAATTTCATAACCATATCCCCATGAGAGTATGCTTTCATAAACATTTTAGATATAATACACTGTGAATTTACATATTTATTTTTCACGGAACCTGCTCTTCACTAAGTATTCATGAGATATTCCGTTGTTATGGTTACAACTGAACTTTTCGCCAATACCGCTAATTGCTACAAACCCAAATATGAATCTGAAAAACTGAGTCAGTTTCTTAAATAGCCTCGTCAGATCGAGACGTTCATATGGGTGTTAGTCAAACCCATTCAAAAATATCTACACTGTCAGCTATAAACAATCGCTTTCACAGACCAATAGTTAAAAATGGCTTCGGGCTTGTGAAGCCTGTAGCTCTTGGCGAAGACCACACTTCTTAGAACCTTGTAGACTGGTGCTACATAATCACAAACAAATAACTGTACCAGATAACAGAAACGATAACGAATTGAGGACTTTCAGCAGCAGCAACAATTAAAATGGATAGCACATGAAACTGGAAGAGAAAATTATGGCATAATCAAAATGTTGATAATACACACTACTTCAAATTAAAAGGTTAGGAAGGATACCAACATGAATACTGTAAAGAAAGATCAGAGCTGCTAGACAAGACATGTCCGGTGAGTACTACCTTCAAACCCCCAGACCGGTGGGGACAGGCCTGATTTAGATCCCCGGGCAATGTTTTGTGACGTTCATTATCTTATCATCATTTTTTCTACCTACGTTTATATACGTTACAAATTAAACTAAGAACAACTAACTTTTAAAGAATGAAAAATTTTGAAATCATTCTAGGGCCTTTTATGTCCAAATCAGTGAATTTTGTTTACTCATGGTAAGTCTCAAAAATATGCATACAGTTTACTATATTTTATCCATAATGTTGAATGTGTTGAAATTATTCAACCTTTTAACAAGAGAAATCAAAATTGATGTAAAATATCGCCGTAAAACATTGTCGATGCATTTAAGATGGAAGGATTTATTATGACATGTCTCTAATTTATATTTAGATACATTGTATTTATTTTAAATTTTTCTACTTGAATTGTTCACCTATATTGCATATGATCCATTATTGTACATAATTAGGTTACAATACAAATTCTATTTTATATGAATTCTACATTATGAAAATTGAGATGCAGTTGAGTGGAGTCCCATAACATAGTTTCGAAGGGTATCACAAATTCGGTGGGTATCATAGATTCGGGGGTTGGGGCATAACCGCCCTGCTGCTATACATCAGGAAAAACTTTTTAAATTATTTTAAGAGAAAGATTTTATAAACTTCAACCAACTGTAGTAATGTCTTCTTGCTCATATATTGACTAATTTTTCCTTATAAAGAAACGGTTAATATTAACATTACCATTACCATTTGTTAAGGCCCATCGAACGTCATTTCGAATAAAATAGTAACTTACAATTTCTTTAATCAAAGGAGGCAATTGGTTCAATGTCTTCCCACTGAAGTTTTTGTTCGTTCAGTGTCAAATGATTCAGAATAAATTCATTTCGCAAGCGTTCTGTTAAATCTGCATTCACGTCTTAGGCATTTCAATTTATTATGCCTTAGCCGTAGGGAACAGACTGAACACTTCACTCCAGAGAAACTGCACGCATCTGAAAAATGTGTGATGTCCGACCCTTGTGACCTTTAGATGGCGACAATAGTGCAAGATTAAAACGAACTCAAGTAAAATAAGTGCAGACTTTGGGCAGCAGAATCTATCATCGATTGATGACAGTAAAGCTAGACTTCGTCACGATGTTACCGTCGTCAAATTGGAATTAGATTTTATACAGTTCTCCTGCAGGCGTAAGAGGCGAAAAGGTGCCGTCGTAAAATAAATGTACAAGCACTGCACACACACACCCACACACACACACACACACACACACACACACACACACACACACACACACACACACATATTGGGGATTTCTAGACACGTTTGTGTGTACGGTTACGTCTTTGGGTTCGAAAGACGTTATGCATGCACTAACATTGGGCAAGTGAATAACAAAATAAGAAAA
Source organism: Acanthosepion esculentum (assembly GCA_964036315.1). Taxonomy (NCBI): domain Eukaryota; kingdom Metazoa; phylum Mollusca; class Cephalopoda; order Sepiida; family Sepiidae; genus Acanthosepion; species Acanthosepion esculentum. Next base: position 98,973,197 of record OZ038489.1, on the reverse strand, counting down.
AAAATCTTTCGTGACACCTTTTATTTCCGAGGAGGAACTTTTCAACCTAAGTTATTAGTCTGAATAAATTTCTTCTCGGAACGAAATGCATCATAAAGGATTTTTTTTCTTTTGTTAGCTATAAATTGACTGTTTTACATACACACACACAGCCACACACACATCCACACACACACATGTATACACACACACACATATGTATATATATATATATATATATATATATATATATATATATATGATTAATAGAACTAAAAATGTGGACAAGAATGTTGTTGCAGATGTCTACATTCATAATATAAAAAATTACTGATCGACATCACAACTATACTACAACAAAAAAAATAATAAATTCAACCTACATATCCTAGAAGCAATTTATATTAAAAAATTAAAGTCGGCACTGAACAGAATTAACTATGAATACTGCAGTAATTTTCTGAAATGTCTATAAAGGAAGTGTTTCACGCTTTAATGCGTTTATGACCATGACATTATAACATAGAGGAAAAAATTCCATTATGGATAATTTTTTCATGTTCTAATGAACGCTCAGCACATTGTCACCGTTTACATTTAAAAGCATAATGAAAAAATTACGGTAAGGGATAACAATGCACACCTTTGTATAAATACTTGTACCTTTGAACAACATAGTTTTGTACTACTTGCACCCCTGAAGAGGATCTTGAAGGAAGATCGAAAGTACTTGGGAAATGAAAATAAAAGAAACTTAAACATTTATAGCACATTTCTATCATCCTTTAATATCAATACCCGAAATGTTATTTGTGAGAATGAACGAAACTTGTTAAAAATTAGCAGACATAATGTCTGTAATTTATTCTATCCGACATACACACACACACACATATATATATATATATATATATATATATATATATATATATATATATATATATATATATATAATGAATGGTATTAAACCCGAAAATTATTTAATATGTTTTCTGTTTATACATTATTCAGGCCGCTAAATGTACTTAATAATGTTAAAAAAAACTGAACATTTACTTAAATAAATTGTATCTATTGAAATAAGGTATAAACAATATATATATATATATATATATATATATATATATATATATATATATATATATATATATATATTAGGACATTGAATAAGTTCTCGATGACTTTTTCATGCAAAGTAATGTTTTTTTTTTTACAAAACCTAGTAAGAAACATGTCACTGAAGGTATTGTCCATCGCTAGCCACTACATTTTCCCATCTTGCTGGCAGTATTTGAATTCCACACCGAAAAAATGACACGTCTTTTGAGGCTAATCACGAGTTGACCCATTTTTGGGCATCTTCATACGAATGAAAATGCTGCTCAACCAGGCCATGTGCTATCGATTGAAATAAGTGATAATCGGACGGGGTAATGTCTGGTGAATACGGCGGGTGTGGTAGGACTTCCCATTTAAGCGTTTCTAAGTTGTTTTTCATCGTTTTGCAACATGTGGACTAAAGTTGTCATGTTACAAAATCATTTGTCGTGTCTCTGCTCATATAGTCGCCGTTTGTTCTTCAATAGTCGGCTCAAACGCATCAATTGTAGTCGACAGTAGTCTCCCGTGATGGTTTGGGTCGGTTTGAACAGCTCATAATAAACTACACCCAGCTGATACCACCAAATACAGAGCAGAAGCTTCGAACAATGGGTATTCCGCTTTGCCGCCTATGTTAGTGCATGGCTGGGATTACCCCCACGGTCTTCTACGCTTAGGGTTATCGTAGTGTATCCACTTTTCATAAATGATCACGATACAATGTAAAAATCTTTCCATGGATGAAGCAGCTGTTCACACGTGACAAGGCGCCGTTCGACGTCTCTCGGCTTCACCTCGTACAGCACCCAATGTCCTTGCTTTTGAATCATTCCTAATGTTTTCAAACGTTTCGAAACTGTTGTTTGATCAACTCCCAATGATTCTGCAAGTTCTGCTTGCGTTTGACATGAGTCTTCATTAAGTAATGCCTCCAATTCTTCGTCTTCAAACTTTTTCGGTCTGCCAGAGCGTTCTTTATCTTCAACAAAAAAAATCATTATTTTTTAAGCGTCTAAACCAATCTCTGCATGTTGTTTGCGACAGAGCATGGTCGCCGTAAATCTCAGCAAGAATTATGTGCGCTTCAGCTGCAGATTTCTTTTGAATAAAGTAATGCAGTAAAATTCCGTGCAAATACACTTTTTTTGTCCACGAAATCCGACATGTTTAACGCTATGAAAAACAAATTTGTTTTCACTTCGGCAAAATGACATGCACTGAATTGTAAGCTTGCTTATAGTATGTAACTCCTCATAGATGCGTTAACATCTGAAACTACACTACTAGCACGCAATTCTGGGAACGCCATGTGTTGTAAAACAGTGAGGACATATTAAAGGTCGTTATATATATATATATATATATATATATATATATATATATATATATATATATATATATATATTCTTGGTATTTACGAAGCAAATGTTCTGTAAGGAAATATTATTAAAGACAACAGATATTTTTCAGACAAGGAGGAAATTTCGTCAGAGATTGTCCGAAGTTCCGGAAGAAAAGTACAAGAAAACATGGTCCAGACTTTCGACTTTCTGAAACATCATCAGGGTAGATAAAGTTAATTGTTGACGTAGTCAATGAGTGTTGTGACCTGATTGAGGTTTGTTTATATATATATATAGAGAGAGAGAGAGAGTTAGATAGATTGATAGATAGAGAGAGTGAGAGACCGTATCCTCAAATATATATACAAAAAAAAACATATTTAACAGCATTTTTTACCTTCATAATTTTGAAAAGTTGCCCAGTAAAGTTAACTGACGCAAAATGCCTGTTGTCTTTCATAATATATATATATATATATATATATTTATATATATTTGGGAATGGTCATGAGTGCGTGTGTAAGCAATTTATGAATGTCTATATTGATATATTTATTTATTATTTATTATTAGTCAAAATGTTACTTTTAGTGTATACACGTTTGAGAAGACATCCTTTATTTTTATTTCAAAACAATGAATTAATAACTCAGTGGTCAAGATCATAAAAGTTTAAATAATTATATTAAATTCTGGTTCAATCCCTACCAAGAGGCACATTTTTTTTAATGAGTCTTCCGGTGGTTTTGACTGGTAGACATTAATTTCACTATAAGCCATATAAAACTGGTAATCTTTTAAAACAAAAAAGCATGCAGTATTTTACAGGTTCTTTTAATGATCTATAAACTCATATTTTATTTTAAAAAAACACCTTTTTTGTAAGAAATGGTTGCAACATCCAGACATTTTGAAGTACTTGTCAAGAAGGATTTACAGATTTTCTGGAAATACACGTGTTGACCATTCTTATACATTTATCTTAAACACATTTATAGCAGGTACTCACATGCACGGACACTTGTGTATGTATGGACGTATGTATTTATGAAAGTATTTATTTGTGTGTGTGCGCGTGTGTGTGCATGTTATGATTAATTCTGAAGGATTTTACTCTTTATTAATTCTCTTTAAATTCCTTTCTTTTGAATGTGTTTCTTCTTCTTCTTCTTCTTCTTCTTCTTCTTCTTCTTCTTCTTCTTCTTCTTCTTCTTTTTTACTTTGTCCTATACCTTCTTTCTTTCGTCCTGGGTATGACGATAGACTACATCTGCGTCCTGGATAAGACGATAAACTACATCCAGAAGCAAGGCCTCTGATCAGGAGGTTCTGAGGAGCGTGGAACCACCTATTAATTGCTGGTGTTCTCGTGGTAGCACCTGTTAGGGTCCCAGCTATAGGCAAATAATTGACCCCACAACCTGACTCAAACCACTATGAAAGTGTAAAAATAGATTTTAATACCAGAAATACTTTTTAAAAAATTAGTATCAGAAATAAATATTTGAAAAAAGAAAATATTGCCAGAAATAAAAATCTTGTCAGCATTAAATAATCCATTGGGGTTAATATGCCACAAAACAAAACAAACCAAATTATACATTTTTTTTTTAAATATTACCAGCTATACATTTTTTGGAAAAAAAAAAGGAAATTTGTCGGCATTAAATAACCCATTGTGGTTGATATGCCATAAAACAAAACAAACCAAACCAAACCTTCTTTCTTCATCGTTTTCATCTTTTTATGCTTCTTCTTTTTTCCCATCCTCTTCTATCATCTTTCTTCGCCTTCTTCTTTTCTCCTTTCTTTTTCTTATTGCTTATTTCGTCTTATCCCAACTCTTTTCCATCTTTCTTCTTGCGCTTTTTCTATCATTCTACTTTTTCCTATTTCATTTTCTTTGTCCATCTTTTACATCTTCTTTGTTTTTCTTTCCTTTCTTCTTCTTTTTCTTTCTACTTCCTTTTCGCGTTTCGTCTTTTTCTTCCTCTTCTACTTGTCGTTGTTCCTTTTTTCTTCCACCTCTTTTCCTTCTTCTTTCTTCTTGCTCATTTTCTTCTGCTGCTTCATGTATTTCTTCCTTTTTTAATTCTCCCTATTTCCGTTTCATTCTTTCTTCTTCCCTTTTCTTTTCCATCTTGCCTACAGTCAGCCATTTGTCTTCTGCTTTGATTTCACGACTTAACAATCTTCATTATTAAAATCGCCTGTCATGACGCATTTTTCTCACATTATAACATTCTTTCGTTACTTTTCTAATTACTCTTTTTTTCACAATACATTACAATTTACGGTGGATTGTTGTCTACACACCCTGTCTCTATATAAACTAGTTTGCTTTCGTGGTGTTTCTTCGTCTCTGTTCTTTTAAATTTTGGTTAATTAGATGTTAAATTATACGGATTCAGTTTATCAGTTTGTATGCTTTCATTAGTACAACAGTCGTGTGTCATTTTTCTTACCCTGTGTGTGAAGACCTTTGATCATTCATTGATCTACGTATCAGTTTTATCAACCATTGGCAAGAAAATTCTTTCTTATAATTCTGGACTTTTGTTTTGCAATTTAGCCCGTCTAAAATATTTTAGATTACGAAATACTTTTTTGGCTTTTATTAGCTCTACGCACTGAATATTGCCTCATAACAACTTATTACAAAGAAAAAACCTAAATACTATTTAATACGGTAGTTCCTGAACGAAGTATTGACCCAGTTGAATGCCGCCGTAATGTTTCCGAGAGTTGCTGTGTGATTTAGTCAAAATACTAAAGAATGAATAAATTTAAAAAATGTAAAAAGTAAATATATTTTCACCCAAAATTTTAAATAAGTTTTAAGATGCGAGAACAGTAAAATAATTGTGGATAATAAAATATCAATTAATTATTTAAAATCACCTGACGCATTCCTGTATATTCATTTCCAATACTTGTTTGCAGAGGTCACTTGAGAATTAATATAATCACAGTATATTTTCTTATTCACTTCTGGTACTGATATATGTATATCAACATTTTACGACATACCAAAATTTACGGCATATCATCATATTATGACATCAACATTTTACGACATATCAACATTTTATGGTATATCATTTTACGACATATCGACATCTTACAGCATAGCAACATTTTAGAGTATATCAACATTTTACAACATATCAACATTTTACGGCATATCAACATTTTACGTCATATCAACATTTTACGGCTTATCAATATTTTACGGCATATCATCATTTTACGGCATAACATTTTACGACATATCAACATTTTACGGCATATCAACATTTTACAGTATATCAGCATTTTACGACATATCAACATTTCACGGTATATCATCATTTTATGACATATCATTTTACGGCATATCAACATTTAACGACATATCAAAATTTCATGGTATATCATCATTTTCCGATATACCAACATTTTACGGCGTATCATCATTTTACGGCATATCAACATTTTACGACATATCAACATTTTACGGAATATCATTTTAAGATATATCAATATCTTACGGTATATCATCATTTTACGGCATAACATTTTACGACATATCAACATTTTACGGCATATCAACATTTTACGACATATCAACATTTTACAGCATAGCAAAATTTTAAGGAACATGAACATTTTTTTCAGGTTGTTTAAAGCTAAATTTCGACGTTTTGAAAAAATATAGATAGTTGCACACTGACTTTGTTTGAACATGATACAAAAAGTAAACATGGATTTACTTTCCCCGAAAGTCAAAAAATGTAGACATAGGTTTGGTTTACCCCTGAGTAAAAATTGTAAACATACGGGGATCGGCTGAAATGCTCATAGACTAGCCAAGATACTGTTATGGAATGTGGCTAAATGAGGTTTATTTTCCAACATAGTCCCATTTACGGTCCACATATTTCTTCTATCGACGTTGCAATGCGTGGATCCCATTGGTAAAGAGGCTTTCATCCTGTTGGACAAAAATAACATCAATAGCAATTACGACAGCCTCGTCACTGCGATACTAGTTCCCAGCCAATTGTTTTTGTTTTTCACGTTGGAGAACAGACATTATTCAGGTGGATCAAAATCCGGAGAATAATTCAAAGCCACAGGCACACACAACAGCCTTTGAAACCAAGGACGTGTGTAGTGATTTTCCAAGCGTAGCTTAGATGTGGCAGAAGGCCGAAAAGATGGGGCACCTAGTGAGGATCGAACTCACTAGTCAGTCGTAATTGATCTAGCGAGACAAGCTTGCTATCCCTTACACCGCCTTGGGGTGCCCAACCAAGGACGTGTGTAGTGGAGCATTGCCCTGATGATACAAGACCCTTCTTTTCAGTTTTCCTGGACGTTTGGTCTTGGTAACATTTCGCAACTGTCTCAGCAATTTGGCATAGTACTCTCCATTGGTGATGTGGACATTTTGAAGATAATCAATAAATACAATGATGTTTGAAGTCTTCTTTGAACAGTCAGATATCGGCTTATCTGGAAAGAAACAATACAGTTATTAATAAGAATAGCTGAAATTAATGCATGCAAGATTTCACACGTCTGACATCAGCCTATGATTCTTGTCAGAATATCAAAAAGGTAAACATATGTTTGGTTTGTAGGAAAGTTGAATTGGCTGATATAGACTTTGTTTACACGAGGGGACACAAGAGGTAGATATGGGTTTAGTTTGTGCAAGAATCAAAAAGGTAAGTATAGGTTTAGTTAGCGCGGAGTGAAAAAGTTAGACATAGTCTAGTTTTACGAGAGCTAAAATGCTGGACATAGTTTGGCTTTGCCGAGAGTTAAAGAGGTGGACATAGGTTTGGTTTGTCCGAGATTCAAGAATATAGATTTGTATGTTTCATACGAAAGACAAAAAGGTAATTATATATTTGGATTACGTGAGAGACAAAAAAGTAGAATCACTTAGATAGACTCAGCTTTGGTTTACAGGAGGGTTAAAAAGTTTAAACATAGGTACAATAAATGGATTTCTTTTTAGTCATGTTTACCCGTCTACACATGGATGGAGTCGATATGTTCTTGATTTCAACCGTCAGGGCGAATTGATATATTGTATGGCTGGCGTTCTGTGATGCACACTTTACATGATTTATTTGTGTGAATGTGTGCTTTTCATATTTTTGTTATCAACTTAAGTAATATCGGGAGATATTGGGTAAGAATTAAAGTAAAATGCGTAAAATTATCAAACAAGGACAACCATTTCAATATCTGTGAAGTGTTATATCACAGTAGTCGGCGACCTACGGCATATGTACCACACATGGCTCGCCAAGCAATTTCCAATGGCACGCAGCCGTAAATGATATCTCGAAATCCGAACCAAGACCGAACGCAAAGAAGATATTTAGCTGTTTCGATTTTAATATA
>OZ038489.1:98942874-98960374 GCA_964036315.1 Acanthosepion esculentum | reverse complement strand
GCAGGACGAGGAACTCATCCCCACCATACACCTGAGGAATCTTCTCAGGAGGACCCAGCTGAGAGCTAGGAAGTGCAGAAGAAGCTCACTGACATTTTATTAAACATTGAGTTGATGAAAATTGATGATTTTATTAATATGAATGTATTTTTCTATTTATTTATATAACTACTGTGTTTATTGTTTGATTTTATCATATGTATAGCAAACGTGATACTTGTGAAAATAAATTTAATTTCTCATACTTCACGCTTTCCGTATTTGTCTTTTCCTTTTACTACGCCAGACTACTTTTCAAACTCGACCATAATGCATTGCAAGAGGAAGTACTTTTGAGGACGGTTAATATTTATTGTATAAAAAATCTGCTGTAAAAAACTGAAATAAGTTTAAATTTCCTGTAGTTTGCCTTTTAATTATCTAATAAAAATTTCCTGAATAGTTATATTCACGTGTAAATTTACATGCTTAATTCGAAAATAACAAAGAAATTTTGATAAAACCTACCTTTTTGGAGTTATTGAGAATAAAATTTAGGATTCATTCGCGTCGCGGCAGCCATTACTAGCGTTGTTTGCATATATTTGCTATGGGGCAGACATTCACTTGTCTCAATTATTGCGCACGCACTGATGCAAACAACGCCATTAATGGCTGCTGTGCCGTAGCCGACAACGGCAAGAATGAGTCAGAACTTATATTTTCGATGACTCCAGAATGGTAGATTTTTATAACAATTACTTTGTTATTTTCAAATTAGTCAATTTAGAATAAAATTAAGTGTTCGGGAACTTTTTATTAGACAATTAGCACGGGGCTTAAAAAGCAAATTACCCAAAATTTCTTATGGAATCATTGGTATAAATTAGTATAATTCAGGTTCTTTTCGAGCTATTATCTATGGTATATATCGCGAAATAGGGCAAATAGGGCTCAAAAATCAGGTAGGAGTTCAACCATCTATTATCGCCCACAACCCACACACACACAGCTACCGTGATTCATTGCGGCACGAGTCGGCCATCTTGGGCTCCAAGGCCCTCACTATAGCGGTAGATTACTGTATTAATAGTAATATTAATAAACTAAATAAGAGAAGTGATATCAATAAAAATAAAATATGTCATGATAAAATAAATTTAGAATTAAAGTACTGATAAATAATAATAGATGTCAATGAAAATGAAATAATATAAAATAACATAAAATAAAATAGAAACATATAAATATGTAAATAAATAGGGCAAATAAATAAAAATAATAAATGCAAATAAAAATGAATAAATAAAACGCGTTACTAATTGTAAGACAAAAGGCAAAAAGATAAAACAATAATAATAAAAAATGGTAAAGATAAAATAGTGGAAATAATGGATTAGCAAAAAAGTGAAATGCGTCTAACATCAACAATAATTATATAGTAAAGGTAACAAAAAGTAAAAATATTAATGAAAATAAATAATATCAATACTGGTAGTATATGTGGTCCCCGGATTTGCGAGACTATACTAATCTGTGTCAACGAGTTTGAGTGGAAATTTGGTTCTATGTAGGCAGGTGCTCATTAACTCGCTTCTTTTGTTTAAGATTAGAATTGTTTGTATTTTTCAGGATTATTAATTTCTCAGAAAGACATAGGTTACATCTGTTGCTTTTTCCGCTGAAGGATTAGCTTTCGTTACTGGTTCTCAAATGATAATTGGGTTTTTATTCTCGCTTTTCAGTTTCCAGAAAAAATTAGAGAGAAGCAGTGCTGTTACTATATTTCATATGGCCTAATGACATTTGGTGACTGAAGTGCTTACGGAGTAAATTTTTTAAAACTTACTGATATCAATTTTGACGTTTTTGCAGAAGGGCGGGTTAAACCATATAATGTTACGTTTGCGATGTTTTGGTTTCTTGGGTCGTTATTGTTATTGAGCAAGAATTCGAGGTTAATTTTATGGTTACTATGTATTTGCCTTTAGGTTTTTCAAAGATATCCTTATTGATGGATTTGTGGGCAGCCTAAATTGGACAGACTTACGTAATATATATATATATATATATATATATATATATATATATACGAAGGAAAGATGCATGACAACGTGGGAAAAGATTTCGTGTGACGTGTTTCGCCACTTAGGTCTTCATCAGATGAGGTTTTGTTCTAAAGGACGAAAAGCATGACACCAAAGCTTTAGCCACTTTATCATGCATCTATCCCCAAAATTCTCCTTGATATATAAAACGTTATGTATCGTTATCCACTATATATATATATAATATATATACACACACACATATATATATATATATATAATAAATATATATATATATATATTTGTCATCCACAGACAGACTGTTTCGCAGCTCATCAGTGTGGCTAGACGTCCAGTTGCCTCTAGCTAGGATCGAAACCCGACTGAATTGTCGTCAGTCGGAACTTCTACCACTAAGCCGTCGGCGCACGGCATGGATGAAGGTGAATTTTAGCGTGTTTATTTTTAGATTTAGATAAACACACAGTGAGTGACAGTGACTCAATTCTGCCGAAGAGTCATGCTATATTAGCTTTAATAGTCACTGTTTACAAACTCACAACTCAAACCCACAGAGCTCAACCGAAATTAATTTTTTCAGGAGCCAATATTATGCCAGAACTTGCGTCTTTTTTGTAGACCGGATAGAACAGCTTGCCGAGGATTGTCCTACTACATCAACCGTACTCTTATGGAGTTGCACCTTCTTACCACTTATTTTCATCCCTACATAATTCTCTTAATGGCAAGAATTTCAATTCTCTAGAAACCTGTAAAAACCACTTAGACCAGTTTATCAGCCAGAAAGATGTCAAGTTCTTGGAGGATGTAATCAAGAAGCTACTTCAAAGATGGCGAAATATAGTGGGAACGAAATATTACGTATGTGGTTGAACAATTTTATGTATATACATCTAAATATTGTCTTTGAAATTTACTTAAAATCGCTTCGAATTTTTGTTCCACCCCAATTCTTTGGCTTTTGATATGTATCTTTCAATATTCCAAGGAGGCTTCGGGGTTCTGCGTTGTTTATTTTATTGTCTGTTGGCCTTCAATGTCGTAGGATCCTTTCTTAATTCAAAACTTCCCACAATCATTGCAAGAAAGTTCTTGAAAATGCAAAATGCAGCTGGCCACAAGCAGTCTAAGCCAAGATCGAAAACAAACGACGTGAATCCTGTGAGTTCTAGAAAATCTCTAACCTAATTCTCAATAGAGGTAAAGCGCCAGTGCCTACTATCATAAATGGCCCTGAAGTTTTCGCACCTTCGTGAGATAAGGCAAAGCTCTTCGAAAATATTTTAGCTTCTAACGCCATGTTAGATAACACGGCCACCCGTTTCCATTCTTACCCCTCTTATGGAGCACAAACTTAGTAATATTTCTATCACAGCCTGAGAAATCTCCAGACATCAAATTCTTCACCGTAAGAGGGATACTGGTTCAGATAAAATCCCAGTGGTTGACTTCAAGAATATTAATCCCGCATTATCTCCAATCTTATCAAAATTGTTTAACCGCGGCCTAAAAGACAAATCTTTCCCAAGTCTGTGGAAAGTGTCAAGTGTATGCCTCGTTATGAACACTGCGGATACGCACTCATCCCCGTCTTAATATCGGTTCATCAGCACCCTCAAAAGCTATTTTTTATGTTATAATCAACAAGCAAATTGTCAAGCAACAGGGAAAATCTACTGAGCGACAAATAATACTGGTTTCGATCTGCTCGGCCTACTGCTGATATCGGAATCAGCGAGGCATTACATAATAGATATATCACGAGGACGATCGCATTATATATATATATATATATATATATATATATATATTATCATCCACAGACTGTTTCGCTGTATCACAGCTCATCAGTGTGGCTAGACGAATGGTTGCCTCTAGCTAGGGTCGAAATCCGTCAGTTGGGGATTCTACCACTAAGCGGCTGACGCACGGCAGGGATGAAGGTGAATTTAAGCGTATTTATTTTTAGATAAATACGCAGTGACTGAGAGAACTCGATTCGATTTACCGAAGAGCCATGCATTATTAGCCGTAATAGTCAGTTTACAAACCCACACTTCCTCCCCAGAGAGCTCAACCGAAACAAATTTTTCAGGGGCATATATATTGTCATCCACAGATATATATTAAAGGCATTTGACAAAATGTGGAATAGGAGGTTGCTACACAAGCTCTGGGATCACCGGTAGAGTTTCTTCAATTATGAAGTCCTTCCTAGCAGGTGGGTCCATGAAGGTAGGTGTTAATGACCAGCCCTCCGAGGCCCATGAAATCAATACAGGCGTCCACCATGTGCGCCTCTCGGTCCAACCCTCTCTCTGCGTTATAGTGATGATCTGTCTAAGAGAATGCTCTGATTTCTTCTAATACCTATGCAGATGATACAAAGGTATACGAGTGCACCTCCAAAAATCTAGACGGTCATAATTCCCGTTCACTACAATGTTAATCTCTTCAAATTCTAGGGTAATCGTTTTATTTGCCACATATACTCAGAAACTGCGCCGCCTTGCCTTTTACCGCTCACACAACAACCGCCTTCAGTAAATCTCTAACTTAATTCTTAGTAAACGAGAGGGCCGATATATCAGTCGAAAAATCGAATGACGAAGAAAACGACTGGGCCGATCCGTCGACACGGTAATACAAGCCTCGAGATTAGCTGACAGGTGTTCGTACCTGCCAATCAGATTGCTTCTTATATTTCTTGCACAGCTGGATCTTCCAATGACGGTTTCTGTAACAGTTTGCTGTTCTGTGATTTTACATTGATATTGTGTGTGTATGTTTGTGTGTGTGTGTGTGTGTGTGTGTGTGTGTGTGTGTGTGTGTGTGTGTGTGTGTGTGTGTGTGTGTGTGTGTGTGTGTGTGTGTGTACCAAGTGAGGGAATGTGGAAAGAGCTCCGTCTTGGTACCGAAACTCCAAATGAAGCTCCGTCTTTAAAGGGTTAAGTGATTCTTGAGCTCTGTATAGGATGAACATTAGTAAAGAAAAGATATTGTCATTATGCATATATTCCTTTTAGAGGAAGTGAGGAACTTTGTAATGAATGGTAGAAAACTCAAATCCCTTCTTGTATTCTGTTCGGTACAATATAAATATGATTAATTTTGAACGTGGTTTCTGCGATCAAATTGCAAATAATACATTTATCTTCAGTTTCCACATCGATTGTTTTCTTTCAATGGCCTTTCTTTAGATTTCAATATGAGTCAGCAAAATGCATTCTTTTAATGAATTTTTTTTAAAAATCAAATAGAGCACGAGAATGAATTATTTCGAATTTAATTCAAAATAAATTCAAATAAATAAATGAATTTCTATAAATATTAAATATATGAATAATTTATATATTTATTCATATAAATAATAAATAAATCATTATTATTATGATTATTATTATTATAATTATTGTTATTATAATTATTATTATTTATCTAAATAAATCTGATAATTATTTATTTATATAAATAATAATAATAATAATAATAATAATAATAATAATAACAATAATAATAATAATAATAATAATATTAATAATAATAATAATAATATATAAATAAATTAAATTTCTTATCTGCAACAATGTTTTTTTAATATTACGTTTGGACAGATGTTGGAAAGTGATTAGGGTCGAAAATTTCTTAGCATGTTTTCAGATAGATAGATAGATAGATAGATAGATAGATAGATAGACTATTTACATTGTTCAGACTATTGTCTTCATCTTCATTGCTACATTCATAATCTACATCGATGGTCGAAATAAAGGGCTCTGTTCAATATTCCCACGTATAATACCTGGAGAAGGCCGGAGCATAAAACCGTCGAAACGTCGTGAATAGGAAAATGAAATTGTTTTCTTGGTATGTTGAGTACATAAATTATTTGTTTTGTTTTTTTTTAATTCAGATATTAAGATATAAGTAGAAAGGTATATAAAAGTATGGGATATTAATATAACTTTTATAAGCAAATTTTGACCTATTCTCGGACTGTATAACCAGTAGAATGAGTATGGATGTAAATCAATTTATCTGATACTCTTACTAGTATTATATATGCGCAAAAAAACATTTTAAGAATCATAATCTAAGATAGATTAGGAGAACATGGACACAATATCTTGACCGTGTTTCGAAAATGAAAACATCATATAAATGTATATAGAGAACAAACTATTTATGGTTTACAGTTTCAACCTTGAAAATGGCTAAACGTATAGTCGAAAGCGCTCGGATAAAAAGAACGAATGGAGAACTTTTTATATAATTTATCATCCGAAAAGAAACAAATTATTTAAATCACATGAGAAATTTTATAAAAAGCTAATGAAATGCTCATAAATATACATATATACTTGAAGAGAAAAATTCAACCTCACATCCATAGCGCATAAATTAATTTTTAACTTAATATGAAAATAGGGGAAATGGGAAACTCTACAGTCAGTTGCTGAAACCAACTGAAGAATGGACGGAACAATTGCAAAACGGTTCGCCTACGAAACTCCAGAGTGTTGGTGATAAATATTATACTTATACGAGGGTCATTCAATAAATAAGGTGAATTTTTCGGTATAAGGACTTCTAATACAGATAGAAGCTTACTCTTTTTTTATTTATTTTTTTGTTTTACTTATTTTTAATTAAAAAAAAAACTTTGTTGGCGATTAACAAAGATGGCCGACCAAGAAGCATGCTCCAGGATCGAACAGCGGTCAATTATCAAGTTTTTGGTTGTTGAACGGTGCAAACCATTTGAAATACATAGGAGAATGTCAACTGTGTATGGTGCCACATGTTTCAGCCAAAACAAATGTCTACAAGTGGGCTAAATTGTTTAAAGAAGGACGGAGCAGTGTTGAGGATGAAGACAGGCCTGGGAGGCCTAGAGAAGTGAGGTCTCCTGAGGTGATCGAATCAGTCAATGACCTCATTCAGTCTGACAGAAGGGTGACAGTGGATGACATTGCAAGGACTTTGAAAGACATAAAGAACAAACGCAGGGGTCATCAGTCAGAAGACATCATGCCAACGCAAGGCCTCACACAGCAGCCCAAACGGTGCAGACCATCAACGAGCTGGGCTGGAAACTGCTCCATCATTCCCTTTACAGCTCAGACCTTGCCCCTTCAGACATTCACCTGTTTGGTCCCTTGAAAGCGTTCATGAGAGGCACGAAGTTTAAAAGTGACGATGAAGTCAAAAGTGTTGTGAGCGACTGGCTGAGACATCAGTCCAAAGATTTTTACACTGAGGGAATACGGAAGCTTGTGCACAGATGGGAAAAGTGTGTGAGAGTGCTGGGAGACTACGTTGAAAAATTCTTAAAAAGTAAGCTTCTATCTGTATTAGAAGTCCTTATACCGAAAGATTTACCTTATTTATTGAATTACCCTCGTATAAACTGTGGTATATTATACAAAACGAAGATAACCTACGTCCTGAAGAACACGACACAGATGTTATCATTAAAGCTGTAAATCAAATTGTGAAAACATACATATATATATATATATATATATATATATATATATATATATATATATATATATATATATATATATATATATATGGGTGTGTGTGTGTTTGTGTGTTTTGTTGGCGTGATTAGACATCAAATTTATTCATAAGGTGTAAAAAAATAAAATTAAAATAAATATACAAAATACCTTTGTTTAGGTGTGCGACGTAAGTTTCGCTGGTTGTCCAGCTCATCGGGCACAAAATATATCTTATGTTTTAGATAGATAGATAGATAGATAGATAGATAGATAATGAAATACATTGTTTATAATTGGTTATACGTTATTTGATACCTACAATTGTATCTATAAAAATAACGTATGAATAAAAAATATATTAAATAATTGTCGGACTTTCCTTTCCATTATATGTTTTCACTGTTTACGTTAAGATACGTTTCGTGAGCAGAGATGATCGATCAAGAAAAATAGTGGAAAATTGGGTTTATAAAAAGTAATTCGGACTTTGCTAACTAAAGGTTTCTCGTAGCTGAATGGTATAGCACGTCAGACCAAATGACGGTTTCCGTATAGGAATACAAGTTCGAGTTTTGTCGGAGAGCGCATATTTTCTTCAAATCATTGACGTGAGCAATCCAACGAAGTCTAAAACTGAGACGTTTCACGCACATAAGTTTTGTCTGTGAGAGAGAATCAACTGAATGATTATTATTTTTTTTATAAATTCAGAATGAATAATCTGAGATAGACAGAAGTAAATTACTGATATCTATGTATATAATGATAATATCAAAAATCATTTTCGTCTAACAGAACACGTAAAATGTAGACTTATAGAACTTATTTTGCAACTGCTTTTAAGTTGCGCGTATACAGCTTTGTCAGAATCAAATAAAGCTGAAATTTATCTCAGTCTGACTTATGGTGTATATGCGAATCATATATATATATATATATATATATATATATATATATATAAAGTTTGAAATATACAGATCTATAGAGAGACGGACACAGAGCGAGAGCACGGTAGATAGATATGAATAGAAAGAAAGAAAGAAAGAAAGAAAGAAAGAAAGAAAGAAAGAAAGAAAGAAAGAAAGAAACGAACTGATTAAGGGAAAATTTAACAGAATCAGAAACAAAAATATCGACATAGAAATGAACGGAGAGAAATGCATAACAAGTTATAGATAGATAGATAGATAGATAGATAGATAGATAGATAGATAGATAGATAGATAGATAGATAGATATGAAAAAAGAGAAATCCATAACAAGTTTGAAATATACAGATCTATTGACAGACAGACACATATAGTGAGAGCGCGGTAGATAGATACGAATAGATTTAGATAGATAGATAGATAGATAGATAGAAAGAAAGAAAGAAAGAACTGATTAAGGGAAACGGGAACAAAATCAGAAACGAAAATATCAACATAGAAATGAACAGAGAAAAATGCGTAAAAAGTTATGTATGTATAGTGTTATAGTGAAAGACACCTTGTCTAGATAATAGACTCTCCCATCTATTATAAGTAGAAGTCAGTAGTAGTCGAGGAAAAGAAGGTAGTAGTCAGCGACCACAACTCGATTATTCTGCGTAACACTTTATTACAAGTTCCTAACGTTTCTGTACGTTTAACCTATTTAGGACGCATTTAGTCCGAATACAGTTTCCACTAAGGAAATAACTCCACAACTTTTGGCGACGATTCGCACTCATACGGAGGGGGAAAAAAATTCGTTCGCCAATATAATTTTTGGCGGCGAAGTTTTGCACTCATTCGGAGGAAAAAAAATGTTTTTTTTCGTTCGCCAATATAACTTTTGGCGGCGAAGATTTGCACTCATACGGAGGAAGAAAAAGTTCGTTCGCCACAGTGTTTTTGACGGCGAAATTCGCACTCATAGGGAGGAAGAAAAATTTTGTTCGCCACAAATAACGTGGGCGACAAAGTCTCGGATATACACTTTGAAAAAAAAATGGAGGAATGCAAAAGTCTTTTCCAGGATTTTTTAAAGTTCAAATTGGAACAACAAACGAAAATATTAGAACAACAAAAAGCATTCCAGAAGCAGTTACAGGAAACTTTCAATAGACAGATGCAATTCCAACAAAAAATGGAACAGATGAATGGGGAGTTTCAAAGAAAAATTCTGGAAATAACTGAGAACAGGAAAGAGAAAAGTCTACAAAATGATTCTTTCCCAGAGAATACAATAAGGAATTCAATTGAAATATTCACGTACAGTCCAGATGAAAAGATAACGTTTGAAGAATATTATAAAAAATATACGGACGTATATAACGAGGACTGCCACTTGTGGTCTGAAGGAAATAAGGTTAGGCTTCTTTTAAGCAAATTAGGAACTGCTGAGAATAACAAACTGGTAAACTACATTTTACCGAAAAAAACTAACGAGTTGACATTTACCGAGTCGGTAAATATATTAAGTGAATTGTTTAGTCAAAAGACATCTTTGTTCCACAAGAGGTGGAAATGTTTAAATTTGATTAAAGATGACGAACATGACTATATAACGTACGCAGCCAATGTGAATAAGCATTGTGAAGAATTCAAGCTAGCAGAGTTAAGCGCAGACAATTTTAAGTGCTTGGTGTTTGTTCAAGTGCTTGTAGCGGAAAAAGACGCAGAGTTGAGAAAATTAGTACTGGCAAAATTGGAAAGCAATCCAAGTATTACGGTACAGAAATTGGCAGAAGACTGCACAAGATATGTTAGCGTAAAAAAAGACGCAAAAAAGATAGAACAGTCTGGCGTTTCGCATGTAAGGAAAATACGCTACAACGAAGAAAGTCAGTCTAACAAAAAGAATTGTAAAATTGCATATTATCAAGCAAAAAGTAAAATACCAGAAAAAAAAAAAACAAAAGCGCCCGAAGCCATGTTTTGCTTGCGGTGAACTACACTGGTACAGATATTGCAATTTTAGGAATAAAAAATGTTTCAACTGTGGAAGAGTTGGGCACAGAAGCACACATTGCCGTTCAAAAAATAAAGGCAATAAAATAAGAAAACTAAAGTCCAACGAGGTAAGCGATGGAATAACTAGAAAATTTGTTACCGTCGAATTAAATAATAAAAAAAATAAAAATGCAACTTGACACTGGTTCGGATCCCTCTATCATAAATTTGCATACGTGGAAGAAGTTGAGGGAAACCAACTTTAATGAAGACAAAGAAAATCGCGAAGTCAGTGACGGGAGAAAAAATACAATTTATTGGAGAACTTGTTACAAACGTAACGTTAAATAAAAAAACGCGAAAAGTTAAACTATTTGTCATGAAAAATACAACGAACTTACTTGGTACGAATTGGATAACAGAATTTCAATTATGGGATCTACCGATAAATTCTTTCTGTTACAAGGTAGAAAGTTTAAACTCCGAAGCCCAAAAATTAATAGAGAAACTTAAGGAAACATTTCCTACTGTTTTTCTCCAGGTTTGGGAACGTGTACCAAGATGGAAGCAAAATTCTTTTTAAAAGAAAACGCTCAGGCGGTATCCAAAAGAAAAAGAATGTTCCGTTTGCCTCAATGGAACAGATTGATAAAGAATTGGACAGATTAGAGAAATCCGGTGTACTCAAAAAAGTTGACTATAGTGATTGGTCAGCTCCGACGGTATACGTGAAAAAAAAGTCTAAAGACATTCGTGTTTGTGCGGATTTTTCGACGGGGTTAAACGCGATACTCAAATACTATAATTATCCTCTACCAACAGCGGAAGAAATATTTGCGAAGCTTAATGGAGGCACAATATTTTCGAAGATAGACCTCAGCGATGCATATCTGCAAATACCGGTAGAAGAAGAAACGTCTAAACTTTTGTGCATTAACACACATCGGGGTCTGTATAAATTTAACAGACTACCTTTTGGGATTAAGGTCTCCCCCGCCATTTTCCAATAAGTAATGGATTCGATGTTGGGTGGTTTGGATTTTGCAGTAGCGTATCTGGACGACATCCTCATGAGAAGTACAAGTATTGCAGAACACGTGAAACATGTAAATGCACTAGTTTCCAGAATACAGGAGTTTGGATTTAAACTCAAGGAAAGTAAATGCGAGTTTTTTATGGAGAAAACCTATTACAATCCGGATTTAGAAATCATAGTAGCTTGCGTATGGAGTAGGAGTGTGTATTTTACACAAAATAACAGATGGTCAAGTAAAACCAATTGCTCATGCTTCTAGAGAACTACTTCCGGCTGAGAAGAATTACTCTCATATAGAGAAAGAGACCCTAGGAATAATATTTGCAGTAGCGAAATTTCACCGTTTTCTCCACGGTCGACATTTTAAGCTACAAACCGATCATAAGCCTCTAATTTCGATTTTTGGATCGAAAAAGGGTTTGCCGAAGCATACAGCAAACCGACTACAAAGATGGGCTACAATATTGCTAAGTTATAACTTCAGCATGGAGTACATACCATCGAATAAATTTGGCTATGCTGATGGGCTGTCCAGGTTAATTCCTAAAAGGAGCGAACCATTAGAAGACACGGTAATTGCCTCACTGAAGTCAGAAGAAGAGCTGAAATTTACTGTGTAATGTAGTTCGGGAACTTCCAGTAACTCTAGAAAAAATAAATGAAGACGCCACCAGGGACGAGTATATCTTGAAAGTAAAAGAAAAAATATCCAAGAGGGACCAGTACACAACAAATGCGATACAGTATTGTTATATATAGAACGTGTGGTGATTCCATACACACTCCAAAAACAAATATTAAAGGATATTCATACTGGTCATCCAGGCAGCACTAGGATGAAGAGCCTAATGCGAAGTTTTGTTTATTGGCCGAATATGGACAGGGACATTGAGAACGCAGTGGCAAAATGTAAAGGCTGTGCTTTGGCTGCAAAGGCACCCCCAGTAAAATTTAATCCCTGGTCAAAAACAGACCTACCATGGTCTAGGTTGCATGTGGATTTTGCAGGTCCACTGAATGGATACCATTACATCATAGTAGTGGATAGTTTCTCAAAATGGCCTGAGATACAAAGGATAAGAAAACCGACGACGCAAAGTACGAAAAACTTCCTGCTGGAATTGTTCGCAAGGTTTGGTGTAGTAGACACAATTGTGACGGACAATGGAAGTCAATTTACGTCGAAACAATTTAAAGATTTCTGCAAGGAATACAATGTCGAACATGTTACCACAGCTCCATATCACCCAAGATCAAACGGGTTAGCGGAAAAATTTGTGGACACCCTTAAAAGAGCTTTAAAGAAAGCTAGGGAAATACCTGCAGATGAAGCCCTACAGAAGTTTCTACAGGTATACAGACTTACCCCAAATAACGCAACACCAGCCTTACAATCGCCAGCCGAGGTGATGTTTGCACGTCGGGTAAGATCTGTCTTCGACAAATTATTACCAAAAAAGACAAATCCAGGTACAGAAAAATTTATTCACGTAAAGAAATACAATGCTGGTGAAAAAGTATACTTTAAGGTATATAAACAGAATAAATCATTCTGGGAGAGTGGAAAAATTGAAAAGCGGATTGGCAACATGATGTACTTCGTGAAAGGTGAAAAATTCACGTGCAGCCGGCACATTAACCAGATCAGACGACGCTCTTCAGACGTGGTTGACAGCGCTACAGTTGAAGCAACACCTATGGAGGTGATTTTTGATACGTTTGATCTACCAACGCCAGCAACGATGTTACCTGAGGTACGCCGATCAAGGAGAAAAAGAAATGCAACTGATCATTTAAAAATGGATCTAAAACGTAGGAGATACGCTACGATGTTGCTAAAAAAATGAAGTTTTTTTTGTTTTGTTTTTTTTTCTCCTTTTTCTGTAAAAAAAAATAAAATAAAATAAAATAAAAAAATTAAAACTTTTACTCCTACGGAGTAAAGTTTTAGGAGGGGGGTGTTATAGTGAAAGACACCTTGTCTAGATAATAGACTCTCCCATCTATTATAAGTAGAAGTCAGTAATAGTCGAGGAGAAGAAGGTAGTAGTCAGCGACCACAACTCGATTATTCTGCGTAACACTTTATTACAAGTTCCTAACGTTTCTGTACGTTTAACCTATTTAGGACGCATTTAGTTCGAATACAGTTTCCACGAAGGAAATAACTCCACAACATATAGATAGATAGATAGACAGACAGGCACAGAGAGTGATAGCGCGATATATATGAACAGATTTAGATAGATAGATAGACAGATAGATAGACAGACAGAAAGAAGGGATGAGATATGTGTATTCTTATACATATATATCTATATGTATAAAAATATATATGGGAAGAGAGTGGTACATACATTTTTACATACAAAAAATGATGGGGAAAGGCATTTGAATAATATTGCTGAAGATTTAGCACATTTGCATGTAAGATAAAGATCTCTGATAGAAAACGGAAGAAAACTGAATTTGTTTTTGATAATGTGTTTTCTTTTCTCTCTGTAAACTTGCTTATGTTCGCGTGGAGGTGTGTTCTTGGTTGTTTCTATACGTGTGATTCATCTATCGTTCTCTATAATTGATTTCATATTTCAATAACCTGCTGCATTTTGCTAGCTTTTCACACACACACACACACACACACACACACACACACACGCACACACATATAATAATTTTCCCTTCACCACGCTTCACGTCTACCCCGAACAATTCCTCGAAGCACACACCTCCTTTCAGACTTCCCCACCAATTCCTAAGCTTTACTCTTGTTCTTTTTCTGAATAGATGAACCCTTTTTCTCCCCTTCACCTTAACAACATTTTGGCTTCTTCGTTGTTTTTGTGATAGGACGGAAGACTTTTCCCCTAAAATCAATGGCTATCTTTCCTTCGTAGGATTCGTTCCATCTTACATTCATCCACGCATTTATTTTCCAATTAGGTCGTTTTTTTTCTTTATCAAAATCTTACATTTTATTTCCTCTTGTATTTCTTGTAAATTTCTTATTCTTTCTCTCTCTTTCATTACACTTCTTCTTCTCTTCCTCCTTGGCTGCTTTCTTCGTCTTCTTCTTCTTCTCTGTTTCATACCTTGCCAGATATCTTATCTTAGGCTATTTCCCTTTCTTCATTATCTCTCTGTTTTAGGTTTGATGTGTAGTGTAAGCGGCCTGAAATTGAGAAAAAAAAACAATTTTACTTGAAAGAGTTGTTTCTTCTTCTTCTTCTTCTTCTTCTTCTTCTTCTTCTTCTTCTTCTTCTTCTTCTTCTTCATGCAGTTCCTCTCCTCAAATATCTTATCCTAATAGGTTAAAAATTGAAAAAGAAAAAAATACCTGCAACAAAGCCAATCGATAATGGGCAGTTGACTGGAGGCGCGAATAAAGAAATAAAGAAGACAACTTTCACTCGTTGAATGGTCAAATTCGTTTGACGGTAGGACAACTGAAAAAAAAATCTGATGAGTCATTGCCGCCACTGAGACTGATCCGAAATCAGCTATAAAGTAAAATATTTTCTTTTACCCTAACAAAGTCAACCATCTTAAAAGTAGCTCTTGCAACAGAATAAGCACAAAAAAAACGCTAATCGATGCCTTCCATTACGCTGCAAATTAACTCCGAAAATTTGCCATTTTTTTCAACTGCATAAGTGAATGAGTAATTTTGTTCGTGTCTATGTATACCTGCGTACATCTCTGCGCATTCATTAAACATACTTGTGTATACGTCGGTGTGTGTATTAGTACATATGTATTTGTATGTGTTTCCTTTTCTCGTTGAAAATGCGTATATTATAAAATGCACTTGCACTTGCCTACATATATATATATATATATATATATATATAGATAGATGCTTATATATGTATGCTTTTATTGATATAAACTAGCGAGTAAACGAAATGAGTTGCCTATCTAAAACAAATAATCAATTTATTCAATTTCTACTCAGAAGCTGTAAGTGTTCGACAATGTACGAGGGTGTCCAAAAGTAAAGTATAAATAGCTATAAAATGCGCGGAATTAAAACATTGTGAAAGCTGTAAACACTAAACAACAGTGGGGGTGTGCAATGCTTCTTGTAACAGCCAGAACAGCCTTAATATTGCGTACGTGACGTCACAGCAAAGCTAACTGGCATCATAATACCACAGACCAATGGTGAGGTGCGAGGTCTAATAAGATTTTTGCATGCCAAGGGCAAAAGTCCAACTTTAGGTTCCAAAGCAATTGACCGCCGAACAAAAGATCCAGCGTACGGGGATTTTTTCAGCTTTTGGAATGCTATAAGCTAACTGGAGCCTTTGATTACGGGCTTGAGACCTGGGGGCATCATGTTAACCTGGAGACAAACTTGGATTCCATACTCTGCGAGCTTCCACTGTCATCGATCTCCAAGATGCAAAATTCAGCAGACAGCGAACAAATTGATGGTGAGTGTGTCCTGGGATGCAAACTGTGTACCAATGTTAAACTTCATACTGGATCAGCCAATAAATGTTTTAAAAAATTGGATATAATGAGCGAAAAAGACCAAAACTTTTCTATAAGTGTGGGTCATCAACGCCAATCAGCACACAATCAACGATGTGGTTGGGGTATTCTCTTGAATGTAACACATCATTCTGATTTGGATCCTTCCACGTTATCATCTGTTTTGGTCACTCTATGTATGGAGATGAATGCTAAACAATCTAAGATGAGGAATTTGTCGCTGCTCACATATTCAGTCCATATTATTCTCAGCATCCTTCTGTAGAACCACATTTCTCTTGTTTCAACTCTTTTCTTCATCTTTGATGAGATGATGTCCAGCATTCACTGACATATAAGAGAGCAGATATGATATAACAGTTAAGCACGTTTTTCATTGTTTCTAAACAAATTATCCTGTTTCTTAATAATTTGTTTAGCTTTTGGAAAGTATCTTTCGCTATCCAAACTCGCCTTCGGATTTCGGGGTCGTACTTTCAGTCTTCGGTTAAAACACTTCCCAGATATTTAAATTCTTGTACTTGCTTGATTTTTGGTATCTCCAATTTGCAATTTGTAATTTGCATGTTGGGCTGTTCCTTTCGCTGACAACCATACATTCGGTCTTCTTGCAATCAATGTTTAGTCCTTTCTCCTCGCTTTCCTTCACTACCTTCTGCAGGAGGTACATATATTTTATGATATTTGTGTGTATTTGTTAGGTTGAAAAAGGAGGCGCGCGTGGATACTTATGTTAAGAAATGAATAAGAGTCGCCGCTTGAAAAATTGTCTTAATGAGTTAATTGCATAAGTTTTCGCATACGCTCTGCACCGAACGCCTCAATGTCATCTTATATGTCTGTGTGTGGGAAAGAGTTGGAGAAAAGAGTTACTTCGTGATGGTTTCAGGCAAAGTCATGCTGGATAGCAATTTTATTCACGTGTTTATTAGTTTACACATGCTGTTAAAAATGACGGCCTATTTGTTCTTACTATTTTTAGGTTTTCACATGTGAGTCTTTCAATATATATCTCTAATTATTATACCAATATTTAGTGATTCCAGGCTTATTACTTGATTTTACAATAATGTTTATCCTTCATAATGCACAAGAGCCACTCGAGGCAGTGAGTTACAGAATAACAAACAGATTT
This sequence comes from Acanthosepion esculentum, assembly GCA_964036315.1. NCBI lineage: Eukaryota > Metazoa > Mollusca > Cephalopoda > Sepiida > Sepiidae > Acanthosepion > Acanthosepion esculentum. The sequence continues at coordinate 98,943,236 of OZ038489.1, read as the reverse complement.
TATGGTGAAATGTGGGGAAGATAACGGTTAACGTTAGACTTGAACAGGTTAAGAATGTAGTGGTCGAAGAAAACATCCTCTTGGGAGACAGACCCACAAAGTAGCGGTTCGCGGCAAGAAGCTGTTCGAGGAGACCTTACTTTCTCACCAATGGAATATGAAAGGAAAGAGGGTGGATCGCTACAATGTGCGTGACATGACGGATCTTAGTCATGAAGGTTAGAATTGGTGGAACTAACAAATGTATTTCGTATGGCAATATTGATTGAGTAGCGAGAGCCCTGCAATGTTTCGTCTGTAGAAAAGGGGTTGTAGGGAAAAAATAATTCATCACTCACAAGGAATCCTATCGAGACTAGAAA
>OZ038489.1:98935374-98940374 GCA_964036315.1 Acanthosepion esculentum | reverse complement strand
CCTGATGATATGCCATCCTGGGTTTGACGATAAACTACATCCGGATCCTGGGTAAGGCGATGAACTACATCCGGCGGCGAGGCCTTTGATCGGGAGTTTTTGAGGGGTGTGAAGCCGCTTTATGATTGCTGTTGTTCCCAGGTCCCCTTTGATCCGGAGTGGTCCCAACTATAGTCAAATAGTTGGCCCCGGAGTGGGGTCGGGGCGCTATGAAAGTGTAAAAATGGGTTTATTACCAGTAATGGATTTTTGAAGAAAAGAATTTTTACTAGCAGTACATATTACCAGCAATATATCTTTTGGAAAAATAATACCAGCAAAAAAAATTTTGTCTGCATTAAATAGCCCATTCGGGTTGGTATGCCGTAACACAAACCAAACCAAACCTGATGATGGCCAGAGTGTACTTCGCCGAAACGTTGTGTCTTATAATAATATCTTTAACAAGATGGTAACAATAGTTCGAAATAAAGTATTTTTCTGCAAAGCGCATCACACACTTGCTCACTATGTCTGTTTGTCCCTCTCTCCCTCTTCCAAGCCATACCGTTCAGTTTTATCCGTCTTGCGAGCAGACTGACTCTTTATTTATGTCCATCTCTAAAAGTTTCTTAATAATTCTCTCTGTTTTTAAAGTTCACCTTCTACCAGTCTGTCTTTTTAGCTGCCCCACTCTCCATATCTTATTTACTTATTGCAATATTCCGATGATTTTTTTCCTGTTTGTCTTAACACCCAATTACCTAATATCTTTCCGACAATCTGCCGTAGGAATTCTTAAATGCTTCAGCTGAATTCACAGCCGACTTGTGATTTGACGAAGAACATTCCTCATATAAGCAGCCTATTTTCCCCACAGTGTCAAATGTAACCGCCATTTTAGTGCTCAATATAAAAAAACACGACATTTCCAGTCGCCACCTCCATCCAACTGATACACATTCATTTATTGTGCATATTTGCATAGCGAACAAACATATTCACATACAGTCGTATAGACGTGGGCACCTCGCCGTGGTGTAATGGTTAGAAAGCTTGTCTTGCTAGATCAATTACGACTGAGTAGTGAGTTCGATCCTCACTGGGTGCCCCATACTTTCGGCCTTGTTCCACATCTAAGCCGGGCTTAGAAAATCGCTACAGACATATAGACATACACTGTTACATGCATACATACCTCATTTAGGAGCATACACTCTCATTTACGTATATATATATATGTCTGTATGCGTTTGTGTGCAGAAACAAATGCATATCTATCTATCTATATATATACATACATACATATATATATATGATGGACTCTCCCGTCGAACTCGACGTATGAGGGTCAGACAGATCAGTTCCCAGAAACTGAAAGCCCGACACCTACACATGAGATTTGATTATAGTGGTGAAGGCTTGGTGCAGGGCCATCCACACTTTTTGGAAGGACGAATACAGGGACCTGGTGCAGCGAATGCCACAAAATCCCCAAACGACCCTCCGCAGGTTTTTTTAATTCAGAGTTGACCTTCTCTTAGACCAGTTGCCATCCAAGGCTATAGAACCCAGTATGTCCTGCTATTTACCCATAGTTGGAGAGAGACGAAGAGGATTCACACCTTTCCCAAGGGTATTAGCACGTAAGTGAATGTAATGGATTCGACTGGAATTCGAACTCGGCTCTCCGATTCCGCAATCCAAGCCGTTATACATTATATATATATATATATATATATATATATATATATATATATATATATATATATATATATATATATATATATATATATATATATATATATATATATATATATATATATATATATATATATATGGAGATATTGGGGTACATCTATTTACATAGGTTTATATGCAGTCGCTTACATGTGCAAATTGTTCGAGAAATAAACATTTATTAATAGTGTACCCAATATAGTAGAAACAATTGATGTCATACGTGTGTTAGTAAGTTTTGCTGGGATAAGGTAAAAACAAAATCATATCATATGCTGATTTTTCAGGTATGAAGGCAAAACTTACTACCTCAGTTCAAAATATACTTGGGGCTACCAAAAGGCGCCGGAAACTAACCCTTAAAAACAAATATGTGCCTTAAAATTGAACATAAAATTATTATTTACTATAGAATTGAACCTGAAAACTATTATGAACCGTAAAACCGACCTGAATTATATTATGTATCGAACAACTGTGTTCACGTCGTTTTTTTTTTTGTTTTTTTTTTTTGAAAGTTTCTGTTTCGATGTGTCTACCACAATTTTCTGAGTTCATTCTGTTCATATTCACAGCTCAATTTATCGAACTTTGCTTTCGGTACAAACTGACATATATAAATTATAACAAATATAGTTTTAAGGTATGCTGTTTATGGGTAAAATAGCTCAATATCAAGGTTAGAGCGTGAGTATATACAAGAGTGGATACTGGGTTAACACCTAGCGGCGATAGTCGGTTTCATAGATGAACGCAATCTTTTGCCTGAAGATTACGTTCAAGCATGAAACAAACTGGTGTTGACCTTCAGTTTTTTCATATATATGTGTATATATATATATATATATATATATATATATATATATATATACACATATATATATGTACATATATACATATATATATATATATCTGTGTGTGTGTGTGTGTGTGTGTGTGTGTGTGTGTGTGTGTGTGTGAAATGGACACCGCCGACAATTATATTAAGACATTTTTATGCTTATACATTCTTTTTATAGATACAAATATTCAAGTAAATGCTCTGTTTATAATAAACAGTATTAACAATAATTACCGGCCTGAATGTCTGAGAAATTGTCATAGAAAATATGCATCCTCCGACAGGAATCGAACCTATACGGAACCGTCATATAGCCTGACCTGCTTTTACCGATTTCGCCACAGAGGAGTGTTTCGGTTAGCAAGGTCGATTTTACTGTTTTTAAACTACAATTTTCCATGATTTTCTCACGTACATTCATATCTGTTCGATGCGTATCCAAATGTAAACAAATGTGACGTCACACATATTGAAATGAACAAAGTCCGACAATTATTTTAAGACATGTTTATGCTTATAATATCGGTAAAAGTACGTCAGAGGACGAATATTTTCTATGACAATTTCTCGGACATTCAAGCCGGTAAATGTTGTTAATACTGTTTATTATAAACAGAGCATTTACTTAATTATTTGTATCTATAAAAAGAATGTATATACAAAAAATGTCTTAATTTCTCTCTCTCTCTCTCTCTCTCTCTCTCTCTATATATATATATATATATATATATATATATATATATATATGAAGAAATATAGTCTTAATGTATGAGAGATAGAGCGTGTGTAAATATAAAAGTGAACATAGAAATAACACTTAGAGGCGACAGTCTGTTTCATACTAGACGCAATCGTCAGGCCACGAGTGCTGTTATTTTTATCGGCTGATTATATGTACGGCTCAATGGTGCATTGTGGATAGTCTATTTTGGCAGTTATTTTACCGAAAGTCGTTTATTTATTTATTTATTTATTTATTTATTTATTTATTTGGGTTAAATTATTTTGCTTGTTTTTATTTATTTTAGTTTTTATTTTAATTTCTTATCTTATATATTTATTTATTTTTATTTTAATCGGTGTTTTTATTAACATAGTAAAAATCTGTTTATATCGCCTATTTAATAGTTTTGTTTTGGTTTGGGAAGATAATTAAAGCTATTTTTTCAATTTTGGTGTTGATTGTTGTAGTTTATTCTAACTATTATTTTGGCGGGAGCAGATTTTAATTTGTTTATTACTTCATGTATTTATTTGGATTGATTATCTTTATTTTTTTTAACGGTTAATTTATCGGGATCGGTTTGTTAGATTATTTATTTATTTGGATGAATTTAGAATTATTTATTTTACTTGTTTTTTATTATTTATTTATTATACTGTATATATTTTATTTACTCTTTGTTATGGTCCAAGGTTAGGACCAAGGAAGAACAACACGAACACAAGAGTAGGAATAACAAAGATATATTACACAGAATAATAATAATACAAGATGTGGAAGGTGTTAGTATAACTGTCAGTCTGGTTTAGACTGAACTACTATTGCCTAGACTCGACTCCGTCTCCTCCCTCTCTCTTGAGAGGTGCAGTATTCATAGTGTCAGGAAGAGTTCACTCTGTCGTTATAGGTAAGGTCCCATAACACTCTTTTCGGTTTTTGATTTTTAAGTAACGTAGTATTTTTTTTCTTTCTTTTATCGTTATATAACAGTTGTAGCTATTTTTTTCGTCCAATTTCTTGTTTGATTTTTATAGTCTAACTGATATTTTGGTCATAATGGTTTGTTAATTTGTTTATTATTTACTTTATTTATTTGGGTTCATTGATTTTGTTTTTTTTATGTTTTATTTATTCTATTTCGTCTATTCTAACGGGTGTGATTTGGTAATTTGTTTGGGTTAATTTATTTTGCTTATATTATTGTCATTTTGTTTAATTATTTATTTATTTTAATTTTTTCAGTTTTCGATTTTTAAGTAACGTAGTAAAAATTTGTTTCATGTCTGCATTTTGAGATGAGCTCGGATCATTTATTTAATAATTTAATTTGGTCGGGAAATGTAATCATAGCTATTTTTCCTATAAAAAATATAAAAATAAAAACAATAAATATATAAAATAAGAAATAAAAATAAAAAATAAAAATAAAAATAAAATTTATAAAAACAAGCAAAATAATTTAACCCAAATAAATAAATAAACGACTTCCGTTAAAATAACCGCCAAAATAGACTACCCACAATGCACCACTGACCCGTACATATAAATAGCCGAGAAAATATCATCACTTGTGGCCTGACGATTGCGTCTAGCATGAAACAGACTGTCGTCTCTAAGTGTTGACTTCTATTCACTTTTATATATATATATATATATATATATTGCTTTAAAAGTATTAAGTTTAACATTACAAGGCATAATGAGGGATAAAAACTA
>OZ038489.1:98927874-98930374 GCA_964036315.1 Acanthosepion esculentum | reverse complement strand
TCATCTTTGTTGCCATATTTATCACAATGTTTCGGCCCTTCAGTATCTGTCTATATTTCTGAGATGAGGTATTATGTACACCATTTATATTATTCGGTCTATTCTCCTCATCTTTGTTGCCATATTTATCACAATGTTTCGGCCGTTCAGTGTCTGTCTATATTTCTGAGATGAGGTATTATGTGCACTATTTATATTATTCGGTCTATTGTCCTCATCTTTGTTGCCATATTTATCACAACGTTTCGTGTTTATATTTCTGAGATGAGGTATTATGTACACTATTTACATTATTCGGAATATTGTCCTCATCTTTGTCGCCATGTTTATCACAACATTTCGATCGTTGTACGCTCCGGCCTTCTTCAGGTAGTTGGAATGTCGAACTGAACCCTTTATTTCTTTCACTGCGGTAGACTGTTCTACTTCCACGTGCCATGTCTAATGGATGTCAGTTATCTCCTGTTAATTCCCTCCTTCAAAAATGGGTTTACGGTTACATCTAACATCTTTTCATTCTCTTTCACTCCCTGTAACTTGTGTCTTTGAATTCTTTTTTTTGACACTATTGGACTCTACCTTGAGCAATAAGAATGTATAATTACTCTCCAAGCTTAACAGAGGAATCGTGAAGAAATCAATCAAAACCGAAAATAACATATTCATCATTAATTAATCATAGCTAAGGATCGGAAGCTTATGAAGGATTGAAGTACAATTCAAATATATAAATATTATATATCATTTTTAATATGATCTTCGCTCTCTCTAATTTAATTTTCTGTCTTGGAGTAACAAATGCCTCACTGGTTTCACGTACAATTTCATTTTCAAGACGTTTTTTACTGCTCTTTAGACTGTCATAACTGAAACTCTCCTCTCACGTGTCAAACGTCTTATGGATTAAATTGGATCTTTTGTAAGCTTAGCTTTAAGTTGAAATGATAATCCCTCTTCCTTTTGTGACCTCCTGATCCAGTTTTTATCTCTACTGTTCCCTCTTTTTTTTAAACATATTCACCGTTCTCTTGATGGTTTTTGAATGGACTTTTAAGATGGAAGCCAGAGTATGAATGTCGGTACCAGTACTGAAGGCCTGAATGATCTTTTTCCTCTCATCATTACTTATTTGGGAAGAAGTTGGAACTGACAAAAAACGATTTTAACCTGTTTTCTTTCTAGCTGAATAACCCAAAGACGTTTTTTTACTGCTCTTTAGATTGTCAAAGCTGAAACTCTCACGTGCCAAACGTCTTATGGATTAAGTTGGATCATTTCCAAGCTTTAGCTTTAAGTTGAAATGATAATCCCTCTTGCTTGGCGTGAATTGATAAAAAAAAGAAAAATATGTCTGTACACTGCGTCGTCAGGTTTTCTGCATTAATATGCAAATATATAAATATATAGGCATATACATAAATATGTTGGATATAATATAAACATATGATGGATATTCAGTAGAGCCTCTTCATATATAAACAAAAATATATTCATATATTTCATTGTCGTAGATGGCGTATAATGCGACTTCATAGTTCGACTTGTACGGCATTGAAGCCCTTTCGGAGGGTAGATCTTAATTTAAGCGGCGTGTTTTAAAATAACGCTTTGATCTACCTGTCGATCGGCACGCTTTGTTGCAGAAGACCCATGCAGAGTCGAGCTGAAATTAGGCGTCATTGGTAGATTGACGCTGTTGGAGTTTTATGAGGTCGGCTTTGATAGGTATACACGGACACCCACACTCATTGCATGTCAGGAATTACTTTCATTCCCTTTCGAGGAAAGGGATCAAAAAGGATCTTCCATATATTTTGTAGCAGGTTTTACTGGCAATATGCTATACGCTCCATTTCAAAATCGTTACATTTGAAATTTTTTTCTTTTTTTAAGTTTATCACCCCAAGCATGGCTGGAAGCCACTAGCACGCAAGGGGTTACAGAAGGTTTGGAGGAAGAGCAGATAGGAGTGGTAAAGGAGAGGATGTGGAGAAAGATAGTGGATCGATCAAGGCAAGGGGGTTACAGAAGATTTGGAGCGAGAACAGATAGGAGTGAAAGGTGAAAGGATGTGGAGAAGGGAAGTGGATAGATCAAGGCAACTGGAGATGTCGATTGACGTTACACTTAAATAGTTGGAGATTATATTTGTCAGGGAAACAGGAATAGGGAAGGGAGTTCCACAGGCGCGATGTGCGAGACATGAAGCTATTGGAGTAGAAGATACGTCTACATCTAACAGTTTCAACGGTGAAGGGGTGGGAACGGCATGCCAGCCTCGTAGGACGTTTAAATTCATGAGGCCTAGGGACCAGCGAAAGCAGCTCCTCGGAGCAATTACCGTGAAAGTATTTGTAAAAAAGTCAGAGCGAGGCAACGTCGCGTCTGTGAGAGATCGACTGCAGACGAGATGACAGATCAGGGCCAATTACATTGCATATTCGTCTCTGGATCTTATCAAGAACCCTGAGGCATACAGCAGGGGCTCCAGACCATATAT
>OZ038489.1:98862874-98925374 GCA_964036315.1 Acanthosepion esculentum | reverse complement strand
TGCGGGAAAAAAATCTGCCTCGTCATTCATGTATCGAAAGATACATGATCACCTGAGCGTGTATCACGCATGGCACGTAACTGACTGCGACAGTGTTCAACAGAAAAAGAAAAGTTCAAAGAACTTATCTTACTAGCATTTTAAATTTTGCGTATACATCGCTCGTGAGATTACAATGAAATTAACCCTGACAAACGATTTATACGCGAAACTTAGAACCGGCGGCAAGATAAGTCATTTCCTCATCTTTATATATATCGACTTAAAAACATGCAAATAGTCTCACCAAATCAAGATTTTATGTTCTTTTACACAAATTCCGTATTTTTTTTAAACTTTTTCTCAGTATCCAACTTTTTTTATTTCTCATTCTTATTCCCCTCATTTCAATCCCCTCTCTCCTTCTCTTTCCTTCTCTCTCTCTTTTCTCTCTCTTTTACTTTCACATATCCTCTTTCTTTTCTCTCACTCTCTCTCTCTTTTTCTAAATATTCTTTTCTCATGCTCACACCTGAAATAAATGTCTTTAATACGTTCTACCAACTCTCTCTCTCTCTCTCTCTCTCTCTCTCTCTCTCTCTCTCTCTCTCTCTCTCTCTCTCTCTTCGCACAGACTTGGAACCGCTAATTCTTTGGCTTCGCAGAGTTAGTTCCCACTAACCACTCTCCTTCATACACTGCCCACATATCCATCTGCCTGGATGCCAACCACTAACAATGCCAATATACAATGAAGTGGATCATTTTAAGGCACCAAAACCGCTTTCTCCGGCTGTTCGTCATTGATTTTGCTATATTCTGCCCTGATTGTCTTCAAATTTGGCAAAATGTCAGCGCTAAATGAGAAAGAGAATACATTATTCGCTCAAGCGGCGTGGATTGAACTTAGAAAAGGCGGCAAAAGAAGATGAATGTTGGCAGAGGGAAACAATGCAGTGATAATGACATGCAAAATATGGCAGAGACGTTAAAACCTGCTCAGTATCAGAAGTTTGCAATTATATTTCCTGAATTTCCTCAAGTTAGTGTTAGCAGTAGTAGTTATTTCAAAAGTACCATAACATTTTTTTCCTTCTTCACATCATTATAACTGCCTATACGCCTACCTATCTTTCGCATCAGCTTCACATCATATGATGTTGGCCGCTACTAAGAAGTTTATTTTCAGGTCAACTCTTTTGACTTAAGTAAATAAACCAGTCATTTGTTATTTTCATCTACAGGCTGCATCCAATAATTTTCGAAGTATTTTTGATGTTCCAAGCAGTTCTGACTTTTGTTATGCCCCTTCATTATCGTTTCATCCCAGCAATAAATGATACTATGAGTTTAGTGAAAGTGAAAGTAACAGAGAGGAAAATGGAAGAACAAGTTCCAACGAGACAGATAAAGACGATTGGTGTTGCATTTTAATTTTTGAAGACTGTAGTTGATACGAAAACCAGGATTAGTTTGGTTTGGTTTGTTTTACGGCATATCAACATCAATGGGTTATTTAATGCCGACAAAATTTTTATTACTGGTAATATTTTTTTCAAAAATGTATTGCTAGTAATATATATATATATATATATATACATATATATATATATATATATATATATATATATATATATATATATATACAGGGTGTCCATAAAGTTCGTGTACACTTTAAAAAATGTATGACTTTATTTGTATTTGCGATAGAAATAATTTGTAAAAAGGATTAGAAAGAAGTAAATCTATATTTTTAAAGGTTTTATTGAAATTTTATTTAAGATTCCACATGTCCTCCATCATTAGCAATACAAAGGGTAATACGATTTTGCAGTTCACGGAAAACATTTGCCAACTGATTTACAGTAATGCCTGAAATCACATTAGTTATTTTAGCTATACTTAAAACTAGGTTCATTAAACTTCATAACACTTTTTTCCAGATTATTTCTATCGCAAATACAAATAAAGTTAAAATTTTTTTAAAGTGTACACGAACTTTATGGACACCCTATATATATATATATATATATATATATATATATATATATATATATATATATATATATATATATATATACCCAAGTATAGTATTGGTGTATATGCAATCAATTCCAATAACGAAAAAATACTTTTCTTAATAGAGTGCTAAATACAGAGTAGAGCAAATACAATTTATTCGAAAATTATAAGATAAATATTTTATAAAATTACTACAGAAATAGCTATTTTCTTTCAACACTTCTGGTGTCTTATCAAGTGACAGTGTTATCAATTATAATATAAATATGGTATAAAATCACTTTTGGTGTCTTATTAAGTGATCATGATCCAATTCATTTTTTTTTAATTTGTAGGTCTGATGAATTGAATCGTGATTACGATTCCAATGTAATAAATTATAACCATGGAATGTTAGTGTTTTAGCTTTTTGTATATATATATATATATATATATATATATATATATATATATATATATATATATATATATATATATATATATATATATATATATATATGATCTCCACACCTCGATATAATGTTCCAAACAATGATTTAATTTTTTAGCTTAGATAGGCATGAGCCTAGATGGGTGACCGCTTGGGAATACCAGGTGATGTAAGCTTTGGTACGAGGGTAGTGTAATGAATAATGACTCAGAATTGTTAATCGGAGAGCCGAGTTCCAATTTCTGTTGGATTCGTTAGATTCACTTACGCGCGAATACCCTTGGGACAGGTATAAATACATTTCTTCTACCCCAGCTATGTGTTAATTAGTACGACTTGTATCACTAAATTATTTTCTGGTATTTAATAGCCTGCAACTGGTTGATAAGCCATAAAAAACGAGTCGATCAATTAATCGTTATAATAATATTCACTACATTCAAAGCCTTTTTGCACAGCTTCAACTTAATAATGATAGTAATTATGCCTCTAATTCTTATTCTGAGTCATACACTTGCATCCTGATAAAATATGACTGATGTCTCCCCATAAACAATCTACATAACGCGCAAATGCTGCCCGATTATTATTATTATTATTATTATTATTATTATTATTGGGGTACAGACAAACGAGGACCAATAGACCTATCATGACATTCAATCTGATAAGGGCATACGAGGTACATGCATCATCCCAATATGTTGAGAGGCTCTGATAAATGCAACTAACAAGTGAAGCTCAATGAGAAATACATTCAGATCCGGTGACCCAGCCCACACTGGTGGCCCCCAATTGAAGGTAGTTTCAACTATCTAAATGGGACTCCCAAGTCGGCTTAGCTGACTCATCCGTCAAACAAATTCAACACTAACGGAACAAACCAATACATTCCACCACTACTTCCGCTTGTGAACAGTAATGCACAGTGTGTTAAATATTTACTGCAACCCTTAATCCGCATTAAAAGAGTACACGTTAGTACATATCATCTGTTAAGTCATTGTCAGGCCTCGTGTAGAATCAGGTCATTCATTATTATTATTATTATTAGCCTGTCAATCAGTTTTTATATCTGGTAGATGTAGTGGTTCCTCGCGGGTATCAGATGGAAAGTAAGTTTACTTAATATTTTAGAAATTTCTTCGGTAATTTTTTAAAGATTTTAAGAGTGTTATAAGATGATTTCTTTTCACCTTCGATTTCGTAAGTCTTTCAACGTTATTATAAAAATCTTTGAAGCTATTTAAGTCATTTAGTTAAAGACAGGCACATTCATATTGATATTCAGTAATTTCGTTATGCTCTCCCCAGAAAAAAGGAAAGTGTGCTGGTTTACCACGTGATATCGATCCTCTTATATTACAGTGAATGTTAGACAATTTTCACACGAAGGAACAGATAGTCTGAAGCCTTAACAAAGCGGGGAAAACAGTTAAGAATCACACGAGATAGACATTTGTGGAAAGCCTATGAGAAGAAGGCGAAGAAGAAGAAGAAGAAGGCGAAGAAGAAGGCGAAGAAGAAGAAGAAGAAGAAGAAGAAGAAGAAGAAGAAGAAGAAAGTCTCTACTACAATGAGCATTACGGAAGTGACAACGAGTATTCGTTGACATCACAAAACTCTTGCATTCACTTCGGCCTTTGAGAAATTTATGAATCCATGTAACATTGTGTGTACAACAGAAAAGAATAACTTAAGGAATTGATAAAATAGATATCCTAAAAAGCAGTTACACAGGTTGTTGGAAATATATCTTTTCTGAAATACTATATATTTGATAGGGTCAGTTGACAATAACACATCTTACAACAAACTAAAGAAAACAAGTAGTGTGTAGTGGTGTCTTTTAATTGACCCAGGAATTGACGAATCATCAATTAACCAGAAAGCGAGATTCACTAGTTTATACTAGAGAATCTCAAAAGTAGTTTCTTCCTACCCGACTTGCCGTCATTTTTTCGTCAGAGATTATTACCTAAGTAATAATTAACAGAATTTCTTTGTTAGCATCATTCGCTTCATTGTCTTCCAAAGTTGTTAATTGCTTCTCGAATTTCTCCTTATAATAACATGAAGATTTTGACGATAAAACTATGTTTTCATTACATTTCGAGCATGTTTTCATCACGGTATGTTGATTTTTTAGAGATCTCATGGTGGTATATATATATATATATATATATATATATATATATATATATATATATATATATATATATATATATATATATATATATATATATATCGTCCTGGGTATGACGATAAACTACATCCGCGTCCTGAGTAAGACGATAAACTACGTCCCACAGCAAGGTTTCTGATCAGGAGGTTTTGAGGAGTGTGGAACCACCTCTTAATTGGTGGTCTTCCCAGGTCCACCCTGACCGGGTGGTAGCACCTGTTAGGGTCCCAGTTATGGGAAAATTGTTAACACCCAAACTTGTGTAAAAAAAAGGGTTTTAATACCAGAAATACTTTGTAATAAAAAAATTATTACCAGCAATAATTTTTGAGTGAAAAATTATTATCAGCAATACTTTAAAAAAAAAAGTACCAGCAATACAAAAAGCTATACATTCTTTGAAAAAAATATGACCAGCTACAGATTTCTTCAAGGAGAAATATTCACAGAAATAGATTTTTGAAGAAAAATACATTACCAGCAATAAAAATATTGTCAGCATTAAATAACACATTGAGGTTGATATGCCATAAAACAAAATAAACCTATATATATATATATATATATATATATATATATATATATATATATATATATATATATATATATATATATATATATATATTGCTGATAATTGTTATATTTATAGAAGAATAGTGCTTCATATCAGATATAAAGCGATTATAGATATAGGCAGTAGAAACATAGAGCACAATACTCCATAGCATCTGTCAGTTTCACGGTTTAGCACGATCTTCAAACAGAGCCTGTCGTTAACCGAGGTAAACTCTAGTTTTCCCATTTTTTCTCATGAATGGGTGCATAGCTTAGTGGTTAGAATGTTAGCGTTCCGGCAATGAGATCGGGGTTCGAATCTAACTATGACCAGTTTATCAACTTGATTTAAGCCTTGTGAGTGAATTTGGGTAGATGAAACTGTTCGTAAATCATAGATGTTTGTTCTAGCAGAAAATCGCAATTACGGTATTTTTTAAGAAAATAAATTCTACATCGTCAAAATACCTCTTCCAAAAAGTTTTCTTCCTCAGGAAAAAAATCCTCACCATCAAATCTTCATGGGCAACCATGAAACAAGAACAATCATAAATTGAACACAACGAATCCTTTTACTAAATATGTCCTCTCTTGCTTTTTTGTTTGAAAAGCAATCATTTCTTCCCAAATGACAGTCCAGTTCCTTTCTTTCCTATCAATCACCGAAACAATCCAATTCATTCAATCATTCTGGGCAGAAAATAACGTCATCCAGACAACAGAATTCAATCTCTTTTTTTCCGGTCAGACTTTGCTACAAGCTTGCATATTTACATTCTACATTAGCCATATTGAATACGCTAGAAAGACAACAAGAAAAACTTTGCAGGTTTTCTTAAGCAGTCAAGGAAAGCTGTTTTAAATACAAGCTTATACAAATAACAAATCGTCTATTCTTTCTCTGAGGAAAAATGTTTTAAAACTTGGCTCTATAGACCTTTCAGTATGGTTGGCCTCTTGTTTCCAAAGCACACCCATCGGCTAGTGTGGCAAACCAACATCTGTTGCATACGCTTTGCTTTTTCAACACCCACAATGACAACAACCAGTGTTTTATACGCTAAATCTGCTTAGCTGACCGTATTTATAGTTTCTGAAAGAGAGAGAGAGAGTATGAATAATCTGGTGTGATCCCCAGTTTGAACAAGTTCTGTACTCTTAAACCCTCGGTCAGGATGACTTGTGATTTTCTGCTAAAACAAACATCGATGATTTACGAAGTGTTTTATCTATTCAAATTCACTCACAAGGCTTAAATCAAATTGATAAACCGGTCATAGTTAGATTCGAACTCGGATCTCATTGTCGGAACGCTAACATTCTAACCACTAAGCAACGCACCCATTCATAAGAAAAAAGTGGGAAAACTAGAGTTTACCTTGGTTAACGACAGGCTCTGTTTGAAGATCGTGCTAAAGCGGGAAACTGACAGACGCTATGAAGTATTGTGCTCAATGTTTCTACTGCCTATATCTATAGTCGCTTTATATCTGATATTAAACACTATTCTTCTATAAATATAACGATTACCAGCAATACATATATATATATATATATATATATATATATATATATATATATATATATATATATATATATATATATATATATATATATATATATATATATATATATATATATATATATATATATATATAGGTACCACCATGAGATCTCTAAAACATCAACATACCGTGAAAAAAACATGCTCTAAACGTAATGAAAACATAGTTTTATCGTCAAAATCTTTATGTTATTATTAAGAGAAGGATCAATGCATTTTTCGATTATTTAGTTAATTTTTTTTACTCCTTTTTAGAACATTCGAAATTTTCATTAAAATCATGTTTTTCTTGCGTCAGTGGTTGTACGAACTTTTAGCATAGTAAATTTTCGCCTCCTTTTTGCGATGACACATTAATTTAGAAATTCTTTCAAAAATCAAATAATTGTTGGATATTAATGACATTTTCATGACTTATTCACAAATGAATTAAATTATTTTTGAATTTTTTTATTATAATATTTTGGTAAAAATATATATTTTTTATTTTACATGTGTTTCTCCCGCTTACTTAATTTTATGAAAGCTTGAGAAATACACCGTAATAATTTTTAGTGGCTATATTAGTTAACAGCAGAATTTTTGAAGAATTTAAATCACCGATTTATTTTTGAAAAATCGGACACGGTCTTACCAAAAATCTGTTCTGAATCGAAAAATAAAAAGCGCAATAAAATGAAGTCCTTATTTAATTAAAGAAGCTTTAAATTGATTTTATGAATAATATATATTAAAGACAATATTGTCTGAAGGAGAAAAAATCGAGAAAAATTATTTTTTTACAATGTTTGTTTTCATTTTTTACAATATTTTACAATTTAAAATTACATAATTTATAAAGTTTTGAATTTTTTAAGGTTCAATTTCGACTAGATAATTCCGAGGGAATATTGTTATTAAGTAAAACTATATTTACTAATCATATATTTTAAAGCTTATTACAAATTGAAGACACCAACTACTTTTTTTTTAAATTCTATTTGTTTTTATATATGTATATATATGCTGAATTTCTGAAGTATGGAAGTACAAAGCGATAAATCTATTCTTAAAAGGTCACATGTTTTAAGGGTTTTCCCCACTTATGGAAAAAAACAAAAAAATCGTAATAAAATGTATCGTCTGCTACACCATAATTAACTATGAACACGGCCGGCAGTCAATCCATCATCAATAAATCGATTAACATGTCAGAAAAACAAGACCCCGTAGTTAGCAAATGTTTGTATACAACATTTTATGTTATAAGTAAGTAATATTTGTTTCAAATCAGATTAACTTTACTTTAAATTTGCTATTTTTCCTCAAATAACGTTTCAGAAATCGATTTTTATTTTTGCAAAATTTTTAAAACGGAAAATTAATTTTTGTTTACAATTGCCTATGGCTGACGTCATCGATTTTACTGAAAAAAATGCAAGCCTATTCAATAAATATATTTTTTATCTGAAATACACCAAAGTATTTTGATTACTAGGTATGGTAAATTTAATCCTTTAGCTTTCATTTGAAGCTAAATTGAAAGCACCAGGAAAGCTTTTTCATTTTTTTTAAATAATTTTAACCTTGCGTATACCTAATTCGTTGCATATATATATATATATATATATATATATATATATATATATATATATATATATATATAAAAGTGAACATAGAAGTCAACACTTTCATTGTCTGTTTCATTCTAGATGCAATCATCAGGCCTGACGATTGCATCTAGCATGAAACAGACTGTCGCCTCTAAGTGTTGACTTCTATGTTCACTTTTATATTTACACGCGCTCTATCTCTGATATTGAGCACTTTATCCCATAAATATAGCACACTTTAAGACTATATTTCTTCATATATATATATATATATATATATATATATATATAAGACAAGAGGAAAAAACATTTCCAGCCGACCCATTTCATCCTCGGAGGGACTTTATCATGGCAATATAGAATTTATTTTGTTGCACGTGTTTATATACAAAAGCGAGGATGTTATTGGTTTATCAAGGCTTTTACATTTGAATACGTTCATGAATATTCATCAGGTGGTTGAAAGGTCAGTGAAATTATATGTAGGACACAAAATATCATAATTCAAAGTCTGTCAAAAATTAAGCGAGTAATATTTAAGTACTTTTTTAAAGAATATTGATTACATTGTGATCAGATTGTTATTGTATGAGATGAGTGTATGTTCTGCGCATCCTCAAAAACATGAGGTGGTGGATTTAACCGTTTTCCTTTGGTTTTTTCAACATATTTCTGATCGTGTATGTTAGCTTGGGAAAGTAGTAATTCTTTCAGGAAAGGCGAGAAAGGGAAAACAGCGGCGTAGATTAACATTCTGACAAGAGTCGATAGAGGCGCACTCGAAAATTTTCCTTCTGAGTACTTTCTCTTTTGATGAGTGTGGCATTTTTTAGATTAAAATTGTGGTCGAATTTATTTCTGTGTATGACTAGTGCATTTGATAAATTGTTATGTATAAGGTCCCTTTTGTGTTCGTAGACACGTTTTGTTTTGTTTTTATTTCTACATGTTGCTCCAATTGTGGAACAGATTTGGCAAACGTACAGAAATCGAAAAAATCTTTCATTTTATAAATTCATCTTCTCCTTATCCATGAGTTATATCTTGAAAATTCACAGAAGATAGTATCTAACAATATATATATACAGTTTTTTTCCTGTACATATATACATATAATGAAGTTTAATTTATAAATTAAATGATCTACATTCTCTTGTTAACTGGGGCAAGAAATGTTTTCTTAATTTTAACACTTCCGTTTTTTAAATTTTGGAATCTATTGTGTTTTTAAATTTTGGAATGTATTTTTTTCGAGAATTATATTAGGTTTGCAATACTTCGTGTATTGAGCACTTTACGTAGTTACTTTTACTCGGTTTTGGAGTTTTTTTTCTTTGTACTCTGAGCTTGAATTCTAGACGATTGTTTTCGCCTTAATTACATGTTCTTCTTTCTTTTTTTATCCCTTATTTTTCATTGGGTATTGGTTTGTTCAACTACAAGCCGAAATACCTAAGGTTTTTCCAAGCGAGTACCACTATATATATATATATATATATATATATATATATATATTATTTCCTATTTTAAATATATTGTACCATCGCTACACATGAATTACCATGTTTCAAAACAGAAACTAAAATTTTTAATTTAATTATAAAATTAAATTAAAAATCCAAAGCTCTGTTCCATTCTCAAGCGATAATTATATTATTAAGCACTACTGGTTTCTATCGAGCACTCTTTTATTTTTCAAATAAAAATACTTAATAAGAACGCCGGTTTATAAATCTTACTGTTCATTCTTATTATTTTAATATACATATATATATATGTATATATATATATATATATATATATATATATATATATATATAAGTCAGCATAGAAGTCAACAATTACAAGCGACAGTCTGTTGCATGCTAGACGCAATGTTCACTTTTATATTTACACATGCTCTATCCCTGATATTGAGCACTTTATCCCATAAATATAGCACACCCTAAGACTATATTTCTTTATATATATATATATATATATACATATATATATACATATATATATATATATATACATATATATATACATATATATATATATATATATACACATATATATATATACACATATATATATATACACATATATATATATACACATATATATATATACACATATATATATATATACATATATATATATATATATATACATACATACATACATACATACATACGTGTGTACGTATATATATATATATATATATATATATATATATATATATATATATATATATATATGTACGGAAGTATGTATGTATGTATGCATGCATGTATGTATTTATATGCTGCTTTATGGATTTATTGGTAGGTTATTGTATTTACAAATGAATATAGATAGGTTGATAGATACTAATTTCTGATATTTGCCATGAAAACTGAAAGGTGAAGTCGTTGTAAAACAGGTTATTGTTGACATTACGATATTCCCAAAGAAGAAAAAAGACAAGGAATGAAGAGAAAAATGTTTAGAAGCAAAGAAAAACGAAATGCTGAGGAAAAAAAAGAAGAAATAAAACACCAAAGAAAGAATGATAGACAATAACAAGCAAGAACTAAATATTAAATGACAGACAATAAGAAGCAACAACTAAATATTAAAAGACAGGCAATATCAAGCAAGAACTTAATATTAAATGAGAGACAAGCAAGAACTAAATATTAAATGACAGACAGTAACAAGCAAGAACTCAATATTAAATGAGAGACAATAACAAGCAAGAACTAAATATTAATTTGCTGACAACAACAAGCAACAACTAAATATTAAATGACAGACAATAAGAAGCAGGAACAAAATATTAAATGACAGACAATAACAAGCAAGAACTAAATATTAATTTACTGACAATAACAAGCAAGAACTAAATATTAAATGACAGACAATAAGAAGCAACAACTAAATATTAAATGACAGACAATAACAAGCAAGAACTAAATATTAAATAAGAATTTCAAAAAGAAGAATGTATGAATGAAACGAAGATTAATCCATTAACTGAAAGTACAAAAGAAAGCTTTTGCGTCTTAGTGACTTTATCACCTTGCATGAAGTGAGATGATCAAAAATAAATACGGTATGTGAACCCAACTGTTCTCTTTTCAGCTATTAGTTAATTAGAAGTGATGAATGGTCTATTTCTTTGGTAAGGAGATCTATTAGGATGGACAATTATGAATTCAGATCCACTCTCTATCAAAAGAAGAAGAGGAGATTTATTCATCTCCTTTACACAATCGAGACACTTATAACACGCGAAATTCGCATTGCCCGTGTCATCAAAAGAATGATGCAAATGAACAAGTATTGTTGCAATTACACTGTACTTATAAAATGTCGCAAATTCCATGTTACTTTGCATTTTCTTCTTTATCTTCAACCACATGAAGAAGGCCGGAGCATACAACGGCCGAAACGTTGTAATAAAAAATATGGCGACAAAGATGATGACAATAGTCCAAATAATGTAAATAATGTACCATATCAACCTTAAAAAATGGCAGAATTATTTACTTAAGAATTGGCATATCTGCCGAATATCCATGTAGTATCTGTGCGTTCAATACAATTAACTTTTTTTTAAATATTATTTTACAGTTCGGAAATCGTCGTTAAGAGTCGTTAAATCTAAAATAATCCTAAGTTAACACGTAACAATAGAAATAATAATCAGTTTATTATCGAACTTGTTATATAAACTCCGGTCGAATTAAGTCTGAGCTGCTATTAAAAAAAGACGAAATATCACCTGTCTATATTTCTGAGATGAGGTATTATGTACACTATTTACATTATTCGGACTATTGTCATCTTTGTCGCCATATTTATTACAACGTTTCGGCTGTTGTACACTCCGGCCTTCTTCAGGTGGTTGGAATGTCGAACTGAACCTTTTATTTCGCTCACTGGGGTAGATGAAATGTTGTAATAAATATGGCAACAACGATGAGGACAATAGTCTGAATAATGTAAATAGTGTACGAAATATCACATTATGTAAAATAAAAGAGATCGGAAACGGGAACGATTAATGCATAAAGTTATGCTGTGTTTTATATTACAGTTTAGATGAAATGATGGCGAATCATAGGCCAGCAGATACGACGCCAAATACGATAATTTTGTACAGGCGGCTCGGAGTGGGGACGCTTATGAACCCAAATTCCCAGTGAAATTCCTACTGTTAGCACATCTTTGGGGGCAGCGTTAAAAAGAGATGAATGTTTCTTAGGGAACGAGGGGAACTAACTAGAAATACAATAGACATTTATTTGAGGGTTTCACGATGCGACAGTAAGTGGTGTTGTTGTTGTTGCTTTTTATTTAATCGGTATCAAGGCAGTAAAGCCACTAAGACACAATAAGGCGTGAAGGAATTAGGAACAGAAACATTAATAACGATCGGGAAGGGGAAATAGTAATCAGGAAGACAGTAGATAGCGATTGACTTTGCATTTTAATTTATACAGCTTGATTCTAAAGGCGTTAAAATTAACACGCTATCTTTTGCCCCAGTTAACGACTGATCGGAGATTTTTCATAGTACGAATAATGTTAATATTATTAATGTAATAATTTACGTAAAATTGTTATTTATTTAAAATGCTTTTGTTGTGATGTGGGGTCTGGCAAAACACAACACTTAACCCGACAGAGTCAAATGTGATAATAGTATTCAATATTCAGCTAGACAAGTAATTGCAATAGTATTATCTTCTTTCCTTTCTGTAATATGCGACAGTTACTGTTGTTTTTTTTTGTTTTTTTTTGGGTTTTTTATTTAATCGGTATCACCCTATGCAAGGTAGTAAAGCCACTAAGACACAATAGGGCGTGGAGGAATTAGGAACAGAAACATTAATAGCGATCGGGAAGGGGAAAGAGTAATCAGGAAGACAGTAGATAGCGATTGACTTTGCATTTTAATTTTTACAGATTAAAGTTGGTTGGAAACCATGGAGACAGAAAAGAGTTCCACAAGCAATTTGTGCGAGAAAAGAAACTGTTAACATAGAATCAACGGTTACATCTAGCCAGCTCAACTGTAAATTTATGAGATCTTGACGTCAGTCTAGTACTGCGCTTAAATTCAAAAAATATATGCAGATCTCATCCATATGCAGATCTCATCCAAACAATTACCATGAAAGTATTTATACAGAAGACACAGAATGGCAACCTTACGGCGGTGGAAAAGTGTCTGAAGCCGAGCCGCCAGATCAGGACCAATAACATTGCTGATTCTTCTTTAGACTTTATCAAGGTAAATAGTAGAGCCACCGAACCATATGTGCCAGCAATATTCTAAGCCTGGACGATTGGTAAACTTATAGATATGTAAGATAGATTCTCGCACGACACAGTGAACAAATATTCATAGCAGCTGATCTAGTAATTGATTCAATATATTCTTTCCACTTCATGTCAGCTGAGAAAGTTAGCCTGAGAAGACGCAACAAGTCCCTCTCCTGGAGGTTAGCATTAGCCATGCCGATTGAAAGCAGAGAGGGGTCTCTCAGATGATTATTAGAGAGCAGCTTGATTTTGAAGGTGTTAAAATAAACAAGATATATTTTGCCCCAGTTAACGACTGTTCGGAGATTTTTCATAGTACAAATAATGTTAATATTATTAATGTAATAATTTACGTATAGTTGTTATTTATTTAAAATGCTTTTGTTGTGATGTGGGGTCTGGCAAAACACAACACTTAACCCGACAGAGTCAGGCGTGATAATAGTATTCAATATTCAGCTAGACAAGTAACTGCAATAGTATTATCTTCTTTCCTTTTTAGATATTTATCCAGGACTACTTATCATGAATTGACTAATACATTCAGGATAGCAAGGAGAGTAACTGGTTTTTAATACAACAGATTTTTTTCTCATTATTTTTAATTATGTGTTGCCATCTTATTTTTTTGTTGTGTTTCTTGTTGTTGCTATTTTGATTTTCTTTTGTTTTGTTTGGTTGATCAGTTTTATGCTTTTCTTATTTATTTTTGTTCTTTTGGGGTTGAAGTGTGAAAACAATATAAATGTCCGTAATTGTAGTTTTTATATTTTGTAAATGTTTCCCAGTTTGGGAATATTGTTTAGAGGTGCGGCAAATTCAACGACCGTCCAGGCCGGGAAACGCTAGCTATGCCGCTGAAGATAATACAAATAATTCGACAATAAAACATCTCAAAATTTTAGGCAATCCAAAAAAAAAATGTAACAAAACCTACAAAATCAGCATCCGAAATTCTTTATTTTTGTTGTTGTTGTTTTTTTTACCAAATCTTGAACATTAACTTTGTATCAACCTCAGCAATTATTTAGATTATATAAGTATACTCGATTTGAAAGACATTAATTAAGAGACTTGATAATTGCTTTTTTTTCCCCCTTTTTTTCTTTTTTTTAACCATTGTACTACAAGTTTAGTCCGATTCCTTGCGGAAAACTTTGTTTTAGAGTTACATTTTCATTCTTCGTATGCATACATTCATTAATGTCACTTGTTGTCTTTTACTTTCACAATGCACACGATTCGCCAAGAAATGATAATCTTTTCTCATATCAAAATGGCTCATTAAACCTTTCTTTGGGTTGGTACATTAAAGATCATCCGAAAATAATAGGTTTAATATAGTCAAATATGAAAGGAAAATGGACGACACTTCTTTCGCAAGTTGTGATCGTAAAAGTCTCAGAATTAATAATACTTATTTCAGAGAGATTTTCTAAGTAATTGAAATATATTTGAATAAAGCCAAGCTGAAAATACCTTCAGACGTCCAGTTTTTTTTTTGTTTGTTTTTTCTGACCAATGAGATTGTTTTAAATTCGATCATGCAAGAGAATATTTTTTGCTAGCATCATTTGTTAATCTTTTTACCCTTGTGTAATCCTTAAAATAAATTACATTTCTCAAGGAACCCCTGCGCAAAATCAAAATTATATACCATATCTTTCTCATTTTATTTTCATCGTAGTTCACGTGGTAAATATCATTTTATATATTTTTTGAATAACTGGTTTAAGGAAAAATTAATACTTTGTCAAATCTTTCGGTAATGCTAAATAAAATTCATACTCTTCGTTTAATACTTCATAAGTAACTTTAAGTACAGGCTCCGTTTGCTGAGTGGGCACTGACTAGTAAAGACGGTTTAATACTGGCGTCGTACAGACATCACTAAATATTTTCCCAATAATTGTTATATTTTTAATAATATAATAGGTTATATAGGATGATGTCTATATTACAATATTACAATAACCAAGAATATATTGTGTGTGTGTTTAGTAATATTATGTATATGAAATTAAATAAAAATCAAAAGTACTTTAGCTTATCTCACCTGTTCTCGGGGAACCCTTGCGGACCTTTTGCGGAGCCTTAGGGTTCCAGGAAAGCTCGTTCAATAAACACTGTGCTAGAGGATCATTCAAATGCAGGTAAAATTTTTAATCTCCTTAAGGGCTTTCATTCTGATCTATACTATATTAAAAATTTGATTATGTCTGTCTGTCACTTCAGAATAGCTAAATATGGTGCAATGTAGCCAAAGGTATTGATTCCACTTATTTATAATTCATCAATTGAAGTAATTCAAGAAATTGTGAAAGTATTTATTTATATTTATATATATATATATATATATATATATATATATATATATATGTATATATATATATATATATATATATATATATATATATATATATATATATATATATATATATATATATATATATATATATATTTGATATTTCAGATCTGCCCCGATCTTTCGTCAGAAATAAATTAAATAACCTTCACGTATTTATTGAACAAAGTAACTAATAAATCAAAAGTCATTGAAACAAAGCAAGTTCAGTCGACCAATGATGACAATTCCAGAACAACGTAACTATAAACATTTTTTCTATCCTCTGCCAGCCGCTATGATGGAGAAAGCATTATTCAAGAAATAGCCGGGTGATTTACAACAGAATGTAGACTTCTATTCGCGCTTTGCTAAAAAATATTGTATTTCTAAGATGATGAAAACTGGACAAATGTACTGAATCTCCAGATGTATTCATCCCCAAATAAATTGAATCAACATATGTACCGAGAATCCACATGTGTTCATCTCTAGACATTACTGAATATCCAGGTGTATTGATCCCTGGATATACTGAATTGGTAGGTGTACTAAATCTTTGGATGTGCTGATCCCCAGACATATTGAATCCGAACTTATACGTCTGGAGATGTAGTACAACCGCGGATTCAATAAATATGCAGATGGTATGCATCTCCAGATGATTTGTTGCCCATATTAAACATACCCCCATATAGACCTCCAGATGTTACTAAATCTCTAGATTATTGATCCCCACATAGGTTGAAACCCAAGATATACATGTAGAGATGAAGTACATCTTCGGATTCAATATATTCCTAGATATATATATATATATATATATATATATATATATATATATATATATATATATATATATATATATATATTGTGTGTATTTAGGCAGCATTTTTTCATTAATACATGTTTGATTAAATAATATAGATAAGCGTTGTCTATATATATATGAAAAAAACTTGCATAAAATATATAGACAACGCTTATCTATATTATTTAATCAAACATGTATTAATATATATATATATATATATATATGTATCAAGATGTATTGATCCCCAGACATATTGAATCCCCAATTAAATTAAATCTCTAGTTGAATTAAATCCCCAGATGTATGGATTCCCACATATATTGGAATCGATAGATACACTAAATCTCCAGATGTATTTATCCCCAGACATACTGAATCCTAAAATGTATGTCTGGAGATTTGGTAAATCTGTGAATTCAACATATCCCTAGATGTACTCAATCTCTAGATGTATTGATCCCCATGTGTATTGAATCGCCAGATCTCTTGAGTCCCCTGATGTATTGATCTCAAGATATATTGAATCCACAAATATATTGAGTCTTCAGATTGATATCCAGACATATTGAATCACCAGATGTACTGAATCTCCTGAGTTATAGAACCCCAGACATACTGAATCCCAAGCTATATTGAATCTCAAGATTATTTGTTCCCAGACATAGTACTGTATCTCCAGATGTATTGATAAGCAGATGTATTGAATCACCAAATGTATTGATCCCTGGATATAATGAATCCGCAAATGTACTAAATCCCCATATCTATTGTTCCCAAAGATATTGAATCCCAAAATGTAAGTCTAGACATTTGGTACATTTGTGAATTCAATATATTCCCAGATGTATTGAAACTATAGATGCATTGATCGAAAGATATATTGAATCCACAGATATGTTCTATCTCCAGATTTATACCCAGACATATACACCAGACGTGATGAATCTCCAGATGTATTGATCACCAGATACTGAATGTGTAAGTGTATTGAATCTCAAGTTTTTTTTATTCACAGACATGCTGAGACGCAAGGTGTAGATTCAGTACATCTTCGGATTTATATATCCCCAGATATATTATATCTAATGATGTATTGATACCGAGACATTCAAACAGCAGATATATTGAATCTCCAGATTTACTGAACTTACAGATGCCATCCATACCGAGCTCCAGATGTACTGAATATCATGATGCATTGATCCCCAGACATATTGATTCTTCGGCAGCACATCTGTGGATTAAACTGAATCTCCAGATGTATTAATCTGCAGACATATTGAATAACCAGAAGTACGGAATGTCCAGATGTAAAGAATCTACAGGTGCATTAATCCATCTCGGGATTCATATGTTCTGCATCTCCAGATGATCCCCATGTTAAAAATATCACCATATAGATATCCAGGCGTATTGAATCTCCAGATTAATGATCCCCACATATGTTTAATATCCATGCTCAGATATATCTCCAGATGTACAGTATCTCCAAATATACAAGTACATCTTGGATCAAACATATTCAATCAGACATACTGAGCAGATGTATTGAATCTCCAGATCTATTGAATTTCTAGATGTAATTATCCCCAGGCACAGATGTATTTACATTCCATATTGAATCCCAACGTGTAAATAAGGAGATTCAGTACAACCGTGGCTTCAGTATATCCCCAGATGTACTGAATCTCTATATGCATTTATCCCCACATAATCTTCAGATAATTGCAGATATAATAAATCATTAGAATCATTTAATCTCCAGATATATTCAACCCCAGACATATTGAATTCCAAGATGAATTAAATCTCAAGAAGTTTGATCCCTGTTGACATATTGATTCACCAGATGTACTGAATTTTCAAATGTATTAATCCGTAGATATGTAGAATCCCCAGATGTAAATCTGGAGATTCAATACATCTGCGGATTTAATATATCCCTAGATGTACTGAATCCCCAGATGTATTTATTTCTGGATATATTCAATCGGCAGATGTACTGCATCACCAGATCTATTGAATCTCCTACTGTATTGATCCCCTGGCCTATTGAATACTCATCCCCAGATGCACTGAATTATCAGGTGTTTTGATCCCTACAGATGTTCTGAACCAGATATATCCATTCTCCAGATTTTTTATTCCCAGTTATACTGAATTCCTAGATCTATTGATCCCTTGATATACTGAATTCCCATACCCAGATGTACTGAATCGTCAGACGTATTAATCCCCCAGACATATTGTATTACCAGATGTACTGAATCTCGAGATGTTTTGGTAACCAGACGTATTGAAATCTCCTTTAGTAATGCAAAAATAAACCCATGTGATTTACAACTGAAGATTATTGAAAACAATTGAACTCTAAATGATTCCAAGTTAGATAATTAATAAATGTTTATTTTAGGAGACTATAAATCAGATATTTATTTCACTAAGCTGTTCCCCCAATGCATTAATGTTTATTGCATGACTACGGTAGGAGGAATGCGTGAAAATTATAATGATGTTTACGATAGATAAAGGTTAAATCTGGGCATGAAGAGGTTCAGATTTTATCGACGAGGAAGAAGAATCTAGCGAGACATTCATTATAGACAAGAAGGGTCGTTCAAAAAGTTCTAAGCCTCAATCGGAAGGAATTGGAGAAACAAGTGAGTTTCAATATAGCCCCTCTTGATATCAATGCACTTTGTTCAAGGGTGCTTAAGCATTGCATTCCCATCACGGAAGAAGATGGCATCCTTGCCCTCCAAAATCTACTCCACAGCACATATGATCTCATCATGGTTTCCAAAATGGGGACCATGCAGGTGGGATTTGACTTTAGGAAATAGGAAGAAGTCAGATGGAGCTAAGTCTGGTGAGTAAGGAGGCAATTCAAAGGCACAGTTGGCTACTTCAGCTACTGTAACCTGAGCAGTGTGAACGGGCACGTTATTCTGCAGCAAGGGCACATCTGCTTCTCTCTGCATTTCCATTTGGATGCTTCCATTAGTTGTCGAAATTTTGATGCAGTGTAGTGCCCATTAATAGCTTTCCGTTTTCCAGGTAGTCTATCACGATTACGCCTTGAGAATCTCGAAAAACAGAAGCCATCACCTGGCCAACAGACGCTGTCTGTTTGAACTTCTTCGTGGGTGGAGAACCAGAGTGTTTCCACAGTTTGCTTTAAACTTTTGAAGTGATGAACCCCAATTTCATGTTGGGTTACTAATCTGCGCTGGAACTTCTCAGGATCAGCCTGAAAGTGAGCCAGAAGTGTCCTGGAATGGTCAATCCTTTTTAGCTTCTTCTCTCATTCTTGGGGCCCATCGTGCAGACAACTTTCATATCCCAAGATCTCAGTTAAAACAGTATGGATTGAACCAGAACTAATGCCTATGGACTTAGCTATCTGCTGGACGTAAGACGTCTTTCATCTAAAAGCATACAGTGAATTTGCATCAACTTGTTCATCAGTGGTTGAGTTTTTTGCACAACATGACCGAGGCTCATCTTGTGCTGTTCCTGCTTCTTCACAGTTGCATAGGAAGCCAAGTATACAACAAGTGCCTGGACCATATCCTCATACCCAGGACGCCGTAAGCTTTGGTACCATCTGCAGTGACATTTAGTAATGAAGTGAGATTGTTTCTGGGCAGATTGTTAATGTCACGCAGACAGAAAGTAGGACCGAGATGCGTAAAAAAAAATAACCTGGGTGAAATAGCAGCTGTCTTTTAAACCCAGTACACAGAAGATAGTGTAATTTGTTAATTATCAGAGCCTTACAGCCAATCTCTCTCCTGACTTTGTTGTAACAGCTCAACGTCAAATAATTGGCTTGTTATTTTCAGTATCTCTAGTATCTTTTCATCACCCCGAGTTTTCTACAGTCGCGATGAACGGTTGAACCTTCAACGAGGCACTATAATTTAATATCTATTGGGTCTCAAGTATCTGTCTATATTTCTGAGATGAGGTATTATGTACACTATTTACATTATTGTCCTAATCTTTGTCGCCATATTTATTACATTCGTTGTACGTTCCGGCCTTCTGGAATGTCGAACTAAACCCTGGGGTAGACTGTTCTAGTTTCACGTGCCATGTTTAATGGATGTTAGTTATCAGCTATCTCCTGTTAATTCCCCTCTTAACCAGGTATTGAACTCTCACTCTTTGGGTCCTGTCACTGGATCTAACCAACGCCTTTATCCACTGTGCCATGTGTCCTTGAGGACATCTGTGTATGAATTTCTCGGTATTATAAACCTAATGTCTCAGCATCATTTTTTACCAGTGCTCATATTGCAATTTTTTGCTGTTATTATTGCATGTCTTTTTACCAGAGCTCATATTGCAATTTTTTTTTTATTATCGCTTTTCTCTCGCACTCCTTATTATTGGTTCCCATATTCTATTCATTTCTAAGGAGTGCCAGAGAAAATGGCACAGTGGATAAAGGCGTTGGTTAGATCCAGTGGCAGGACCCAAAGAGTGTGAGTTCAATACCTGGTTAAGAACTTGGAGATAACTGGTAACTGACATCCATTAAACATGGCACGTGGAACTAGAAAAGTCTACCCCAGTGAGCGAAATAAAGGGTTCAGTTCGATATACCAACCACCTGAAGAAGGCCAGAGCGTACAACGGCCGAAACGTTGTAATAGATATGGCGGCAAAGATGAGGACAATAGTCCGAATAATGTAAATAGAGTCTCAAGTACACTCCAGAGTTCAAGTATAACTCATATATCGATCTATTACCAAAATCCCTGGGAAGATCGTTGGTCCATTGTACCGCTCTAAGAAATATCTGACACCTTTTGTCATATAAGAGTTAGATTGGGTCGAAAAGAGGAGTATTAGTGTCAGAGCTGGAGCTACTCAATCCTCGTTTGTCAGCCTTGATAGACATTATTCGGACTATTGTCCTAATCTTTGTCGCCATATTTATTACAACGTTTCGGTCGTTATACGCTCCGGGCTTCTTCATATGATTGGAATATCGAACTGAACCCTTTATTTCGCACACTGGGGTAGACTGTTCTAGTTCCACGTGCCATGTTTAATGGATGTCAGTTATCAGTTATCTCCTGTTAATTTTCCTGTGAAAGTTCTGCACTGCCTTAACCGAGTATTGAACTCACACTCTTTGGGTCCTGTCACTGGATCTATCTAACATCTTTATCCACTGTGACATTTGTCCTTGAGGAAATGGCCGAAACGTTGTAATGAATACGGCGACAAAGATGAGGACAATAGTCCGAATAATGTAAATAATGTACATAATACCTCATCTCAGAAATATAGATAGAGCCTTGATAGATTTTAAAATCGTTTTTGTGGGCTTGTGTGTAATGATTTTTTTCTCCACTATGAAACCTCTTTGCCGCACACGCATTTGTTGCAAGCCTGTCGCGAATCTATCGCTATGGCAAATCTTCAGATGATCTCCATTATTTAGTTCAACCATTACTGCCAGGACACGCCATACTACTTCCACGGAACCGAATCACCCTCATTTCCATTTGACTTTAAATATAGGAATGAAGTTCTACTTAAACAACTTTTTTCCCCAAGAACCGCCATGGAACGAAATGTTTCTCTGAAAAATATAAACCCGACATGTTTTAGCCAAGAACCAATCGTTACCTATCCTAGCTTCCATTCATATCTCACATATAATTCATCATCATCATTCTAACTGTAATATTCTATCCTGAGTGACTCTCAAGCCTTGTATTGAGTTAAATTTTTACACCATAATTTTTCTCTGACTCAGCAAAATGACACGGTCGTTTAATAATGTCTTCAAGATGAACAAGTTCTTTTGCTTCCATTCTTAACACCAGGAGTATGTGAATTCCAACGTCCAACTACATCTCCAATCCAAAAGCAATTTACCAAATTGACAATTCTTTTTCCAGAAAACTTGTTACGACATTTGTTTTTCTTTCTTTCGGGATTAGCAACGAAAGCAGGAAAGATAACGATGTGATATTTTGCCGACGGTAATTGTATCAAATTATAGCTGAAGCGTTTAAAAGATTTTCTATGGATTCATTCCACCCACAGATCAAGAACCACAAAAATATAAAAGAAACTGACAAAAACTAAAAGTCGGCAACAAAACAGACTGCTTATTTTAATATCAATTTATTTCATCAGACATATACTTAAAGAACGGCAGCATTGACTTCTTATCGTTGTTTGCCCTTCGGTGTTAATAGCAATGACAGCTTGGACAATGACCTTTCGGGCTGATAGAGATGTGTCACTCAATTAATTCAAGACGTTAGACTCATTAGAATAAACAGCAAACTCTGTTGAAAGTGCTTCCAAGAATTGTTAAGAAAACACTATATTTCGTCTTTAAGAGGATGGTAATTTTCACCATCTCGTTATTTGCTTAGAATGATTCTAATATAATTTTCTGCGCGGCTTTTCTTGCCTGATGCGATTGGATTCACCATATTATGAACAACGATCTATAAAAATTTGTATTTTAGAATATACATGTTTTAATCGGCATCACCCTATGCAAAGCAGTAAAGCCACTGATACACAAAGGTTATAGGGTGTGGAAGAAGTAAGGAACAGGAGCATTACTAATGAGGGGGAAGAGGAAAGTGTTATCAGGAGGACAACAGATAGCGATTGACATTGAATTTACATTTTTGTAGATAAAAGTTTGCTGGAAAACATGGACCCGGAAGGGAGTTCCACAAGCGAACTGTGCGAGAAAAGAAACTCTTAGCATAGAATTTACAGTTACATTTATCAATCTATCTATTTATTCTTATCGACATATCTATCTCTCTCTATATATCTATCGTTTACGTTTTTGTAATCGTTATCATTCCATGCAAGGCAGTAAAGCCGCTAAGGTACAAGAGTTACACGGTGTGGAAGAATTAAAAACAAAAAGGTTAGTAATGAACGGGAAGAGGAAAGTGTAATCATAAGGACAGTAAATGGCGATTGACATTACATTTAAATTTCTGAAGATTAAAGTTGTCTGGAAAGCCTGGAGCCAAAAGAGAGTTCCACAAGCGAGAAGTGCTAGAAATAACACATTTAGCATAGAATTTACGGCTGCATCTAGCCAGCTCAACTGTAAATTGCTGAGATCTCGACGACAGATATTGAAATTTTAATATTTGCTTGATTTTGGTATCTCCATTTCGAAGTTAGGGTCTTTGGGCTGAATTTTTATAAAAAAATAAAAAATAAAAATTCAGCCCAAAGACCCTAACTTCGAAATATTAATTTTTGCTTCAATATGTCGTGTCCCTTCAGATCGTAATCAATCAGGGCTCTGCACAATTTCATGTCCTTTGTATCTCTTAGTAAAGTTTATTCCCTTGCGATATCTTCTAACCCCATGTTCTATCAACCATTTACACGAACTCCTTAGGTTGTTTATGCTCTGCTTTACTCTAACCCTCTTAGCTTCAATATATCCTGAGAGTGTCAAATTTTCTAATCCCTTTTTCCTAATTATGTTTTCCAGAAATATCAGTTGGCTCCTTTTAATGCTACGTATGTGCCCTTTTTGTTTCTATTTTCTCCAAAACTGCCACGTTGCTCAACTTTTCAGTCGGCCTATGGTATTTCCCATCATCCTTCTGTAGAGCCACATTCCTGTTGCTTCTAGTCTTTCTTCGTCTGTGATGAGATTGTTTAGCATTTACTGCCATATAGAATGGATCGATATTAAATAACAGTTCGCTACCCTTTTCTTTGTATCTATCAAAACTGCCCAGTTTCTTCAAACTTTGCTTAGCTTTTAGAAGGCATTATTCGTTATCTTAATCTTTCAGTGTCGCATTTTCTACCCTCTAATAAACACTTCCTAGATATTTAAAAAAATTTCCTTTTTTTAAAATGTTGGTATCTCCAATCTGTTTCTTTTACTGAAAACTATATATTGTCTTATCACAATTGGTGTTTAGTCCTTTCTTCATGCTTTCCTTTAATATCTTCTGTAATATTTCCTGTAGTTTCCTTTCTGTACCTACTATAAACATTGTGTTATCTGCATATTTAATGTTAAGATTGTGGTCACTAATAATGAATCATGGCTGGAATTCTAATTCTCTCAGAATCATTTCACTATAAAGACTGAATAAATCCGGTGAAAAGAAACATCCTTTTCTTATGCCCATTTCTATTTTTCTTTTATATTTTCTGAAATCATTTTCTATCCGTATGCAGGCGGTTTTCTTCCATTATAATTTCTGGCTTATTCTAATAACCTTCACAAATATCTCATGATTATCTAGTAATTCTAAAAGATCTTTATATTATCTATAAAACATAGGTAAACTTCATTTTGCATTCGTATTTTGCTCTTTCTGGTATCATTCTGAGCATAAATATGGTATTCCTTGTTCCAGGATCTGTAAGGAAACCTCACAGTTCTTGTACTATTTCTGGTCTAATTTTGCTGCTCACTCTCTCGGGAGTCTGTTCCACTAAGTAGCGATTCTCGGGAAGGAGATGGCTGGAACTTCCTCCTTACCAACAGAATACAAAGGGAATGTGGATGATTTGACACCGATGTATGGAGGGCCCTAGCTGTAAAAGTCTGAACTTGTGGAGCTAAAGAATATATCTCGTCAAAGCATTTGCTACGAAAATCGTGCTTGTTTATCGAGAGACTTGTTGGGTTTCGTTTGTGTGGAAAGGGATTGTAGGTGGAAGATAACTCAGCACCTACAAGATTATGCAAACGATTTTGAACACCATCAAGGCTGGAAAGTTGGGACTGGGCAGATCTATTCGAAATATGGCAGCAATACTGAAATTTTGGTCTGATCTGTTTCTTGTCAAGACAGTTCATGACAGGACGAGTCAGCTACTTCAGCATCAGAATCAGGGATGATCACACCCTGATCCACCTATCGAGAAATATATCCCATTTCATGTAACTCTATTTCCACTTTGGCAGCTTGCTTCTTGGTTCTAATATTTCATATATTTTCGTGAGGTAAATATATATTTCATATACGAGAACGTTACATAGTATATTTATGCCAAGAGCAATGGAGTATTAGTATATAGTGAATTATAATATAACTAGCCGAATTACACGCGCCTTGCTGTGTGTCAAGTTTTAAATCGTTTTCATAATTTATGGAGAAAAATTATGCATATTAATATTATTCAATGATCTTGACGATATGACCGCCATCTTCCGGCTTTTTTTCTATATTTTGGATAGGAGTCACTCCGTTGTTCAAATTTAAATTTAATTTAAATCAAAGGGAAAATCAGTTTCAGTGTGGGGTGCAAAACAGTTTGATCTGACCCCTTTGATATGTATTTGATGCAATACTTGATTGAAGAAATTGATGAGTAGATTTCAACATTGACATGACAGCTGAATTGTCGCAACAAATATGCATTGTAAGGCACTACCCACTGATTTATGATTTCTTGCTTAACTTGACGTCCATATTGTCTCATTTGTGACCTCTATCTTCTGGCTTTCTCCTTCTATATTTTGGATAGGTGTCATTCCCTTGTTCAAATTTAAGTTTAATTTAAATCAAAGGGGAAAACATTTGGTGAGAGGGTGCCACCCACTGCGGGAACTCCATTTGATCAAAATGAAATATACTTATCCAAGTACCCTGTGTAATGTAGTTTCAGAATATATGTGGTTATAGGAGTTTATCTCCCAAAATCTAGGAGGAGTTCAATAAACAAAAGAAAAAGAGATCGATGCTACAACTTTATATAGAGAGATTATTGCTGGGCATAGGAGGCTCCGGATAGAGGAAGTAACATTGATGTCTGGTACGCTGCACCTTGGGGCATCACTGGTCCTTATCCATCTCCTAAATCTCTCACAGACCAGGGCGGAAGGGTTTCTCAGATGAACTACAACGACCACGTGCTCATGACTAAGGCGGGCCACCTAGTTGGAAAACATCGGCTGTGGCCTAAGGTGGAGAGGGTTGAGCTACGCCAGGTTAAAACGCTCAAGACATGCCATATGATGAGTACACCAACAAACCATTCGCGGAGACCCACACTACAACTATTACTATTATTATTATTATTATTATTATTATAACAACAACAGCAACTGGAATAAATAAATCTGCAACGGGAAGGAAGCTGGAAGAAATTGATACGAACCCCACCCAGACCCGGTTACAGAGATAGGACATATTACAAATTTATTGGACTACACAAAACACACAGACAGAACAATCAAAGCTAATCGCCCAGACATTATTGTAATGAGAGACCTCAAACAAGAAAGTGCCTCCTTATTGATATGGCATTACCTGCAGGCTGCAATATATCTTTGAAGATCTTCAAAAAGTTATCAAAATACAAGGACCTTGAAATCGAAATCTCAAAAATGTGGCACATGGGAACATCAACAATCCCTGTTGTAGTTGAAGCCCTTGGATTGGTTGGAAAAGATTCCAGTACACTAATTAAAGGGATTCCTGGAAGTCCATGCCTTAAAGAAATATAAAAAAATTGTTCTCACGTGTACAACCCACACCTTACGAAGGGCTTTATCTATGTAAAATATGTTTGTGTTTTTTTTGGGGGGGTGGGGGTTCATTGGTCAGTGGAAATATCATGATGCTATTTCTTAACTTAGCTCTCTGGGAAGAACCCGGAAAAAATGTGTACACACCAGAAATCAAAGGAAATAAAATAATAATGTTGAAGAAATAGAAGAAATATTTGTATTCAAGGAAAATGACAATGATAAATAAAGCGTTTAAAAATATATAAATTCGGTGATTTCTGATATTTTAAGAAATGTCTGCGACATTTGTTCTTTCGCTTTTGTGCTAAGCCGGTCTCGACTCGTAAGAACCTATCATGTTCGGATTGCAGAGTCTTTAATACGTCAATTCCATCTGCGATATATCCAAATGGAACATCTCGTCACGCACATAAGCTTAGAGCGTCCAGATCCTTTGGAAAGAAAACCGATCCGAGAATACAAGAATTGAACGTTAAGAGATAATCGGCGTTCCATTCTTTAGTATACCGTAAGAGTGCTGCTTGGAAAATCAACATAGTTTTCAGCTCTGAGAGATCAAAGAAAGTTCTGTTCAATTAACATGCAACCAGATCAGTTAACAAATAAATCCATACCGCCAGCTGAAGCTTTTTTAATATCTTGTTATTATAATATTTACCTTGAATATAAATATGTTATCTGTATGTCTTAAGAAACTGACGTTCTAGGGAAATTCTGGGTCCATATTTGGAATCAACGTATTCGATTTATATTAGTACAGCATCATTTTGTCTGGGTAGAAAACTTTTCTTTTTTTCTTATTTATACTTTGCTTTGTTATTGTTATTTTTGTTGTTTTGCCTCATTTTTTTTAGCTTTGTTTTGTTTGTGTCTGTTTCATTGTTTTTGTTATTGTTCATGTTTTCGATTTTGTTTCTTTAGTGGTTTTATTTTGTTTCACTTTTTTGTATTTTGCTTTGTTTTCTTGCTTTATTCTTTGCTTTGTCCTTGTTTGCTTTGTGTTTTTGTTTTTTTGCGGGGGTGCTTTGTTTGTTTATTGGTTTGTTGTTTTTTCACTAAGCCGACTGTAAATAACAAAATAAGGCTTTCCAATCACGAAAATACTGATATGACATAACAATACTAAATATGGATTCAGTAATTTTCCAATCATGATTACATGCTTAATTCCAGTATCATTTAATATATTAAATTAATGCATTACAATATACTAATATATATTAATATATTACTGTTCTAACTTAGTTATCAAAAAGTACAGTAAAAAACGGATTAGTTTAACAAGTTTATTACCTTTTGATAAAGGGAAATAATGTAGAATGGAAGGAAGAGCATGTTTAGCGTTGAATGACTGTTTTCAACAAAAGCTACTGCTCTATTCCTCTTGATGTAAGAGAATTTTTATATCGTTCGTCCAACGGCTGAGTCTAAAATTGTAGGGAAATATTCTTCCTCACAACAACCGGTTTTGAAATTTCACCTCCTCTGAAGCCCATACCGTTTTCTTCTTGGATCCGTATCCAGGATTTCTGTTGGACGTTTTTCTTTTACTAGCCCCTTTAGTAAAAATTGTTTCTTGTATAGGTACGTCAAATACATCGTATAATATTTGTATTGGGTCTTCCAATCTTGTATTTTTACTATCAGAGTACCTTTTCTTCAATTGGTTTAGGTGGCGTTTATGTACTCACCTCGGACTTTTAATCATATATAATACTCTGCCGAAACATTTTTCAATTACACCTTCTTCTCAGTGTTCCTTATTCTTTTTATAAATTTTGAAGAATATTTTTTTGATCTGGGTCAAATTATTTAACCGTATCAGTCTTTATTGTGTCCATTTTTTTTCTCAGACAGCAGTCTATCAAATAGAGATTTTACTTTTATCGCAAACAACAAATCTGCTAGAGACATTCCTGACACAGTTGGGATTATGTGGGATACGATAT
The DNA here is from genome assembly GCA_964036315.1 of Acanthosepion esculentum. Lineage (NCBI taxonomy): Eukaryota > Metazoa > Mollusca > Cephalopoda > Sepiida > Sepiidae > Acanthosepion > Acanthosepion esculentum. Next base: position 98,896,126 of record OZ038489.1, on the reverse strand, counting down.
ACTTGCAGGAATCGTGGAATTGCTATTTCCTCCGCGTCTCTACCGTCATATTTCTTTAGAGCTTCTTCAGCGTATCAACAAATCTCTCTGCTAATCCATTTGATCTTGGATAGAAAGGTGGCATTGTGATATGGTTAATTGCAAAAGATTCACAGAACATTTTAAAATCTTTTGACGGGAACTGTATCCCATTGTCTGATACAATGGTGTCTGGAAAACCGAACCTCGCAAAATGTTCGTGCAAAAATTTTATAATAACGTTTGATGTCGGTCTCTTACACTTTAGCACTTCTAGCCATTTTGTAAAACTGTCAACTACAACAAAGTAGTAAAATCCACTGACTTGTAAAATCATCATGCAATCTTTCCCACGGTCTATCGGTGGCAGGTCAGTTACTAAACTTTATCGAAGTTGCCTTAGCAGCCAGAGAACACTTTCTACATGATTTCAATTTTTCTATGTCCTTATCCATATTTGACCAGTACACATAGCTACTCATGAGGGATTTCATGCGTGAAATTCCTGGGTGCCCCAAATGGAAATACCCGTTTCTGCAAGGAAACTGGCATAATAATTTTCTCTGCGTATAACAGTACCCCATCACATATGGAAAATATATTCCTACTATTAAAGACCCCTTTCTTATTTTGTTCATTTAATTTCCACCCCACTTATTCTTTCTTTACATTAATAAAAACATCATATTCTGCCCTTTTTTTATATCAGCCAAAATTACTGGTAAATCCTGCATGAAATATAACATATTTTTTTCGTTTTCGGCCCTTAATGCTGCTATCTTCTAACGTTCATAAAATCTAGGAATTAAGCGTGATAACCCATTAGCATGACAAAGCTTATTAGATGGTAAAAATTCTATTTTGAAATCATAATTCAGAAGTAAGTTTGTTGGCATCGTGGGCTGGCAAACCTTTTTATATTAAAGTACGGCTCTAATTTGGGACCAGAGAAAATCTATAATATATCCGGGTTTCTCTTATATCCGGGTTACACTGTATCTAAATATGCGATAGCCAAATTTAAATCTCCACGCATCACATCCATGGCTTAGTTGAAAAATACCTGGGGCCACTTTTAGACCAAAAAGTAACCTTTCAAATTTGTAAAGACCTCGAACCTTAGTGCTGGATGGATACCATTTAGAAAAGAAAGAAACTGATCGGTTTCAACATCGTTGTTGAATAAACAAAAAGTATCATCAACATACCGACAATATAGTTGAGGACAAAGTCCATTCTTCCGTATTTTTTCTTTGTGGAAGCCAACAAATATGTTGGCTAGAGCTGGACCCAAAGGAGAACCCATAGCGATCCCGTCAATCTGTCGAAATATGGTGTTGTTGAAACTAAATTCAACAGAAGACGTGGCAAATTTCATCAACTCAACAAATGTCGACACCGGAATACTTGGTGAAGACAAAGAACTGCGATAAAGCATATCACAGCAAATATCAATAGGTCCCATGAGAGGGACACGGGTGTATAGAGAACAGATGTCGAAGGAACACATAAACTTGCCGAAAGAAGATAAATTTTGGATATAGTCGACAAAGGAAAATGAATCCTTTATGCAAAATCCACTCAAGCACTGCAACATAGTACCCAAAAGCGTTGAGATCCATTGGGCTACCTTGTGTTGGACTGAACCAACCCGGATTGACTGCTTGCAATTCTTCCGTTGAAGTTATTCACTTTATTTCTAAATTTCCTTATTTTCTTTGATTGGATTTGCAGTGTGACTGTATGTCCTTCCCCCCCCCCACACACACACACACTTAAAAAAACGCTTGTCGTTATATGGACAGTCTTCTTTAAAATGTAACTTTCCACAGCTGTAACAGGGATTTGGCTTAACAAAATGTTTCTTATTTCTTCTACTGTAACAAGGGTTAGAATTTTTCAATATTTCTCTCTTATTTATTTCTTGACGTACTGCGTGAATTTGGAAGTTTTCTCTACCATCAATTTTTTTGAGTATCGTGCCTGAGATTTTCCATTCCGTTACTTTCCTCAGCTACTTTATGGAAGGTGAAATGTGTGCCTTGCTTAAGTCATGTTAAAATTCGGGCGCTAATCTCAATTTCTTTATTCACCGTAAGACCCTGGATAAAAAATGAGCATCTAGACATGATGTCGCTTGATTCACGGAGTTTGAATTTGCCACATTCACAGAATTGTCTTTTCAAATATGATATCCACAGGTTTCATAGGAAGTATGTAATTCACATATCTGCCATGTTCCACAGGTCCTAATTTTCGTAGCAGTAAGCGATTTTTTTTATTTGTCCATCCGAAACAATCTCGTCGAAATACGTTTTCATAACGTTTATAATAGGAGGAAAAAGTTATTCCTTCGTCAGGATTATAGTTGAATTCAAAAATAGAATTTGCAATAGGATCTTGAGTAATAACAGATCCATCGTTATCCGACTTTTTTTTTAAATTTCCAACATTTCTTTATATTATTGATTCAGGTGTTCTTGCTGTTGTTGTTAGTTTAAACCCAATTCCTGCAATTGTTTCATGCTTTGTTGTTGCTGTTTTAAGAGTTCCAACATACTATTTACATTTTTGGACTACTGTCCTCATCTTTGCCGCCATATTTATTACAACGTTTCGACCGTTGTACGCTCCGGCCTTCTTCAGGTGGTGAGCGAAATAAAGGGTTAAGTTCGACATTCCAACCACCTGAAGAAGGCCGCAGCGTACAACGGCCGAAACGTTGTAATAAATATGGCGACAAAGATGAGCACAATAGTAGGAATAATGTAAATAGTGTACACAATACCTCATCTCAGAAATATAGACAGATACTGGAGTTCCAGCATAATAGTTTTAAATTCCTCCATACTGATAGATTTTTTTTTTAAGTCGAAAGAAAAAAAATTCACTATACCTTTTATTCCGGCCTGCTTTTGCGTTCTTTTCCTCGTTAACGTGTTTTTAGTCCTTCCTATAAAAAACACGATCCTCGTATCGCCAAACTGTTGTAATTCAGTTAACAAAAACATCAGTAAAAATCCGGAATTGGTTTAACAAGTCTTATTACATTTTGGTGCTGGAAATCATAATGTAGAAGAGAATATTTAGCTGTGAATGACTAACAATTTTCAGCAAATGCTACGACTGGTCCTTCTGCCACTCGTCTTGATGTACGAGTATTTTTATGTCTTTCATCCGACGGCTTTGTCCAAACTTGTAGGTAAATATTCTCCCTCGCAACAAGTACAATATTATCTAAATAAATTATAATATGATTTAATATATTACAATACATATTAATAATTATTAATATAAATGTAAGTTTAATAATATAAAAATATCAATAATATGTTTTAATATAATTTTTAAGATAATTATATTACAATATATTAATATATATCAATATATTACAATATTATTTAAATGATTTATAATTACAATATGATTTACATATATGATTACATATATAATTTTCCAATACTAAATATGAATTTAGTAATTTCCCAAACATAGAAATACTGTTATGTCATAACAATACTAAATATGAATTTGGAATTAACATACTAATTCAGTAAAAAAGCACATATTTGCCTAAATAATAAATATTACTATTCTCAAACAAAAGCAACCTAGTTATAGGGACATAGCTATAGGGACATAGTTATAAGAACATAGATTAATAAAATCACCCCGACTTCCGAATTGGTCATCAGATATACAACGCCCTCTTCCTCTATGATAATGTCATCATTTCTGCTTTTAAAATCAACAGTTAGACAACGAATTCGGCGTAAATACAGGGTGATTAAAAAGTAATTCCCTATTTTATGTATGATGGACTCTCCAGTCTTGTAAAACTTATAGTTAAACGGGATAGTCCATTATACATAAAAAGGAGGAGTTACTTTTCAATCACCCTGTATATTTTTTCACTATAAATCGAACGTGCATATTATCATAGTAAAAAAATATGGCTGTATCATGGCTTTATAGCGTCTTGATGAGCTACATGCAATATCAATGGCGATGCAACTGAACGTGGGTAATATTGAAGCCGTGCCCTTTCGGAGTGCTAACACCAAAGTGACATTAACAGCCACATTTTACTGTTTCCATTATATGACTCACGTATGACCAAATTCTTGACACTACAAAAAAATAAAACACAGGCACATTCCATTTAGAGATTACGATCTTTGCCCAAAAATATACTAACCTAAAAAAGATCACGCTGAGAGATTGAAAAAAAAAAACATATTTCTAAAAAGTTATTTGTCCCAACGCTAAGTGATTCTCCTCTTGGTGTGAGAAATATTAAATCATTTATCAGCTTTTGACAGTCTTTCGATTCTTCAATGCTTAACTCTTGAGAGAAGGCGACTGCGAAAAGCGATATTTTTTTTAATGTTCAACCGTTGTGCAGTGTGAACAAATTGGTATACGCTGAGTTGTTGTTGTTGTTGTTGTTGTTGTTGTTGTTGTTGTTGTTGACCTGGCGCAATCATGTTGTTGAAGGAAGATCAGAATTTGCTACGAATCAGAGAGAAAAGGATCTATAAAAGCAAAAGGAGAAGCAGAAGTGGTAACTCAAACAGACATATTTGGGGACTGAACAATAGTCAATTCTGAAAACGTAGAGGAAAAGATTGCTTAAATGACCATTTACAATAGGAATAAAGCGGAAAGTAATGAATTGTAAATCATAAAATCTGGATAAAATTAAGTATAAGACAGACATTTATATAAAAACTCAATAATGGTGACGATTATATGTAAGACAATAAGTCTTTTCTAACCTCTCTATTTCTCCTTCCCTTTTTCTCTCTTACTCTCGTTCTATTTCCTTTCTTTCTCTCTCTCGCTACCTATCTATCTATCTCTCTCTCTCTCTCTCTCTCTCTCTATATATATATATATATATATATATATATATATATATATAATAGTCCACAATGGATACCGGAAGTAAAAACAGTGCCCGATGTAAAATAACAGAGCTAAAATTTATACTAATAATAAGTATACATTTTGTTCGTTTTCACCAGGACTTGTATATATATATATATATATATATATATATATATATATATATATATATATATATATATATTATTAATATAAAATACTGTGAACTTTGTATCTTGTGTGTTTGCCAGAAGTCATATATAGAGAGTGGGGAAAAGGAAGATGTAAATTTATTATCGTGTAGGATGTGATGGATGGAGCCGATTTTCTTACAAGTAAGTGTATAAAACACTAAATCCGGTCCCAAACAGGATACGCACAGCTGTCATCAAGGTCGACGCCACTCTCGCTTGTGAACTTCCCGACCTCATGCCAAAAGCTACAAAGCGGACAAACGTCAAAGAAACTGCTTCAGACTACGTCAACACCGTCCACAGTAAGAAATAAATTCTATATGCATCTTTACTATGAACCATGCACACACGTGTTCACTTTTTCACACAAACACACATATAACAACATTTCATTGTTTCTCACATACATACACAAAAAGAATTTATGTTTTATTTCAAAATTTTATTAACTCAAACAAAACTTTCCAATCTATGACCAATTGCTTGTATTCTTGTTATATTAAATGAATGTTCATTTGTTGAAACTGCATTGTCTTTTCTGTTGAATTTTATTCTTTCAATAAAAATCGCTTGATTTTTCTAAACGGCCGAATTACGCGCAGTCCCGCAACAATATTTTATGTTATTGTATCGAATCCCAAGACTCCGAATTTTGATATTTCAAGCTCTTATTGTTCAACTTTCTTCAGACAATATTTTAATCTTGAAAGCAACTCCAATACTTTTTTTAAGTATCTGTATTTTCACAAACTCTTCATCAAACTCAATGTAAACACAACAATGTTGACTCAACGGGTTACAGGTGGTCTACATACATATATATATATATATATATATATATATATATATATATATATATATATATATATATATATATATTCATAATTAAGTAATTCATCGAGTCTAGAAGAAACCTCAACAGAATGCAGCAAGCACTGGACGGCCGTTTCGTTCTATATTTGGGACTCATCAGCAGTGTGCATCCATTACCGAGAATTGAAACCCGAGCAGTTACGATAGGAGAGGCAAACACCATACCAACGGGCCTCGGTGATGAAGAGGTAACGAATTAGAATCGATATAGCGCCGCTCGTGGTGGAACTAATCCGAATTTCTCTTTCCCCGTAGGACTGTGCCTCCACGTGCTACGACTACTAGCCGCAAGCCGCTCAGTCCAGAGCGTTGAAATCCGGTTCACGCAAGGATATACATATGGAAATAATTAGGAGGATTTGAAATAATCATATATTTGGGACTCAACAGCAGGGCGCATCCACTACCGAGAATTGAAACCAGGGCAGTTATATGAGGCAAACGCCATGCCAACTGTACCAACCGGACTCGGTGACGAAGAGGTAATTCTTTTAGACTCGATGAATTACTTAATTATGATTATTTCGAACCCTCATAGAGATAGATAGATAGATAGATAGATAGATAGATAGATAGATAGATAGATATAATAAAATATAGTTTTATGGTCTTAAGCTCGCGACACAATGCTACATCTGACGTAAAATACATCTGTTTACATTCCATTCTACGTCATTAATAACGGTTGCTACGAGCGAATTGTGTACTTTAACACAACGTTGAAAATTTTAGTTGCGGTTGTAAAACGAAATCGCAAGAGACTGGCGGGTATACAAAAACAATACACTGTCTGGTGACAAAAGCTGCTTGTAGCGTCAGTACCGCCTTAGCCGCCGTACGTGTGTTACCACACGTGGTTGCCGACTGACGGGGTCAGGGTGTCAAACGTGTTTTCACGCGTTGTATGTAGATAATTGCGTATATATATATATATATATATATATATATATATATATATATATATATATATATATATATGTATATATATATATATTATATTTAACTATTTATATAGTTAACTTTAGCTTTAAATATCAATTTTTTGTTGTTTTCCATTCCTCAAGCGGCTGTGTTATTTAAAAAGCGGTTCTGTTTTTCAAAAAACAGAAGAACTTGAAGAATGAATTAGCAAGAAACTTGGAAGTCGCGGAAAACAACAAAAATGATATTTAAAGCTAAAGTTAACTAATATTTTTTTATATAATATTAATATTATATATCCAGTACTTTGTTGTTTCCATGTATGTTATTATTATTATTATTATTATTATTATTATTATTATTATTATTATTATTATTATTATTATTTGAGTCGATAATGATTGTTTGGGGGATCAATTAACATTTATCCTTTATATCTTAGTTCTATATGGATTCATTTGATTTCAGGGTAGGTAAATATTAGTTGCTTATATTTGAATTTCGATGGAGTAATGGAATCGGAGAGATAAGTTCAAATTCCACTCGAGTTCATTATATTCCTTTACGTGCTAACGCCCTTAGTATTAGCACGTAAATTAAAATGAATGACTCTATATCTCCTTCCCCCCCACACACACACACATCACCACCACCACCAGCTTTGCGTAAATTGCAGGACAGACAGTATCCTATTAGCCTTGAGTAGCAACCGGTCTAGGAGAAAGAAAAACTCTGCATTCAAAACCAGCCTTGAAATGGGTTGGGCTCCGTTAGGATATCTTGCCCAGCAAACATCACGGCTACTGCGGCTTCAGTACATGTGTTACGGGTTTTCTAATAAAATAAAAATTGAGTCTATAAGCATTTACTTGGTTCGGGAATAGCTAAATATTGATCATTTATATCTAAGTCTATGAGCATTAACCTTGTTTGGAGATAAGTAAATATTGATCGTTAATTAATATAAAATTGGTTCAGGGATAGGTTAAATATTGGTCGTTTATATTTAGGTCTACAAACATACACTTGGTTGGGGGATAGGTAAAGAGTGGTCGCTTATATTCGAGCCTGTAAGCATTTGGTTCGGGGATAGGTAAGTATTAATAGTTTCTATTTGAGTCTATAATGATTAGATTCGTTTCGGCATCTGTCTATATTTCTGAGATGAGGTATTAGGTATACTATTTACATTAATCGGACTATTGTCCTCATCTTTGTCGCCATATCTATCACAAGGTTTCGGCCATTGTACGCTCCGGTCTTCTTCAGATGGTTGGAATCTACTGTGCCACGTGTCACAAGAACACATGGCACAGTGGATAAAGGCGTTAGTTAGATCCAGTGACAAGACCCAAAAAGTGTGAGTTCAATACCTGGTTAAGGCAGTGGAGAATAGGGGAATTAACAGGAGATAACTGACATCCATTAGACATTGCACGTGAAACTAGAACAGTCTACCCCAGTGAGCGAAATAAAGGGTTCAGTTCGACATTCCAACCACCTGAAGAAAGCCGGAGCGTACAACGGCCGAAACGTTGTGATAAACATGGTGACAAAGATGAGGACAATAGTCCAAATAATGTAAATATTAGTTTCGGCATGGATAAATATGGTTCGTTTATATTTAAGTTGATAATCATTAGTTTCGTTGGTAACTATTGATATTTTTTGTTTGGAAATATTAGCAGTAATTTGGTTTGTGGGGTAAGTAAATATTGGTCGCTTATATTTGAGTTAAATATTTGTTTGGTAATTGGGCCCTTTTGAGGGTGGGTGTTCTTCCATTCTGTAGGAAATGGAATCGGCATATCTTTTTGTCTTCACGCGGTGGGGGGGGGGGTCAGTTGAAATATAAGCTGTTTATTCCTTCCTACGAAGAGGGAGAAACATTGACTGTAATAAGATCTCGAGGAAGGTATCACGAAAAATCTTTCTTAATCCACGAACCCAAATATTCTCCATAGATTAACGATTAAGCAAAGGATTATTTTAATCTGTTTCGATTGGGGTTTTTTTTGTTTGTTTGTTTTTGTTTTTTGAAGGTTGTCCTGTTTTTTTCTTTATATGCTATTGCCCTTCAGGATGTAAAATATCGTGGCCCTCCACAACTTCCTGCCTTGTGTTGCTCTAAGTAACTTTTTTTAAACTATTTACCATCCTCTTTTGTCATTGTTCTGCCATCCATTCACACAAACACAAGTAGCTTACTCGCTGCTTCCGCCTAATTATCTTACCCTCAGTGAGCCTTGTGAGTGTTAAATTCTCCAGGCACTCTTTCGTCATAAAGTCCCGTTTTTCTTTAAACGTCCTCATTTTTAATATCTTGTTTCCATAACATTCTGAGCGTTTATCGGTATGACCATATCACTCGCTTCAAGTCTCTTCTTCACCTGTGAGGAGAATATCCAGCACTTACTGCCATCTTTTTACTTAAATATTACATAGCAGTTAAGCAGATTTTTCATTCTTTCTAAAAATTATTTTCTTTTTCTACATAATTCTACTGGTTTCTTGTATTATTTACATTATTCGGACTGTTATCCTCATCTTCATTGCCATATTCACAGAGTTTCGCCCGTTGTACGCTCCTTCTTCAGGTGATTGTATTTTCAAAAAAAATTTATATTTATTTTGTCCACCGGGGTAAATTGTTCTAGTTCCACGTGCCATACCTCTTCCGGATGTCTCAGTTATTTCCCTTTAACTCAACTCTCAAGATTTTGGTCCATTACTGCTATTGAACTCACAACTCTTTGGGTCTAGTCACTGGATCATAACCAACGTCTTTATCCACTGGGCCATGTGACTTTGAGGACATCCGTGTATGAATTTTTAGGACCTATTAGCCTGTCTCAGCAACCTTTTTTACCAGTGCTCATATTTCATTTATTTGTTTTTGTTATTATTATTTCATTTTTACCAGAGCTTATATTGCAATTTTTGTTGTTATTCATTGCTTTTCTCTCGCACTACTGATTCATATATTGTATTCATTTTTATGTTTGGTCGGTTCAGGAGATCTTTGTGGCCTAACATATGTGCTGATTCCTTAAGTTTTCGTATTTTCCAGGGATGCTCTCTGTCTATTATTTCAACCTCGTCCCACAGAGGGCGGTGATCTCCCTTTTCCATCCATATGTGGTCAGCTAGCCCTGATTTTTCTGTTTCCCCTTCTACTGATTTCTCTGTCACTTTTTTCCGTCGTCTTTTCCTACAATATATTTTTTAACCAATTCACCCCAAGCAAGGCGATAACGCCACTAAGACGCAAGAGGCTACTGGAAGCGAGGCAGAAGGAAAATACTTTAGAAGGAACCAGAACCCCAATAATAATAAAAATTTCAGAGTTTAGGCGGAGACGTTAGAAGTATAGAGATGAAGTAGAATTTAGACGGAAACGGAAACCCAACCTTAAACAGAAAACAAAGGATAAACCTCTACTCCTGTTTAAAAGACCGGGAAGGAGTGTGAACCGGGCGAGAGAAGAAGCTATCTACTTCTGTTCATTGTTGAATTTACGTATCTGCTTCGTTTTGATGTCGCCAGTACTTATTTCATGCTTTAGTTTGTCTCTTGATGATGACCATAGATACTGTCTTCTTACAGTTAATAGGTAGTCATTCCTTCTCACTTTTCTTTACTATCTTATCTAAATGTTATTTCAGTTTTCTTTCTGAGTTTGCTATCAAAAAAGTATCCACTCGTGTATCTTATGTTGTTAAAATTATATTCGGAAGAAATCTTGGTACGTCTACTCGTTCGCTTAGAGTAATTTAAAAATTTACGAGGTAGAAAGTTTTATAATGTTAACATGGATATGTTCGCAATTCTGAATTTATCACGAGTTCGTTTTTATGCACGTCTTTGCTTCTGTCACCATTCGTAGAAAATACTGCAGAGGTTAAATTCAACGCTAATTAAATGACATTGCTCTCATCAACTAATTAATTTGATTAAAAGAGCAAACTTTAATACTGGGGGCTACACCAGCCGAATTAGAAAAATCTGTTACTTGTAAGGAAATGTGCAGTCAGCCATCTTGTCTATCAAAGCTGAAAATCAACTGAAAAATCAATTCAACTTAAAACGTTTTTCACGTCGAAAATAGGAGAAATCATTGTCCTCTCGGGATTAGATGATTTCAGAATAAATCTCATTCTGGAGCAATGTAGCTAGAAAATTTTTGATTTTGTTTGTATGCAAGAGATACGTCGCCTTGGCAATGACTCCATTTCACCCTGAGGATATGATATCTATTGAACTGGTCTGAAGAAGAAAAGCTAATATGAAGAACAAAGAGCAGTGATCAGAATCTGCAGAAAACATGCTACCTCATCGATGATAACCAGCCTGCTCGCCATTAACATCTCTGGAGCTTGCTGAATCTTCTCGCCACTATTTGGGATTGACGAGCATCGTGTTCCTCCTTCGTACGTCACACTTGTCCGGTCACTTTTAAACTTCTTCATCCCCTCATATACATTTGCACGCAGTAGTTCATTGCCGCCGTATGGTGCTAAAAGTCCCTGATGAATTTCAGTCCTTGACACACCTTCCGACCAAAGAAATCGGATCACTGCTCTTTGTTCCTTCTTGGTGCACACTGCTAACGGAGCGGTGGTGTTTACACTGTAACAGCAGCAATAAAACTGGTGCTATCAAGTTCAAATTTCGATCAAATGACCACAACTATACGAACGCACAAACAAAATGCAGTGTGACAAACCATATGTTATGGCGAAAGTGCAGATGATTTTTTACTTACCATCCTATAAAAACTACAATTCAAAGATTTGAAACCACCACCAGAAGTGGCATAAAATGAACTTCACAAATGAGTTTTTAAAAAAAAGAAAAAGAGCTCCCTAGAGTTATTGAAAAAAAAATGGAATCAATTATCAAACTTATACTTGGAGAAACTTTTACAACCAATGCCAAACATTTGTGCTGCAGTATTCAAGGCTAAAGGAGGATAGTTTGACGAGAGCAAAATTTAATCATAAAATGCTTTTTTTTCTTTTTTTCAGAATAAAATTTCTAATAAAAATCATGTCTGACATTTTTTTAATTATATATGATAATTTTCTCTTATTTAAAATAGAAAAACGACAACTTTTGGGGCCGATTTAAAAGAAAATACTACGGACTGCTTCAAAATTTGAACTGTAGTGTGTGTATAGATAGATAGATAGATAGATAGATAGATATGGAGTACTCTCCCGTAGTATTCAACGTATGAGGGTCAAGAAGCTCAATTCTTAGGAACCGACAGCCCGACACCAGCACATATGATTTGATTATAGTGGTGATGGTTTTGTGCAGAACCATCCACACTTTTTGAAGGGACGAATACAGAGACCTGGTGCACTACGTGCCACAAAGTCCTCAAAAACCCTCTGCAGGTTTTGAATTCAGAATTGTCTTTCTCCTAAACCAGTTACCATCCAAGTCTATAGAACCCAGCCTGTCCTGCTATTTACCCTTAGCTGGAGAGAGAAGAGGATTAATACCTTTCCTCAGGGGATTAGCGCATAAGTCAATGTAATATATATATATATATATATATATGAATGAAGAAATATAGTTTTAAGATGTGCTATATTTATGGGATAAAGTGCACAATATCAGAGATAGAGCGTATGTAAATATAAAAGTGAACATTGAAATCAACACTCAGAGGCGACATGCGTCTAGCATGAAACATCTTGTCACCTCTGAGTGTTGACTTCAATGTTCACTTATATATATATATATATATATATATATATATATATATATATATATATATATATATATATATATATACATACGAGGGTCATTCAATAAATAAGGTTAATTTTTCAGTATAAGGACTTCTAATACATATAGAAGCTTACTTTTTTCACCGTAGTCTCCCAGCACTGTCACACACTTTTCCTTTCTGTGCACAAGCTTCCGTATTCCCTCAGCATAAAAATATTTGGACTGATGTCTCAGCCAGTCGCTCACAAGACCTCACCTCAGAAGACCTCACATCTGTAGGCCTCACAGGCCTGTCTTCATCCTCAACACTGCTCCGTCCTTCTTTAAACAATTTAGCCCACTTGTAGACATTTTTGGCTGAAACACGTGGCACCATACACAGTTGACATTCTCCTATGAATTTCAACTGGTTTGCACCCTTCAGCAACCAAAAACTTGATGACTGACCGCTGTTCAATACTGGAGCATGCTTCTTTGTCGGCCATCTTTGTTAATCGCCAAAACTTTTTGTTTTTTTTTAATCTGCAAAAGAAATTAAATCCATGTGAAAAAGAAGTAAAACAAAAAAAATAAATAAAAAAGTAAGCTTCTATCTGTATTAGAAATCCTTATACCGAAGAATTCACCTTATTTATTGAATGACCCTCGTATATATATATATATATATATATATATATATATATATATATATATATATATATATATTAGACATCACAAAGCAAGCGAATCCACTGATAGAAAACAAGAAAACGAGCCTGTTAATTAGCACTACAAAATCACAAAGCGATTTAGCATATAACAAAAAGTACATCACTTGAACACTTTTCAAAGCAACAGCCAAAAATGTCAAGCACATGTAACTAGAATAAAAATTAATGATATAACCAAGCTGTTAAATTTCCACAACACCAAAACAAAAACATTGACAAAAAACTCTCTTCTTACTAGAAAGAACAACAAGAGTTAGTGGACTTGATGGGTCTAATTTCCTGAAAAGCTGCACAGAAAGCACCGGTTCTGATTCGATCATCGAAGTTAAGGAGCGTCTAGTCCGATCAAGACGTAAACTGAGAATCGCTTAGTAATATTGTGTACTGTAAGAAACCTCTTATTCTGTTTTAAGTAACCCACAAACGGTTGATAAACCGTAAAATTTCCTAGAAATCTGTTTTAATAATTAAAAAAAAAAATAATTTTTAGCTGTTTAGCAGAATATTGGAAACGGTTACATTCGCCAGAACAATTGCCATTCAAAGACACGTTACAAAGAAATATTAAAATAATTAGTCTAAATCTACGCTTATATATCACCGCAGCAAAATATAATTCTAACATTTTTTCTTTATTTTATTCGGATTCTGGAATATATTCCTGGCTCTGACCAGTTAATATATTTAAAATATAAAAATACAGCGTTATTTACATTATTCGGAGACTGTTATCTTCATCTCAATTTATCCTCATCTTCATTGTCATATTCACAACGTTTCAGCTGTTATACGCTCCGGCCTTCTTCAGGTGATTGAATCTCAGAGATGAGGTATTATGATTATGATTACTTGCATTATTTACATTATTCGGACTGTTATCCTCATCTTCATTGCCATATTCACAAATTTTCGGCTGTTGTACGCTCCGGCCTTCTTTAGGTGATTGAATCTCTAGGATAAAGTATGATGATTACTTGCATTATTTACATTATTCGGACTGTTATCCTCATCTTCATTGCCATATTCACGTTTCGGCCGTTGTACGCTCTGGCCTTTTCAAATGGTTGCATCTCTGAGATGAGGTATTATGATTACTTGCATTATTTACATTATTCAGATTGTTATCCTCATCTTCATTGTCATTATACGCTCCGGCCTTCTTCAGGTGATTAGATCTCTGAGATGAGGTATTCTGGTTACTTGCATGGTTCAGTGGATAAAGCCGTTGGTTAGATCTAGTGACTAGACCCAAAGTGTTGTGAGTTCAATACCAGGCCATAGCAGTGATGAAACAAAAAACTTGGAGAGTTGAGTTAAAGGGAAAGAACTGAGATATCCGGAAGAGGTATGGCACGTGGAACTAGATCACTCTACCTCGGTGGACGAAATAGCGGGTTCTGTTCGAAATTCCAGTCACCTGAAGAAGGCCGGAGCGTGCAACGGCCGAAACGTTGTGAATATGGCAATGAAGATGATAACAATCCGAATAGTGTGAATAATGCAAGTAATCATAATACCTCATCTCAGAGATACAGACAGATAAAAATACAGAATAAATACAATCTTTGATATATTTCTTCTTACAGATTGCAACAAATTAAAAAAGAAGAGTAGTTACATCATTCTTCTTCTATGTGCCGTGCCCCTTTAGGAGGTGGGCGATTACGGCTCTCCATAACCTTCTGTCCAATTTAACACTTTAAAATTTATCTTTTTGCTATCTCTCTCAATCTTTGTTCTGCCATCTATTTGCACAAGTCTCTTAGATTAGGTACGGCTTTCCTCTGTTTCTCTTCTTTGCTGTATGCCCTGGGAGTGCCAAATTCTCCAAGCCCATTTTCTTTGTCAGAAGTTTCTTAAACTGCTTTCCTATTGAACCCATAACTGGGGGAAAGAGATGAATTTCCCAAGAGTATTTATGTGAAATTGACTATAAAGACGTCGACCAGAATTCGAACACAGCCCGTCGATTTCTCCTTAGGAACCTCGAACTTTTCACTACATGCAAATTCCCATTAAAGACACTTGATCAAAAATTAAATCATTGTTTGAAACATTACATCGAGCTATAGAGACCAAAATGTTATATTAATATTCATAAAAGTTTTTTAAACGTTTTTTTTTGGGGGGGGGTCGTTAAACATTCACAAGATATACTAAAGGTAAGAGAAGCAAAATGCGCAGTGAGTAATTCATTTAATGAGGTCTTCAGGGTTAAATATGTTTTGTAAAAATGCAAGAGATACTAGGTACCGCAAAACAGAGTTGTGGAGAACCATAATCGCCTACGTCGTGAAAGCACATCATACATAACAGAAGACCCAAGTCGACTTCAAAGAGGCGCGAAATAACACGTCTTGCAGCTGGTAAGAAAAGACGTTAAGTTTCATGTTCGGAGAATTATCCGCCATTTTATGAATATCGTTCAGAAGTTTGGCAATGTGACAAAAAATGAATTCGGTAGCCAAGAAAAAGAAATGCGAAACTTCATCGTCATAGGAAAAATTGTAACAAGGTCAAAGATTCAAACTGGTTCCTTAAATTTTAACAAATGATAGATAAATATCAGTAGTCATAGATAGATAGATAGATAGATAGATAGATAGATAGATAGATAGATAGATAGATAGATAGATAGATAGTGAACAAACTGAGATAGATAGTGAACAAACTGAGATAGATCGATAGTGAACAAACTGAAATAGATAGATAGATAGATAGATAGGGAACAAACTGAGATAGATAGATAGATAGATAGATAGATAGATAGATAGATAGATAGATAGATAGATAGATAGATAGGGGACAAACATAGATAGATAGATAGATAGATAGATAGATAGATAGATAGATAGATAGATAGATAGATAGATAGATAGATAGATAGATAGTGAACAAACTGAAATAGATAGATAGATAGATAGATAGATAGATAGATAGATAGATAGATAGATAGATAGATAGATAGATAGTGAACAAACTGAAATAGATAGATAGATAGATAGATAGTGAACAAACTGAAATAGATAGATAGATAGATAGATAGATAGATAGATAGATAGATAGATAGATAGATAGATAGATAGATAGATAGATAGATAGATATGAATTGATCTAGATATTAGCGCAGAGATATAAGCCATTCTGTGTCAAATGCTAGTAACAAATAAATTATTTCCCATAAATAGGGGTCACCCACCGTGTAGTAGCAAATGCCAAGAATTCTCTGCATTTGTCTTAGTATTGTGGCTTTTTGCCAGACAAAGCTAAACTCTGTAATTATTTGCATAAACATACTGTTTTGCTGCTTAGGTCGCTGAGCATTTGCAGCCTATTTAATCGGTGATCAAGCAAATCTCATACAGTATCATAATATTCGTACAACACAATTTAGAATTGAAGTCAGATGGAAGTGGTGTCGTCCGCAACTACCAAAATTTAAAGCATATATCGAGCATTTATATATGCTCTTTTTATATACGATTTGCGTTCTTTGCACGTGGCCGAGTGGTACGATCATTCATTTTACAACCATTTGTCCCGGGTTCGATTCTCACCATATGCGATTTGTCAGGAACGTGACTTTTTGAGAAGGATATTAGACTAATCTGCGAGTAAACCACCTGAATATGGATAGACGATGAGTTCAGTAAATACACAGAAGTAAAATAGCTTGGAAAACAAGAACGAATCTTCTAACCGACCTTATTCAACCTGAACCGTCAAGCAATCTTTTAGAAAATTAGAAAACCTACCAAGATTTAAATACAGGGTGTCCATAAAGTTCGTGTGCGCTTTAAAAAAATTATAACTTTATTTGTATTTGCGATAGAAATAATCTGTAAAAAATGTTATAAAGTTTAATGTACCTAGTTTTAAGTATAGCTAAAATAACTAATGTGATTTCAGGCATTACTGTAAATCAGTTGGCAAATGTTTTCCGTGAACTGCAAAATCGTATTACCCTTTGTATTGCTAATGATGGAGGACATGTGGAAACTTAAATAAAATTTCAATAAAACCTTAAAAAATATAGATCTACTTCTTTCTAATCCTTTTTACAAATTATTTCTATCGCAAATACAAATAAAGTTATTAATTTTTTAAAGTTCACACGAACTTTATGGACACCCTGAATTATTAACGACATTAGACTTTCAAATCACACTGTTTTGATGGCAGAGACACAGACAGGGAACTCCTCCAGAAGGTAGAGATAAAAGGACTAAACACTGATTTTAAGAAGATTGGTTGAATGTATGGTTGTCAACAGCCAAATTAGCGAATTACAAATTTGGGACACCAAAAACAAAGAAGTGACAAAATTAAATATATAGGAAAGGATATATATAGAGGAAGTAAAATGCAAAACCGAAATAATAAGGAGCTTTGGGGTAGCGAAAATGCCTTCTAAAAACTAAACAAAATATAAAGAAACAGGAAAAGATTGTAAACGACAAAGAAAAGAGTGCTGTATAAAGAAACAGGAAAACGTTGTTAACGACAAAGAAAACTGTATAAAGAAACAGGAAAACGTTGTTAATGACGTAGAAAAGAGTACTATATAAAGAAACAAGAAAACGTTGTTAACGACAAAGAAAAGAGTACTGTATAAAGAAACAGGAAAACGTTGTTAACAACAAAGAAAAGAGTACTGTATAAAGAAACAAGAAAAGGTTGTTAACGACAAAGGAAAGTGTACTGCATAAAGAAACAGGTAAACGTTGTTAACAACAAAGAAAAGAGTACTGTATAAAGAAACAAGAGAACGTTGTTAACAGCAAAGAAAAGTGTACTGCATAAAGAAACAGGAAAACGTTGTTAACGACAAAGTAAAGTGTATTGTATAAAGAAACAAGAAAACGTTGTTAACAACAAAGAAAGGAGTACTGTATAAAGAAACAGGAAAACATTGTCAACGACAAAGAAAAGAGTACTGTATAAAGAAACAAGAAAACGTTGTTAACGACAAAGAAAAGAGTACTGTATAAAGAAACAAGAGAACGTTGTTAACGGCAAAGAAAAGAGTACTGCATAAAGAAACAGGAAAACGTTGTTAACGACAAAGAAAAGAGTACTGTATAAAGAAACAAGAAAACATTGTTAACGACAAAGAAAAGAGTACTGTATAAAGAAACAAGAGAACGTTGTTAACGGCAAAGAAAAGAGTACTGCATAAAGAAACAGGAAAACGTTGTTAACGACAAAGTAAAGTGTATTGTATAAAGAAACAAGAAAACGTTGTTAACAACAAAGAAAAGAGTACTGCATAATGAAACAGGAAAACGTTGTTAACGACAAAGTAAAGTGTATTGTATAAAGAAACAAGAAAACGTTGTTAACAACAAAGAAAAGAGTACTGCATAAAGAAACAGGAAAACGTTGTTAACGACAAAGTAAAGTGTATTGTATAAAGAAACATGAAAACGTTGTTAACAACAAAGAAAAGAGTACTGCATAATGAAACAGGAAAACGTTGTTAACGACAAAGTAAAGTGTATTGTATAAAGAAACAAGAAAACGTTGTTAACAACAAAGAAAAGAGTACTGCATAATGAAACAGGAAAACGTTGTTAACGACAAAGTAAAGTGTATTGTATAAAGAAACAAGAAAACGTTGTTAACAACAAAGAAAAGAGTACTGCATAAAGAAACAGGAAAACGTTGTTAACGACAAAGTAAAGTGTATTGTATAAAGAAACAAGAAAACGTTGTTAACAACAAAGAAAAGAGTACTGCATAATGAAACAGGAAAACGTTGTTAACGACAAAGTAAAGTGTATTGTATAAAGAAACAAGAAAACGTTGTTAACAACAAAGAAAAGAGTACTGCATAAAGAAACAGGAAAACGTTGTTAACGACAAAGTAAAGTGTATTGTATAAAGAAACATGAAAACGTTGTTAACAACAAAGAAAAGAGTACTGCATAAAGAAACAGGAAAACGTTGTCAACGACAAAGAAAATATTACTGAACTATTGCATAATAACGGTCGTCCTCTATGAGAGTGAATGCGAGACAATCTCCTTAAAAAATCAGAAAATTGAATCAACAGAAATGTAGTTCGACAGAAGCAAGCTAAGAATACCTTGTACCGAACATGTGAGCAACGATGAAGTTTTAGAGAAAATGAAAACAAAAGGGACACTTATAATTAGCAGCAGAAAGAGACAGTGAAAATTCTAAATCGCATAATGAGGAAAGGGGGCTTGGAAAATGTGATACTCTTAGGATATATTTAAGGCATGGGAGACAGAGGAAAGCACCTACCGTACAAGATTGTGGAAACGGATGGCAGAACCAGAATTAGGAGAGACAAAATCTATTAAGATCTACAAAGAACAGGAAATTTTGGAGAGCCATGATCTCCAAGCTCTTGAAGAGACACAGGACATAAAAGAAGAATAATTGACAGCGACATCAACGCAAGAAGCATTTCCAGACATGTAAAGTGCTGCGTCATATTCTTTCCAGATCGATAATGGCATCGAATCGCTATATCACAAAAAAAAATCAGGACATCTCTTTCAAAGTTGGTCTTTCTTGGAATATAAGAAACCCACAGCAAAATAAATGACATGTCCAGTTATTAAGTGATCGCTCATGAGATCTTGATCAAAGTTTTCTTTGCTTAACATTAGACGCCAACAAGATTGATTGTTTTGTTTTCTACAGCTTATTAAACCGTTGCAGTTTATTTAAAGCCAGAAAATATTTTAAGATTGTAAGAATTTTATGGAGATAATATCGATTTACTGATCCAAGTCCTGCTAATTAAACCGTAGCTGGTGTTAGAAGAGTTTCATTCATGCCTTTCCCAAGGCTATTTCCGCGTCAGTGAATATGACGAACCCGACTGGAATTGGAACTCGGCTCTCCGATTTCCTATTCAAGGTCGTTATCCATTAAACCATCGACATATCCAAGCTCGCAGCATCTTGTATTCCCAAGCAGTAACCCATCTAGATACATTTCCATCTAAACTTAAAATTAAAACATTGTTTTAAACATGATATCGAGCTGGAGAGATCAAAATGTCATATGTATACTCATAAAAGTTTTTGATACGTTTTTGCCGTAGGTGATTTTATCACTTTCATTAAACATTCACAAGATATAGTAAAGGCTAGAGGAACAAAGAACGCAGTGAATAATTCACTTAATGAGATCTTCAGGGTTAAAGACGGGTGATAAAAAAAAAGCAAGACTTACTAAGAACCATAAAAAATGTTGTGGAGAGCTATAATCGCTTACGTTCTGAAAGAACATTACGTAAGAGAAGATCCAAGTCGATTTCAGAGTATACCGTTTAACCTTTGCAAACATATTATCTCAACTTTAACATCACTTATAAATTCTAGGCACGGAATAACACGTCTTTCAGCTGCAATTCATTTGTAAGAAAAGGCGCGAAGTTTCAAGGTCGGAGAATTATCCGCCATTGAATAAATACCGTTCAGAAGTTTGCCAATGTAACAGAAAATTAATTTGGGGCCAAGAAAAAGAAATGCGAATCTTTATCGTCATAGGAAAAATAGTAACAATGTGATAGACTAAAACTGTTTTCTTAATGTCTCGATAAGTAATAGATAGACCTTCACATCCAAACTCCCATTACCTGGTATTCCCAAGCGGTCACCCTCTTAAGTACTGATCAGGATCGACGTTGCTTAACTTCTGTGATCGTACTGGACAAGCTTACTAACCATTACACCGCTATATTTAACGACCGCCCCCACACACGTGGGTCGTATGTGGCACAAGGCTGAGTTTATCGTGGGTTTTCCGAGCCCGTAGGCTCGGCCAAAAATATGTCCTTCGAACCCGTATAAACGGGTTCAGGGCCTGTCTACCATCCCGGACGAAACTTTGCCATTCAGCAAAGCCTTGTCCGGGTTCCTCTCTGCCGAAGCTGAGAGTTTGACAGTAATGAACGGTTTGGAGAACCGTTCCAATGATTTTCCAAGCGTAGCTTAGATGTGGCACAAGGCCGGAAGTAGGGGACACCCAGTGAGGATCGAACTCACGACTCAGTCGTAATTGTTCTAGCGAGACTAGCTTGCTAACCGTTACACCGCCTCGAGGTTCCCCAAGGACCATCAAATATATATGGTAACATAGTTCAACGGCTATGGTCACAGAAAAAATATTGGCGTGCAATAGAGAAGGAGATAGAGACAGAGAGAAATCGTAAGTTATGGAAGAAAAGAAAAATAGGAAAGATAGAAATGAAATGAGGATGTGCGTAAAAATAAAGAGACAGAGAGAGAAAGAAATCTAGACAGAAATAGTAGCAAACGGGTGCCAGAAAAGAAAAGAGCGAAAGAGAGTAAAGAGGGAGAAAAAGAATAGAGAATATGACAAAGTAGAGAGGGAGGTCGTGAGAGGGGGAAAAGGAAAAGAGAGAGTAGAGAGGAGGATCAAGAAAGAAAGAAAAAACAAATCAGAAATAGTCGAAATAAAAGAATAGAGTAATAAACACTTGAACGCAGAGGTGATAAGAAAAAAAGAATAGACAGGGACAGGTTAAAGAGGGGGATCAGAAGATAAACGAATAGAGAGAGAAAGAGAGTAGAGAGAAGCATTGGGAGAGAAAATAGTGAGACAGATTTGTGGGTGGAATCAGGTGAAGAAGAATATAGAAAGAATAAAAAAACTATGAAGAGGGAGAGAGACAAAACTAGAGAGAGAATCAGTATGGAAAGAGAGAGAGAATAGACGAGTGGATCAGGAGAGGATAGAATAAAAATATAGAGAGAGAAGGGATCAAGAGAGGAAATCGGAGAGTGATAGTAAGGGGTGTATCAGGAGAGGAAAGAATAATAAAAATAGAGGAGAAAATAAAGAGGGGAATAAGAGACGAAAAAAGATAGTGATGGGGAGGTGTATCAGGAGAGGAAAGAATAAAGTTATATTGAGAGAAAATACAGACGGAATCAAGAGAGAAAATAACAGATGGTAATAGTGAGAGATGTATCAAGAGAGGAAAGAGTGTGCAAGACAAAATCCAACAGAACGTGTCAGAAAGAAAAATGAATATTTCGTTTTAAATTAAAAAAAAAAAATTAAAAATCTTAATTCAATAAAAAATATGAACAACCCCTAAAACTATTTCAAACCTATCGGTGGGTATGAAAACGGATCCGACCGACACAAAGGAAGAAGAGTGAAGAGAAGAAAATTATTTGAAAGCCTGTGGATTTAATAAGTTCATCTACAAACAAATTCATTGGAATCTGGCCAACTGTCACGCTCTAGTGCTTATTCCTTGGCAACGTGTTCAGTTATCCGAAGCGGCAATATAAAATATAAAAAAATCAATTAATAAAAATCCAATAAAAAAAATACGAAAAGACGGACAAGTGTCGTTTGTGATAATTGCCTTCACCATCACCATCATGGAGTCTTTATGAAGAAATCAATCGGTTTTTCCGCTTCTCAACGCCTAAGTAATCAATAATCGATTATGATATTTTTTTAGGGTCCGTGGTAAAGTACGTTGCTCTGATGGGAAAATATATAAAAAATATATATTGAAAATTGGGAATATGTATGTTAACTAATTTATTAATGTTTTATTTAAATTTTTAAATTATACACATCAGGGTTTTTTATTGCGTTCTACATCAATTTACCTCAAAAAGTAAAATCGAAAAATCCGAAATGTCAAATAAAAATCTGTAATCGAAAAAAAGAAAATCCCTTTACTTTTTCCTGAATCCTGGAAAATAAGAGCAGCTTCCCATCCATTAGAAATAAGACCAGTGATTTTCTAAGCGTAGTTAAGATGTGACACAAAGCCGGCAGTATGGGGCACCCTGTGAGGATCGAACTCACTATTCAGTCGTAATCGACCTAGCGAGACAAGCTTGCTAACCATTACAATATGTCGAGTGCCAAAATATGGTTTTCTAAGCTTATCTTAGAGTTGGAACAATACCGAAAGTGTAGGGCACCCAGTGAGGATCGAACTCACTATTCAGTTGTAATTGATCAAGGGAAATATGTTTACTAACCATTACATCATGTCGAAGTAGACAAATATATACGTGTATGTCCACACTTATCTGTGTGTATACAAGAAACACAGAAAGAAAGAAAGAAAGAAAGAAAGAAAGAAAGAAAGACAGACAGAAATGAACTGCTATCGAAATTACAGTACATTCCAACATTTTATACAAATAAAATCTTCATTAAATTTCCAAGTCTTGTACTCTATTTACTGTAGCCATAGCGACAGTGATGTATCTAGGGCAACATAGATCATCCCATTTCAAGTTAGTTTTTGAATGCAGTTTTCTTTCTCAGACTGGTTGCAACATCACAGCAAGAGAGCCCAGTCTATCCTGCTATTTAACTACTAGATGGGGAGAAATTGATTCATGCCTTTTCCAAGGGAATTGAACGAAACAGAACCAGAAACTTAATTCGGTGCGCTGATAACCGTTTAACTATCCGCCCCTATATGCAAATAAAATAAATTAAAATAATTATAATTATAAAAGCAATAGTTGGAAAGTCACGACATTTTGGTCGAATACAAGTGTTTTGGTAAAAGTGTTTTGGCCACATATGGAGCAAGAGTGATGGTTATGAGATGAGATCACTATTAGATTGGCTGACCTTTTAGATCGTGCTCTCGCTTCTTAAAGATGATTCAGACAAGCAGATTAAAAACTGCTGAGTCCACTAAAACACAAGGCTAAGCGCTCAACGGCGTTATGTGGTATATTGACAGCAGACAAGTTGCTTTTCGGCTTGTATTTGTATCTTAGCCATGGGCGCCCTACATTCCTGTAGCCCTGATCTAACTGGATGTACATTAGCATCTTGAGTATCCTGTCATCAGACGTTCTCAAGACATGACCAGTCCACCGTAACTGACACTGTATGAGAAACGTCTCGATTCCTACAATATTACACCTGTTAAACAGGTCTACGTTAGATGTCCTATCTTGAAGGTTAACTCCACAGATTGCACGCAGACAGCTTTTATGGAAAACATCCAGCTGGCGTATATGGTACCTGTATGAAATACACGACTCTGAGCCTTACAAAAGGATGGCAAGTTCAACAGCTCTGTAAACCCTAATTTTCGTATCCAGTCGAATACCCCGCTCATTCCACAAGTATATATATATATATATATATATATATATATATATATATAGGATGCGATGGGTAAATTGTCGCCATTTTTTATTTTTTATTTCTCACCTTCGCGTTATTTATTTGGGATTTCGTCGCCCAGTATAGTAGGGTCAGTTGGACACCGTCTATGAGAAAAAGAGCAACATGACGCAATTCATTCGGCCAAAAATTTGGAAAAGGCATGCTTGGCATTCGCGCCGAAACTACAATACGAACATTTCAGAATGTCTGGGTGGCAATTACGAAGGTGTTTGGAGTAGTCACTCGTGATAGCGACGTTATGCCATCATTCATCTGCCGACAGAGCCTTAGACTCAACACGGAGGCCCGCATCAAGTGCCTTGAGGAGGTATGGCCACTCTGGATCAAGATGGTGGCTGATGGGAGACGCCATATCTGGTAACACGACTTTGCACCATGCCACACAAGCAGGAGTACCCAGTCATGCCTGTTAGACAATTTCTGCGGCCACATTACCTCTTACATCTGGCCACCTAACTTCCAAGACTGCAACCCCCTTGATTATTATGTGTGGGGCGCAGTTGAGCGAAGGACCAATAAAACTCCTTGTAACACACACACACATAATACATATATATATATATATATATATATATATATATATATATATATATATATATATATAATTCAAAAATACGCTTTTAAGTAGGCGCCCGAGGGGGTCGTCAGTGATGTTTTGACTTGGTTCATCAGGGAGTTTCGGGTCTTTCAACATCATACACCCCATCACCAAATCGACCCAATCAGGGGAGATCTAACCCTGATTCCCCCTCACTTTTAAAACGCTAACAGTTACTCTGGCCTTTTTAAAGAATTCTACGAAGAAAGACCACGTATTCCGCACATCCGATTGGCTGTTTGTACAACCAATCAGCTGCGCGAACTATTTTTAAATGGCCCGCAGTGGGGACTAGCTTTTTTTTTTCTTTGGTGGATAGCAGCTTCAATGGATAACCGAGGAGGTAATCTTAATATTCCTAAGTTTAATCCCTTCCCTAAGTGTTGCATCGTTTAAATATTGCCGGTTGTATTTTATTTGTTTTTTTTTGGGGGGGGGGGATTAAACTCAACCCTACTATTACATTTATCGTTTAGCCCGATTCTTAAAATTTGTTACAGGTTAACTTTAACTGGATTGGTTTTATTCGCTATATTTAAATAATTGTCCATGAACATAGTCTATTTCTTTACACACAATAATAAAATTAGAAAGAAAATCGATAAATTAAAGTAAGCAACATAATATTCCTTACCATTAAACTATTTACAAATTTAAGGTCGTTTAAATACAGTAGACTACGAAATGCTCCTGGAATATAATAATTATTATACTTCACATTATAAAACTACACACACACACACACACATTATAAATACACACACACACACACATGTATACATATATGAATCGCTTAAAAGTAAACCCTATAAACTAATAATATAGAATAGAAATAATATACAAACGATTTAAAACAAAAATCGAGAGAAAAAACTCTATAAATACATTATGTACGTGTTATAATTGTGATTAAAAATAAAAAAACAAAAAAAATAAAAAAAACGCTTAAGGTAAATAGTAATTTAAACTACCGCGTATAAAAAGGGTTTAACATAAAAATATATTTACAAATAACACAATTTACCAATTGACATATGTTCGTTGACTGTACCTGTACAAATAAAGTCATGTATTTAAATACATACATACATACATACATACATACATATATATATATATATATATATATATATATATATATATATATATATATATATATATATATATATATATATATATGAAAACGCTGTCAATATTATGTTACCATTATATAATAATTATTTACAGATTTAACTGGCTTAATAATTTTACTTTGTAGTCCAAGAGCCAT
This sequence comes from Acanthosepion esculentum, assembly GCA_964036315.1. NCBI lineage: Eukaryota > Metazoa > Mollusca > Cephalopoda > Sepiida > Sepiidae > Acanthosepion > Acanthosepion esculentum. The sequence goes on along the minus strand of OZ038489.1, from coordinate 98,869,720 downwards.
CACGCTTAATCCATAACCATTTTGCTGTCCTTTCTGCTGTATTAGTTATGGTCCGAATGGCCTTTCTTTTGTTAGCACCTGCTAAGCCAATATCAGTTAGGGCTTTGCATAGAGACCTTGCAGCAAAACCCCTTACACCCACCTCGATTGGTAAACAGCTTGATTTCCATCCATTGTTTTTACAACTCGTTTTTAATTCGTCGTATTTTAACATCTTCCGTTCGTGGGCTTCTTCTGCATGCTCTTCCCATGGCACTGTCAGTTCCCACATTATTACTTTCTTAATATTGTTAGAGAAAAATACTAAATCTGGGCGTAAAGATGTTTGTACGATGTGGTCGGGGAATTTTAATCTTTTCCCTATATATATATATATATATATATATATATATATATATATATATATATATATACATACATACATATATATATATATATATATATATATATATATATATGTATAAGTTTAATTAAAAAGAATGAGCAAAGTCTGTCTGCCTGTGTATTAATATTTTTACAATTGTTCAGTATAAACGAGGCGGGAATTTTAACTTGGCTTGCTAATTCCACTGTCTACAGAAAAGCTTTTACGCTACACACATAACCCATAGATAGATAGATAGATAGATAGATAGATAGAGAGAGAGAGAGAGAGAGAGAGAGAGAGAGATAGATAGATAGATAGATAGATAGATAGATAGATAGATAGATAGGAATAGAATTAGAATTAGAATTAGATAGATAGATAGATAGATAGATAGATAGATAGATAGATAGATAACAGACTTAGATAGATAGATAGATAGATAGATAGATAGATAGATAGATAGATAGATAGATAGGCCGAAAAGAACTCTCTTTCTATCTCGACTCTCCTCGGGCGCTGATTTTCCAATACTTCTTGTCATCTTCATTTCGCGCTTCGTGTAGCAAAATCCCGGCGCTCAAGCCAAAAGGCATTCCCCACTCAAATCGATGTTTCAGCCATTGAAATGCTCACACCTTCGACACGAGGTGCCGCTATTTTTCCTCTTTTTTTTTTATTATTATCATTATTATTTTCATCACTCTTTTCTTTATTTTTATACCTTCGTTTAATCCCGCCTTATTTTCTTCTTCAACAATTCAACGGCTTTGCTGTTGAATAAAATCTGGTTGTCTAAAAGTCGATGGGAAAACAAAAAGTCGAAGAATAGCTTCAATCCGGTTAGGCACGGGATCAATGCGCGTAGCGTAAAAACCCAATGGCGATTCTTCGAATCAACTCTTACAAACAGGAACCAAATATACATACACGCACACCTACATATTTAAGTTTATGAAAACACAGACAAGCATATATATATATATATATATATATATATATAAACAAACCTACAAATGTGTATATATAAACAAACATATACATACACGTATACAGCATATATACATATTTACGTTTATGAAAACACACACAAGCAGATATATATGTATATATATATATATAAACAAACATATAAATGTATATATGTGAGCAAACATATACATACACGCACACATACATATTTACGTTCATGAAAACACACACAAGCATATATATATATATATATATATATATATATATATATATATATATATATATATATATATATATACAGTTAGCTAGCTAGCTAGCTAGATAGAAAAACATATGCACAGTGAATTTCATACGAAAGATATTCATGTATATAAGAAAATATATATTAAAAGCAATAGAGATAAAGATTTATCACAAAAATATGTCCACATACATTACTGTTTTCATATACGCATACATTTACATGTTTGTTTATATATATACATTTATATGTATGTATATATATATATATATATATATATATACATACATATAAATGTATATATATAAACAAACATGTAAATGTATGCGTATATGAAAACAGTAATGTATGTGGACATATTTTTGTGATAAATCTTTATCTCTATTGCTTTTAATATATATTTTCTTATATACATGAATATCTTTCGTATGAAATTCACTGTGCATATGTTTTTCTATCTAGCTAGCTAGCTAGCTAACTGTGTCAGGTTAATGGCTGAAACGTGCACATTGTGACGTTCTTGCGTACAAGTAGAGAAAAAATTTCAAAAGAACCTTACAAATGCGGACGTAAAGTATGAAATTGTATCTGACTCAATGCATGTACACGCTAAGCAAAGTATTAAGAAGCCAGGTAAATATCGCGAAGCAAACATTGAAAAAGACAGTGAATTCTGGACAGTCTCCTCACTGATGAAGTAGAGATTTAAAACAACAGAAATGCGGTTCTACAGAAGGATGCTGAGAATATCATGGACTGAACGTGTGAGCAATGACGACGTTTTAAATGAAATGAAACCGATATCTATACTTAGATAATCACAAAGAGAGAGTTAGTATTTCTCGAACGAATAATGAGAAAAGAGGGCTTGGAGAATTTGGTACTCACAGGACATATTGAAAGCGCGAGAGACACAGAGGAAAGCAAAGAGAATTTTACCTATCAAGTTTGTTTAAACGGATGGCAGAACAGGAAGGATGGTGAAGTGACAAGTTTTACTAAGAGCTACAAGTATAGGACGCTGTAGAGAGATATAATCACCCATTTCCTGAAAGTTCTCAGCATATAGAACAAGAAGGATAATACTTGTACATGGACACACATACGTAAATATATATATATATATATATATATAGATAGATAGATAGATAGATAGATAGATAGATAGATAGATAGATAGATAGATTTGGTTTATTTTATTTTGTTTAACGGCATATCAACCTCAACGCGTTATTTAATTCCTACATTTTTAGGATAGATTCGTATGAATAGAATATGTATTCTTTGGTTTAGATTGGTTTTGTTTATTTTGTTTTACGTCATATCACCCTCAACGGGTTATTTAATGCCGACAACATTTTTAGGATAGATTCGTATGAATAGAATATGTATTCTTTGGTTTAGATTGGTTTGGTTTATTTTGTTTTACGGTATATCAACCTCAATGGGTTATTATTGCCGACAACATTTTTAGGATAGATTCGTATGAATAGAATATGTATTCTTTGGTTTAAATTGGTTTGGTTTATTTTGTTTTTGTTCATATCACCCTCAATGGCTTATTTAATGCCGACAACATTTTTAGGATAGATTCGTATGAATAGAATATGTATTCTTTGGTTTAGATTGGTTTGGTTTATTTTGTTTTACGGCATATCAACCTCAATGGGTTATTTAATGCCGACAACATTTTTCGGATAGATTAGTATGAATAGAATATGTATTCTTTGGTTTAAATTGGTTTGGTTTATTTTGTTTTACGGCATGGGTTATTTAATTCCGAAAAAAAAATTATTGCTCGTAATATTTTGTTTTTTCAAAAATCTGTTTCTGGTATTATATTTAATTTAAAATTGTATTGCTGGTAATAATTTTTTTTCAAAAAAGTATTGCTGGTAATAGTTAACTATTTGCCCATAGCTGAGACTAACAGGTGCTACCACCCCGGGTCAGGGCGGACCTGGGAACACCAGCAATTAAGAGGTGGTTCCACGCTCTTCAAAACCTCCTGATCAGAGGCCTTGCTGCTGGGCGTAGTTTAACGTCTTACCCAAGACGTGGATGTAGTTTAACGTCTTACCCAGGACGAAGATAGATAGATAGATAGATAGATAGATAGATAGATAGATAGATATGCCAAGTAACTGTAGACAAATTATAAAACCCAAAATTTTCTACAGAAAATGTATTTATACGTTTGTGCATTTATATATATATATATATATATATATATATATATATATATATATATATATATATATATATATATATATATAGGGTGTCCATAAAGTTCGCGTGAACTTTTAAAATTTGTAACTTTATTTGTATTTGCGATAGAAATAATCTGGAAAAAAGTGTTATGAAGTTTAATGTACCTAGTTTTAAGTATAGCTAAAATAACTAATGTGATCTCAGGCATTACTGTAAATCAGTTGTCAAATGTGTTCCGTGAACTGCAAAATCGTATTACCCTTTGTATTGCTAATGATGGAGGACATGTGGAAACTTAAATAAAATTTCAATAAAACCTTAAATAAAATATAGATTTCTTTCTTTCTAATCCTTTTTACAAATTATTTCTATCACAAATACAAATAAAGTTATAATTTTTTTAAAGTGCACCCTGTGTATATATATATATATATATATATAAATATATATATATATATGTATATATTGGACCCCCCTCTCTCTCTCTCTCTCTCTCTCTCTCTCTCTCTCTCTCTCTCTCTCTCATTGTTTAATAATGGGATTGACGTGCTGATATTTTTTTTTATTATAGAAAGCTGCTCACTTGATTTGTAGCCGCGCTCAACATTCGGTCGAAGTCTTGGAATAAACGCCTCTACTATTATTCAAAACAACACAAAAATATATCTCAAATAGTCAACACATGAAGAGGATCTAACAACACTAAAAGAAAACTCCATTGAAAATGGCTAATGAAGTGGCCGAAAGCACTTGGAACAATGGACTTTATGGACAATTTTTGTATTCCCTCACTCACACCAAATGTAAAAAGTCGTTTAAAAGAATCAATACTGACCAAATATACATTAATCATATATATATATATATATATATATATATATATATATATATATATATATATATATATATATATATATATATATATATATATATAGTTGGATTGATGTGAGTTTGTGACCCTGGGTTTCACGCAGTAAAATGAATGGAGCACTTTGGTTGATTGGCATTTGTTTCCATTTGTAAAAACAATACGCTAGATTTAGTTGTGTAACTCTACCGAGTGAAGATAGCTCTGGCTGACACCAAATTAGTTGTGTTTCAATCCGGGCTTAAGGCATTCGGAAGTCTAGTCGCACTGGGGAGCTGTGATACAGCGAAACAGTACTGTCTGTGAATGACATATATATATATATTATATATATATATTGTATATATATATATATATTGTATATATATATATATAGTATATATCTAGTATATATATATATATATATATATATATATATATATATATATATATATATATATATATTGTATGTTTACTTGTGTATGTATGTCAAAATTACGTTGTATACCAGACATCTTAAATTGTTACATAAATATTTTGCCAGATATATATGCTAATTTCTAAACGTATGAATGCGGTGACTTTCATAGATTAGCTTCAAGCTGAAACAACATGAAGTTTATGAAGTCATAATATTTTATTCTCTTCGACATTTTAACAGCATTCACTGCATCTCCCTTTCACACACACACACGCGCTTATACACACAATTGCACCGACAAACACACTGTCTTATTCATTATATATGGTTATTTTCAAAGCTTAAAGAAACGTAAGAAAAACGTGCGTCTTATCACCGTTTTTATTCAACCTATACAAACATTTCAAATACCACGGCGTATGGATCAGTTATAACAAATTTAGAATAGGAGAAAAGGAATTTGGACATAAAATAGGCTGCGCTAGAGATAGTTTCGCTCAATACCACCAATTATTACAAAACTAAAACATTAACCTGAAAACTCGAGGCATGTTATCAAATATCCTTGTCAATTTCATATAGATATCATGCATGTTATCAAACCTATTCATAAATCTAATATCTAAACTGTCATCGATATACAACGGGCTTATTAAAATCAATGGTTAAAAATGGCTTTGAGAGAGTGATTTTTTTTTTTGTCTTGACAAAGACCATCCTTCTTTGCAGACTGAAGACTGTCGTTACAGAATCATAAACAATAATAACAATTTAATAGGAGTAGATATATTCACCTACCCTCAGGGTCTTTTCAACAGCAGTAAAGATTTATCCATTGATTCCATTTTAGGGTTGATTTCCTACATCCTTCTAAAATATTCTCTTCAACATTTTAACAGAATTCACTACCTCTTCCTTTCACACACATACGCGCATACACACAATCGCACCCACAAACACACTCTCTTATTCATGTAGATACATTTACCTATCATTAGATTCACACCCCTCCACGGTCTTTTCAACAGGAGCAGAGATTTATCCCTTTCCTGTTAAGGATTGGTTTTCTGGTTCCTTCTAAAGTATTATTCACTTCCACTCCTACTCTTGCGTCTTAGTGGCATTATCGCCTAGCTTAGGGTGAATTGATTAAAAAAAAATAAGAACGGTGCCAAATTTCAGAACCTTAAGTACTACCAACAGTCGCAACAGCTAAAATGGATTTAACATGTAACTCCAAGAGAAGATAATGACATAATCAAGATGTTATACTTCCACACTACTTCAAATAAAATATTAGGAAGGAAATTCCAATCAATACTGGACTTGAGAAACCTGTTTTACTAAAAAAAAGAAATTTTGAAGAGAAAGATTTTATAAATTTCAACCGACAGCAATACTGTCTGCTCGGTCAATGAATGCCAAATGTTTCCTTGTAAGGAGATGGCTGATATTACCATTACCATTGCCATACATCGAGGTCATTCTAAGACTAGAATGTCTATCAGGATTTATTATCAACAGAGACTATTCTAAAAATATAAAATACCCAAATGACAGCGTTGTTGGCAGTCGCAGAAAATGACCTGTAAGAATTCCTGGACAATTTATTAAAGGAAAGCGAGAAGAAAGGACTAATTATTAACTATAAACGTATTGTCGTCAGCAAGAGGAACAGTCTAAGGTTTGTTCTACGAATCTTAGACGTCAGAATTAATCAAATAAAGAAATTTAACTAAATGATAGCGTAAAAACAGATGGCGGTTAAAATGACAGAGATATTCAAAGGT
>OZ038489.1:98530374-98857874 GCA_964036315.1 Acanthosepion esculentum | reverse complement strand
AGAAACATACACAGCGCACACGCACACACACATACACACACACACACACACAGATAGATAGATAGATAGATAGATAGATAGATAGATAGATAGATAGATATGAACAGACTGAGATAGATTTGAAAAGAATGCAATAGATAGATAGAAATGAACATAGATAGATAGATAGAGAGAGAGAGAGACAGAGACAGACGGACAGACAGACAGACAGACAGAGATATGAACAGACTGAGATAGATAGATAGATAGATAGATAGATAGATAGATAGATAATGAACAGACTGAGATAGATTTGAAAAGAATACAACAGATAGATAGAAATGAACATAGATAGATAGATAGATAGATAGATAGATAGATAGATAGATAGATAGATAGATAGAGACAGACAGACAGACAGACAGACAGAGATATGAACAGACTGAGATAGATAGATAGATAGATAGATAGATAGATAGATAGATAGATAGATAGATAGATAGATAATGAACAGACTGAGATAGATTTGAAAAGAATACAACAGATAGATAGAAATGAACATAGATAGATAGATAGAGAGAGAGAGAGAGAGAGAGACAGACAGACAGACAGACAGACAGACTGACAGATATATGAACAGACTGAGATAGATAGATAGATAGATAGATAGATAGATAGATAGATAGATAGATAGATAGATAGATAGATAAAAATTAATAAATATACATATACAAATACCTTCGTTTAGGTGTGCGACTACTGTTTCTCTGGTTTTCCAGGTCATCGGCCACAAATTATATTTTATGTTTTTATAAAAAAATACACAGATGTAGGTATTTGTATATGTCTATTTATTAATATATATCTTTGCTCTGTCTAACCACATCAAGCACTGTTATGTTTATACCTCATGAATAAATTTGATGAATATTTATTTGCTTGCCTGTCTATGCACGTCAATACGAGCGTATACGGTTGCTTATATTTGATCATTTGATTTATCCAAATCTACACATAGATAGATAGATAGATAGATATATAGATGGATAGATATTCTCTTTCTTTATGTAGACCATTTATCTATAGCATAATGCTCAATCCTCGCGGCACTCAATAAAGCATTTGGAATGCGCCGCCGTTAGTATTTCTATATCAAACGATGTTTTTTGTCTTCGTTTTGCTGACCTTTCGAGGCTGCTGTACTTTTCACTTAAAATCTTCCTCCTCTTTGATTTAAATTCTGAGGAAAAGTTCTATTCCCATTTGCCGAATTCATCAAACTTTTGCGTATATTATGTTGAAAAAATATCAAATATTTCCATTTTTTTTTTTTTTTTTCAAAAGAGCAAGAAACTTCTGAATGCAAAATATCCCGAGGAATTGCATATTCGAGTGAACTTTTAAAATACCAGAAGCCAGATTGATAAGCTTTTCAACACTAGTCTCATCGTTTTCAACTACTGGTCTCAAGTGCGTCACAGACAGAAGCATAAATTGCTTCAAGGAAAGAAAAGTCAAGTCGTAAGATAAACAAAATATGAGATCTTCAAGAAAAGTACAATACGATCGCATATTAAGAACATTTGTAACTTTTAACAAAGTTTTTTTTGTTTGTTTTTGTTTTTTTTACAGTAAGATTCACCCTGTACAATACCGGGGGGTCACTCTATCTATCTATCTATCTATCTATCTATCTATCTATCTATCTATCTATCTATCACCCGGCCCATACTCCACCCCTTCTCTTGAACAGCAGTAGAGGCTAATAACGGGTTATCGGTTCCTTTCCTTTTCTCATGTTTCTGGTTACGTTAAGGAGTAGTTTATATGAATTAATGGGGAAGATACCGGATGACTCTAGAATTGAACAGGTTGGGATTATAGTGATCAGGAAAACAACCTCTTGGGAGTCTGTTTCCCATAGCAGTTGTTCGCGAGAAGAAGCCTTTTGAATGGAACTTCTTGACGATAGAATACGGAGAGAATGATGGTGGTATGCTACAATGTATGTGGCATGGTGAGTCCTAGCCATAAAGGTCAGACCTGACGGAACCAAGGAATGTATTTCGTCTGAGCAATTTCCATGGTAGTAGTGATAACGCAATGAATGACTCGCCACATCCTGCCTGTGAGAGAGAGGTTGGAAGGTGGAAAGTAATTCTTCTCCAACAAGGACTCAGAATTGCTTTTGAACTCTATCAGGGCGGGAAAGTGAGGACCGGGCAGCCTCCACCCAAATATGGCAGCAGTACTCCATTTTAGACCTGATCTGGCTAGAGGATAACATAAGGAGTCAGGTACATACTGGAGCGTTACAGGGTGTCGATCATTTTACCTACACCTTTAGCGATCAGACTCCGCCCCCGGCAACTAACTGTTCCCATTGTCCATCTTTATATCAGTTAAACATGGCATGGTCTGAAAGTTTTGTGGGCCGGAGAGCGACTCTCCAAATATAAGTAATCAGTTATAACTGGAGTTCCACCCAGGACTATTTGTCTCCTTGTAAGGTTCTTTACGAGATAGGTATCTGTCTTTTTTAATTCTTTGTTGAATTTCTAATGGACATCTCGACTTTAACTAAGTTAAAACTTAGTATCTTTTCTTTCTTTTTTTAATAAGAGAATATAGGCTTTCCTATCGTCCGGTCCATAATCCACCCCTTCTCTTGAACAGGAGTAGAGGATCATCCCTTGTTTTCTTCTCAGGAACGGGTTCCCGGTTCCTTTCCTTTTCTCAGGCCTTAATAGTGGTCTTGTCATGATTTTTTTTTGTGATATGCGTGAATAGTGACAACGTCTCTTCATACTAAGGGTACCGGATTGGTAGTTTTCTGGTTGCTCTTCTCGACTGGTAGTTAGGAGCCCAAACTCTTGCGTACCATCATGATCAGCTGCTCTGATCAACAGTTGCATAATATCAGGGTTCCCGCGGTAAGTTTGAGGCAAAATCGAGACGAAGAGTTTCACCATGTCTGTTGAGGAAGATATGACCTCGGGGCTATTTATAATAGTTCGCACTGCTGATTTGCATCTGTTCATAATTTGGTTGGTGATCTTCCAGAATTCGCGAAATCCAATTTGTTTCTTTTCAACCTTAGCCTGGACAGCTTACGCGTAGCTACACTTTGCGTTTTCCAGAACTTTCTTACAGCGATTGCGAGCAGTTCTTAAAGAAGGACGGGTCAGACTATACCGCTTCTTGTGATAGATATTGAAGTAGTTGCTCCGGTGAGCTAACGAAGAATAGTATACTGAGCTGTTACGTGACATCTTTTTTTACATCAGCGAATGTTGGACGATTTCCTCAAAGATGAAGAAAATACTCGAGGCGACGGAGATGTGGTTCTACAGAAGGATGACAAGCATATCATGGACGGAGCGTGTGAGCCATGATGAGGTCTTAGAGATGATGCAAACAAGGAGGAGGCTTATACTTAATATCAGAAAGCTGCAGCTGAAGTTCCTGGGATACATAATGAGAAAGGTGGTCCTGGAGAATCTGATACCCACGGGTCGAATAGAGGGAAAGAGTGACAAGAGAAAACAACGCATGACATACTTAGCGGCTTTAAGCAATTGGATGACAGAACGTGGTCTCGGGGAGGTGGCAGAGAGAAGGAACTTGTTGAGAGCTGCAAGGAATAGAGGTGGAGTGCCATGATCGCCTACATCCTGAAAGGACACGGCACATAGAATGAAAAGATGGCTGCAGCGCATTCAGTGGTGAACCAAGGCTGGTTGTTTCTTTTTCTGGAATTATTTTTGGGATATAAAAGACTCCGTTCCAGAAAGGATCCATTTGTAGACAAGGGCAATATTTTTGGCGGCGGCATGCTTGAAAAAGTTTGGAAGAGAAGCTTCCATCATATAGGATCGAAAGCTGTTCCAGCCTGCCTTTGCATAGCGAAGAACCGTTCTATAGAATGTTAAATCAGGGAATGTCATTTGCTTGGAATCAATCTAGACAATGACTAGGGAATGGTATGACGTGCCTATGGGGAGGGGGTAATCATTTATCAGTGCAGGATGTTAGAAATAGGTCGAAGAGGTTGAAAATTAGTCTCTTCTTTTATGTACCGTGTCCCTGTAGGACGTTGACGATCATGGCTCGCCACAGTTTCTTTGTGACTCTTAATAAATTTTGTCCTTTGTAGCTCTTAATAAATTTTGTCTTTTTTTATCTCTCCTAAACATTGTAGCGCCGTCCATAAACTAAAGCACACTAGATAGGTTATTACGTTGTTTTACACTGTCTCTTTCTTGCCTTAAATCTGTCCTGTGAGTATTAAATCTTCCAAGCTCTCTTTTCTTATTAAGTGCCCTGGAAATTTCAACTGTACCCTCCCGGTGTAAAGGGTGTTCCAATAACTTGGACCGATTTTAAATGTGAATTAAGGTTAAACGTCTAATGATTTTTTTCTTTTCTTTCAGATTTGGCGGACATTTGGGCGATAATATTTTTACACATAATTGCCATGACTTAAATAACATGATGCAATAGAGAAATAAATAAATTTTCACGAATAACACTGATTTATTTTCTGCTGACTTTGATCCGTCTTAATGAAACACCCTTTATATATATATATATATATATATATACATATATATATATATATATGTGTGTGTGTGTGTGTGTGTGTGTGTGTGTGTGTGTGTGTGTGTGTGTGTGTGTGTGTGTGTGTGTGTGTTGCTTGCAATATTTCATCACTCTTCAATCCAATGACCATCTTCTGCAATGAAATACCGAGATATTGCTGAAGAGGTTAATAATATTAATTCTTACTTTATTTATAAATAATCCTTATATAATTTATGTATCAAATTAAGTTTTTATTGATATTTTATGATTTTCATATTTTCTATTAAATAATTTATATTAATAAAGAATGTCTCAATAACTTTGGATCGATTTTAAATGTGAATTAATTTGAAGCGTCTAATGATTTGTTTTTATTTTTCTTTCAGATTTGGCGGATATTTGGGCGATATTATTTTCACACATAATTGCCTTGACGTAAATAACATGATCCAATAGAGAAATTAATAAATTTTCACCAATAACACTGATCTATTACTTTGCTCCGTCTTAATGAAACACCCCTATATATAATCCATCTTAATGAAAATGAAAGTATAAATGTCCGTTTTTGTTTCTATTTTCTCTAGAACTTAGTCGTTGCTCACGTTTGTTCTATGGTATTCTCAGCATCCTTCTGTAGAATCACATTTCTGTCTCTTCTTTATCTGTGACGAGATTGTCCAGCATTCACTGCCATGTAGAGGGACTGATATTACATAACAGTTCAGTGAAAAAAAGAAAACATTAGTTTAAACTGCATTAGTTATGCATCTTAACACTATACAGAAACACGATGTCTTTTTACTTTAAATCAAAAGTAAATAGACACCTCTATCTTCACCTTTCAATCTCGCGTGGTTCCAATGCATTACAATATCTAATCTTTATTGTTTCCTTTCAGAATTGATGGTCATATTCTAGATAGTAACGCCTAAACTCTAGGCATGGGAACCGTGCAGTTGGCTGCATGATCCGACGCTCGTCACAAGGCGGGTTGCACTAATAAAAAGATTCAGAGTAATTTCTCGTAGTCGATACCTCAGCTACTTTCACTACAGAAGACCATATGCGTAGGCATATAACTTAGTAATGGGGAAATAGTTTTTTGTTCTTTTAGAAAAGTTTTTCTATAATTAAAAAATTGAAGTCTTGCTTAATGTTATCATTGACGGCAGTGTAATTAACACATGTTACTGTGGGATTTATATCTCATTTATTATTTGAAAATAAACAGACAGATATATTATGGATTTTTCCTGTTTCAAAAGTAAAATATTTTTATACGTATGATCTTCCTTAGTGAAAATCGCCAATGATTTGAATCGTTATTTTATCGAAAGTTTAAAAAATTATACTTGATCATTGCTTATATGTGGTTATGCATGAGAGACTGTGTGAGTGATCAAGTGAGAAAGAAACAAAACAAAATTGTAAGAAGCGTTGTTTTCCTTATGAAATTAAACGTGCCGTTCAGAAAGGTCAAACGGAACTAAAGCAAGAAGGTCAGTACAACTGTCGTCTTTTAAGGAGCAAAATATTTGCAATAATGACTCAGCGCAGAATCGCGGATAATCTGAATATCGACAGTGAATAGGGTCATCGCGCACATTAGAAATGAAGTTAAATAACATTCTGGGCGATCTGGACCCTCCGACAGGTATCTCCGAGCCGTTCGTCTGTCTATGGAGTGGGACTCGTGAAAGAAGATTTCTGACATAGCAGCGGTTATCGATGACAGAACAGCGATTAAGCATCTCCATAACAATGTTTTCACGGATTGAGTAGAATTCGCTGACAACATTAACACTACAAAATATGGTCCTCGTTTGTAATTTGCGGAGTGATTTGGAGCAATGTTTTCTCGGATTTAGTAGAATTCGCTGACAACATAAACACTAGAATATACGATTCTCGTTTGTAATCTGTGGAATGACTTGGAGCAATGCTTTCTCAGATTGAGTAGAATTCGTTGACAATATTAACACTACAAAATATGGTTCTCGTTTGTAATTTCCGGAGTGATTTGGAGCAATGATTTCTCGGATTTTGTAGTATTCGCTGGCAAAATTAACACTACAAAATACGGTTCTCGTTTGTAATCTGTGGAATGATTTGAAGCAATATTTTCTCGGATTGAGTAGAATTCTCTGACAACATTAACACTACAAAATATAGTTCTCGTTTGTAATCTGTGGAGTGATTTGGAGCAATGATATCTCGGATTAAGTAGAAATCGCTGACAACATTAACACTACAAAATATGGTTCTCGTTTGTAATCTGTGGTGTAATTTGGAGCAATGTTTTCTCGGATTGAGTAGAATTCGCTGAAAACATTAACACTACAAAATATGGTCCTCGTTTGTAATTTGCGGAGTGATTTGGAGCAATGTTTTCTCGGATTTAGTAGAATTCGCTGACAACATTAACACTACAAAATATGGTTCTCGTTAGTAATTTGCGGAGTGATATGGAGCAAAGTTTTCTTGAAGTTAGTAGAATCCACTGCCTAAATTAACACTTTAAAATATGGTTGTCGTTTGCGATCTGTGGTGTAATTTGGAGCAATGTTTTCTCGATATTTAGTAGAATTCGCTGACAACATTAACACTACAAAATATGGTTCTCGTTTGTAATCTGTGGAGTGATTTGGAGCAATGTTTTCTCGGATTTAGTAGAATTCGCTGACAACATTAACACTACAAAATATGGTTCTCCTTTATAATCTCTGTAGTGATTTGGAGCAATGTTTTCTCGGATTTAGTAGAATTCGGTGACAACATTAACACTACAAAATATGGTTCTCGTTTTTAATCTGTGGTGTAATTTGGAGCAATACTTTCTCAGATTTAGTAGAATTGGCTGACAAAATTAACACTACAAAATATGGTTCTCGTTTGTAATCTCTGTAGTGATTTGGAGCAATGTTTTCTCGGATTTAGTAGAATTTGCTGACGACATTAACACTGCAAAATATGGTTCTCGTTTGTAATCTGTGGAATGATTTAGAGTAATGTTTTCCCAGGTTTAGTAGAATTCGCTGACAACATTAACACTACAAAATATTGTTCTCGTTTGTAATCTCTGTAGTTATTTGGAGCAATGTTTTCTCGGATTTAGTAGAATTCGCTAACAACATTAACACTACAAAATATGGTTCTCCTTTATAATCTCTGTAGTGATTTGGAGCAATGTTTTCTCGGATTTAGTAGAATTCGCTGACAACATTAACACTACAAAATATGGTTCTCGTTTGTAATCTGTGGTGTAATTTGGAGCAATATTTTCTCGGATTTAGTAGAAATCGCTGACAAAATGAACACTAAAAAATAGGGTTCTCGTTTGTAATCTCTGTAGTTATTTGGAGCAATGTTTTCTCGGATTTAGTAGAATTCGCTGACAACATTAAAACTGCAAAATATGGTACTGGTTTGTAATCTGTGGAGTGATTTTGAGCAATGTTTTCTCGGATTGAGTAAAATTCGCTGACAACATTAATACTACAAAATATGGTTCTCGTTTGTAATCTCTGTAGTTATTTGGAGCAATGTTTTCTCGGATTTAGTAGAATTCGCTGACAACATTAACACTACAAAATATGGTTCTCCTTTATAATCTCTGTAGTGATTTGGAGCAATGTTTTCTCTGATTTAGTAGAATTCGGTGACAACATTAACACTACAAAATATGGTTCTCCTTTGTAATCTCTTTAGTGATTTGGAGCAATGTTTTCTCGGATTTAGTAGAATAAGCTGTCAAAATTAACACTGCAAAATATGGTTCTCGTTTGTAATCTGTGGAGTGATTTAGAGCAATGTTTTCTCGGATTTAGAAGAATTCGCTGACAACATTAAAACAACAAAATATGGTTCTCTTTTGTAATCTCTGGAGTGATTTGGAGCAATGATTTCTCGGATTTAGAAGAATTCGCTAACAACATTAACACTACAAAATATGGTTCGCGTTTGTTATTTGCGGAGTGATATGGAGCAAAGTTTTCTTGAAGTTAGTAGAATCCACTGCCTAAATTAACACTTTAAAATATGGTTCTCGTTTGTGATCTGTGGTGTAATTTGGAGCAATGTTTTCTCGGATTTAGTAGAATTCGCTGACAACATTAACACTACAAAATATGGTTCTCCTTTGTAATCTGTGGAGTGATTTGGAGCAATGTTTTCTCGGATTTAGTAGAATTCGCTGACAAAATTAACACTACAAAATATGGTTCTCGTTTGTAATCTCTGTAGTGATTTGGAGCAATGTTTTCTCGGATTTAGTAGAATTTGCTGACGACATTAACACTGCAAAATATGGTTCTCGTTTGTAATCTGTGGAGTGATTTAGAGCAATGTTTTCCCAGGTTTAGTAGAATTCGCTGACAACATTAACACTACAAAATATTGTTCTCGTTTGTAATCTCTGTAGTTATTTGGAGCAATGTTTTCTCGGATTTAGTAGAATTCGCTAACAACATTAACACTACAAAATATGGTTCTCCTTTATAATCTCTGTAGTGATTTGGAGCAATGTTTTCTCGGATTTAGTAGAATTCGCTGACAACATTTACACTACAAAATATGGTTCTCGTTTGTAATCTGTGGTGTAATTTGGAGCAATATTTTCTCGGATTTAGTAGAAATCGCTGACAAAATGAACACTAAAAAATAGGGTTCTCGTTTGTAATCTCTGTAGTTATTTGGAGCAATGTTTTCTCGGATTTAGTAGAATTCGCTGACAACATTAAAACTGCAAAATATGGTACTGGTTTGTAATCTGTGGAGTGATTTTGAGCAATGTTTTCTCGGATTGAGTAAAATTCGCTGACAACATTAACACTACAAAATATGGTTCTCGTTTGTAATCTGTGGTGTAATTTGGAGCAATATTTTCTCGGATTTAGTAGAAATCGCTGACAAAATGAACACTAAAAAATAGGGTTCTCGTTTGTAATCTCTGTAGTTATTTGGAGCAATGTTTTCTCGGATTTAGTAGAATTCGCTGACAACATTAAAACTGCAAAATATGGTACTGGTTTGTAATCTGTGGAGTGATTTTGAGCAATGTTTTCTCGGATTGAGTAAAATTCGCTGACAACATTAATACTACAAAATATGGTTCTCGTTTGTAATCTCTGTAGTTATTTTGAGCAATGTTTTCTCGGATTTAGTAGAATAAGCTGTCAAAATTAACACTGCAAAATATGGTTCTCGTTTGTAATCTCTGGAGTGATTTGGAGCAATGATTTCTCGGATTTAGTAGAATTCGCTGACAACATTAACACTACAAAATATGGTTCTCGTTTGTAATCTGTGGAGTGATTTTGAGCAATGTTTTCACGGATTTAGTAGAATTCGCTGACAACATTAACACTACAAAATATGGTTCTCGTTTGTAATCTCTGGAGTGATTTGGAGCAATGATTTCTCGGATTTAGAAGAATTCGCTAACAACATTAACACTACAAAATATGGTTCGCGTTTGTTATTTGCAGAGTGATATGGAACAAATTTTCTTGGATTTAGTAGAATCCGCTGACAAATTTAACACTACAAAATATGGTTCTCGTTTGTAATCTGTGGTGTAATTTGGAGCAATGTTTTCTCGGATTTAGTAGAATTCGCTGACAACATTAACACTACAAAATATGGTCCTCGTTTGTAATCTGTGGTGTAATTTGGAGCAATATTTTCTCGGATTTAGTAGAATTCGCTGACAACATTAACACTACAAAATATGGTTCTCGTTTGTAATCACTGTAGTGATTTGGAGCAATGTTTTCTCGGATTTAGTAGAATTCGCTGAGAACATTAACACTGTAAAATATGGTTCTGGTTTGTAATCTGTGGAGTGATTTTGAGCAATGTTTTCTCGGATTTAGTAGAATTCGCTGACAACATTAACACTACAAAATATGGTTCTCGTTTGTAATCTCTGTAGTCATTTGGAGAAATGTTTTCTCGGATTTAGTAGAATTCGCTGACAACATTAACACTGCAAAATATGGTTCTGGTTTGTAATCTGTGGAGTGATTTTGAGCAATGTTTTCTCGGGTTTAGTAGAATTCGCTGACAACATTAACACTACAAAATATGGTTCTCGTTTGTAATATGTGGTGTAATTTGGAAATATATTTTCTCGGATTTAGTAAAATTCGCTAACAAAATTAACACTACAAAATATGGTTGTCGTTTGTAATATCTGTAGTGATTTGGAGCAATGTTTTCTCGGATTTAGTAGAATTCGCTGACAACATTAACACTGAAAAATATGGTTCTCGCTTGTAATCTGTGGAGTGATTTGGCGTAATGTTTTCTCGGATTTAGTAGAATTCGCTAACAACATTAACACTGCAAAATATGGTTCTCGTTTGTAATTTCTGTAGTCATTTGGAGCAATGATTTTCGGATTTAGTAGAATTCGCGGACAACATTAACACTGCAAAGTATGGTTCTCGTTTGTAATCTCTGTAGGGATTTGGCGCAATGTTTTCTCGGATTTAGTAGAATTCGCTGACAAAATTAACACTGCAAAATATGGTTCTCGTTTGTAATCTGTGGGGTGATTTGTAGCAATGGTTTCTCGGATTTAGTATAATTCGCTGACAACATTAACACTGCAAAATATGGTTCTCGTTTGTAATCTGTGGAGTGATTGGGAGCAATGTTTTCTCGGATTTAGTAGAATTCGCTGACAACATTAATACTACAAAATATGGTTCTCGTTTGTAATCTCTGTAGTAATTTGGAGCAATGTTTTCTCGGATTTAGTAGAATTCGCTGACAACATTAACACTGCAAAATATGGTTCTCGCTTGTAATCTGTGGAGTGATTTGGAGCAATGTTTTCTTGGATTTAGTGGAATTCGCTGACAACATTAACACTGCAAAATATGGTTCTCGTTTGTAATCTGTGGAGTGATTTGAAGCAATGTTTTCTCGGATTTAGTAGAATTCGCTGACAACATTAATTCTGCAAAATATGGTTCTCGTTTGTAATCTCTGTAGTGATTTGGAGCAATGTATTCTCGGATTTAGTAGAATTCGCTGACAACGTTAACACTGCAAAATATGATTCTCGTTTGTAATCTCTGTAGGGATTCGGCGCAAAGTTTTCTCGGATTTAGTAGAATTCACTGACAACATTAACACTGTAAAATATGGTTCTCGTTTGTAATCTGTGGAGTGATTTGTAACAATGTTTTGTCGGATTTAGTAGAATTCGCTGACAACATTAACACTGCAAAATATGGTTCTCGTTTGTAATATCTGTAGTGATTTGGAGCAATGTTTTCTCGGATTTAGTAGAATTCGCTGACAACATTAACACTGCAAAATATGGTTCTCGCTTGTAATCTGTGGAGTGATTTGGCGCAATGTTTTCTTGGATTTAGTAGAATTCGCTAACAACATTAACACTGCAAAATATGGTTCTCGTTTGTAATTTCTGTAGTCATTTGGAGCAATGATTTTCGGATTTAGTAGAATTCGCGGACAACATTAACACTGCAAAGTATGGTTCTCGTTTGTAATCTGTGGGGTGATTTGTAGCAATGGTTTCTCGGATTTAGTAGAATTCGCTGACAACATTAACACTGCAAAATATGGTTCTCGTTTGTAATCTGTGGAGTGATTGGGAGCAATGTTTTCTCGGATTTAGTTGAATTCGCTGACAACATTAACACTACAAAATATGGTTCTCGTTTGTAATCTCTGTAGTGATTTGGAGCAATGTTTTCTCGGATTTAGTAGAATTCGCTGACAACATTAACACTGCAAAATATGGTTCTCGCTTGTAATCTGTGGAGTGATTTGGAGCAATGTTTTCTTGGATTTAGTAGAATTCGCTGACAACATTAACACTGCAAAATATGGTTCTCGTTTGTAATCTGTAGAGTGATTTGAAGCAATCTTTTCTCGGATTTAGTAGAATTCGCGGACAATATTAACACTACAAAATATGGTTCTCGTTTGTAATCTCTGTAGTGATTTGGAGCAATGTTTTCTCGGATTTAGTACAATTCGCTGACAACATTAACACTGCAAAATATGGTTCTCTTTTGTAATCTGTGGAGTGATTTGGAGCAATGTTTTTTCGGATTTAGTAGAATTTGCTGAAAACATTAACAGTTTAAAATATGTTTCTCGTTTGTAATCTCTGTAGTGATTTGGAGCAATGTTTTCTCGGATTTAGTAGAATTCGCTGACAACATTAACACTGCAAAATAAGGTTCTCGTTTCTAATCTCTGTAGGGATTTGGCGCAATTTTTTCTCGGATTTAGTAGAATTCGCTGACAACATTAACACTGCAAAATATGGTGCTCGTTTGTAATCTGTGGGGTGATTTGTAGCAATGTTTTCTCGGATTTAGTAGAATTCGCTGACAACATTAACACTACAAAATATGGTTCTCGTTTGTAATATCTGTAGTGATTTAGAGCAATGTTTTCTCGGATTTAGTAGAATTCGCTGACAACATTAACACTGCAAAAATTGGTTCTCGTTTGTAATCTGTGGAGTGATTTGCAGCAATTTTTTTTCGGATTTAGTAGAATTCGCTGACAACATTAACACTACAAAATATATTTCTCGTTTGTAATCTCTGTAGTGATTTGGAGCAATGTTTTCTCGGATTTAGTAGAATTCGATGACAACATTAACACTGCAAAATATGGTTCTCGTTTGTAATCTGTGGAGTGATTTGGAGCAATGTTTTCTTGGATTTAGTAGAATTCGCTGACAACATTAACACTGCAAAATATGGTTCTCGTTTGTAATCTGTAGAGTGATTTGATGCAATCTTTTCTCGGATTTCGTAGAATTCGCGGACAATATTAACACTACAAAATATGGTTCTCGTTTGTAATCTCTGTAGTGATTTGGAGCAATGTTTTCTCGGATTTAGTACAATTCGCTGACAACATTAACACTGCAAAATATGGTTCTCTTTTGTAATCTGTGGAGTGATTTGGAGCAATGTTTTTTCGGATTTAGTAGAATTTGCTGACAACATTAACAGTTTAAAATATGGTTCTCGTTTGTAATATGTGGGGTGATTTGTAGCAATGTTTTCTCGGATTTAGTAGAATTCGCTGACAACATTAACACTACAAAATATGGTTCTCGTTTGTAATATCTGTAGTGATTTAGAGCAATGTTTTCTCGGATTTAGTAGAATTCGCTGACAACATTAACACTGCAAAAATTGGTTCTCGTTTGTAATCTGTGGAGTGATTTGCAGCAATTTTTTTTCGGATTTAGTAGAATTCGCTGACAACATTAACACTACAAAATATATTTCTCGTTTGTAATCTCTGTAGGGATTTGGAGAAATGTTTTCTCGGATTTAGTAGAATTCGATGACAACATTAACACTGCAAAATATGGTTCTCGTTTGTAATCTGTGGAGCGATTTGGAGCAATATTTTCACGGATTTAGTAGAATTCGCTGACAACATTAAAACTGCAAAATATGGTTCTCGTTTGTAATCTGTGGAGTGTTTTGGAGCAATGTTTTCTCGGATTTAGTAGAATTCGCTGACAACATTAACATTGCAAAATATGGTTCTCGTTTCTAATCTCTGTAGGGATTTGGCGCAATGTTTTCTCGGATTTAGTAGAATTCGCTGACAACATTAACACTGCAAAATATGGTTCTCGCTTGTAATCTGTGGAAAGATTTGGAGCAATGTTTTCTCGGATTTAGTAGAATTCGCTGACAACATTAACACTGCAAAATATGGTTCTCGTTTGTAATCTGTGGAGTGATTTGAAGCAATGTTTTCTCGGATTTAGTAGAATTCGCGGACAACATTAACACTACAAAATATGGTTCTCGTTTGTAATCTGTGGGGTGATTTGTAGCAATGTTTTCTCGGATTTAGTAGAATTCGCTGACAACATTAACACTACAAAATATGGTTCTCTTTTGTAATATCTGTAGTGATTTAGAGCAATGTTTTCTCGGATTTAGTAGAATTCGCTGACAACATTAACACTGCAAAAATTGGTTCTCGTTTGTAATCTGTGGAGTGATTTGCAGCAATTTTTTTTCGGATTTAGTAGAATTCGCTGACAACATTAACACTACAAAATATGGTTCTCGTTTGTAATCTCTGTAGTGATTTGGAGCAATGTTTTCTCGGATTTAGTAGAATTCGATGACAACATTAACACTGCAAAATATGGTTCTCGTTTGTAATCTGTGGAGTGATTTGGAGCAATATTTTCACGGATTTAGTAGAATTCGCTGACAACATTAAAACTGCAAAATATGGTACTCGTTTGTAATCTGTGGAGTGTTTTGGAGCAATGTTATCTCGGATTTAGTAGAATTCGCTGACAACATTAACACTGCAAAATATGGTTCTCGTTTCTAATCTCTGTAGGGATTTTGCGCAATGTTTTCTCGGATTTAGTAGAATTCGCTGACAACATTAACACTGCAAAATATGGTTCTCGCTTGTAATCTGTGGAGTGATTTGGGGCACTGTTTTCTCGGATTTAGTAGAATTCGCTGACAACATTAACACTGCAAAATATGGTTCTCGTTTGTAATCTGTGGAGTGATTTGAAGCAATGTTTTCTCGGATTTAGTAGAATTCGCGGACAACATTAACACTACAAAATATGGTTCTCGTTTGTAATCAGTGGAGTGATTTGGACCAATGTTTTCTCGGATTTAGTAGAATTCGCTGACAACATTAACACTGCAAAATATAGTTCTCGTTTGTAATCTGTGGAGTGATTTGAAGCAATGTTTTCTCGGATTTAGTAGAATTCGCTGACAACATTAACACTGCAAAATATGGTTCTCGTTTGTAATCTCTGTAGTGATTTGGAGCAATGTTTTCTCGGATTTAGTAGAATTCGCTGACAACATTAACACTGCAAAATATGGTTCTGGTTTGTAATTTCTGTAGTGATTTGGAGCAATGTTTTCTCGGATTTAGTAGATTTCGCTGACAACATTTACACTACTAAATATGGTTCTCGTTTGTAATCTCTGTAGTGATTTGGAGCAATGTTTTCTCGGATTTAGTAGAATTCGATGACAACATTATCACTGCAAAATATGGTTATCTTTTGTAATCTGTGGAGTGATTTGGAGCAATGTTTTCTCGGATTTAGTAGAATTCGCTGACAACATTAAAACTGCAAAATATGGTTCTGGTTTGTGATCTGTGGAGTGTTTTGGAGCAATGTTTTCTTGGATTTAGTAGAATTCGCTGACAACAATAACACTGCAAAATATGGTTCTCATTTGTAATCTGTGGACTGATTTGGAGCATGGTTTTCTCGGATTTAGGAGAATTCGCTGACAACATTAACACTACAAAATATGGTTCTCGTTTATAATCTCTGTAGTGATTTGGAGCAATGTTTTCTCGGATTTAGTAGAATTCGCTGAAAACATTAACACTGCAAAATATGGGTCTCGTTTGTAATATCTGTAGTGATTTGGAGCAATGATTTCTCGGATTTAATAGAATTCGCTGACAACATTAACACTGCAAAATATGGTCCTCGTTTGTAATCTGTGGAGTGTTTGGGAGCAATGTTTTCTCGGATTTAGTAGAATTCGTTGAAAACATTAACACTGCAAAATATGGTTCTCGTTTGTAACCTCTGTAGGGATTTCGCGCAATGTTTTCTCGGATTTAGTAGAATTCACGGACAACATTAACACTGCAAAATATGGTTCTCGTTTGTAATCTGTAGAATGATTTTAGCAATGTTTTCTCGGATTTAGTAGAATTTGCTGACAACATTAGCACTGCAAAATATGGTTCTCGTTTGTAATCTGTGGAGTGATTTGGAGCCATGTTTTTTCGGATTTAGTAGAATTCGCTGACAACATTAACACTACAAAATATGGTTCTCGTTTGTAATCTCTGTAGTGATTTGGAGCAATGTTTTGTCGGATTTAGTAGAATTCGCTGACAACATTAACACTGCAAAATATGGTTCTCGCTTGTAATCTGTGGAGTGATTTGGAGCAATGTTTTCTCGGATTTAGTAGAATTCGCTGACAACATTAACACTGCAAATGATGGTTCTCGTTTGTAATTTCTGTAGTCATTTGGAGCAATGATTTTCGGATTTAGTAGAATTCGCGGACAACATTATCACTGCAAAATATGGTTCTCTTTTGTAATCTGTGGAGTGATTTGGAGCAATGTTTTCTCGGATTTAGTAGAATTCGCTGACAACATTAAAACTGCAAAATATGGTTCTGGTTTGTAATCTGTGGAGTGTTTTGGAGCAATGTTTTCTTGGATTTAGTAGAATTCGCTGACAACCATAACACTGCAAAATATGGTTCTCATTTGTAATCTGTGGAGTGATTTGGAGCATGGTTTTCTCGGATTTAGGAGAATTCGCTGACAACATTAACACTACAAAATATGGTTCTCGTTTGTAATCTCTGTAGTGATTTGGAGCAATGTTTTCTCGGATTTAGTAGAATTCGCTGAAAACATTAACACTGCAAAATATGGTTCTCGCTTGTAATCTGTGGAGTGATTTGGAGCAATGTATTCTCGGATTTAGTAGAATTCACTGACAATATTAACACTGCAAAGTATGGTTCTCGTTTGTAATCTCTGTAGTGATTTGCAGCAATGTTTTCTCGGATTTAGTAGAATTCGCTGACAACATTAACACTGCAAAATATGGGTCTCGTTTGTAATATCTGTAGTGATTTGGAGCAATGATTTCTCGGATTTAGTAGAATTCGCTGACAACATTAACACTGCAAAATATGGTCCTCGTTTGTAATCTGTGGAGTGTTTGGGAGCAATGTTTTCTCGGATTTAGTAGAATTCGTTGACAACATTAACACTGCAAAATATGGTTCTCGTTTGTAATCTCTGTAGGGATTTCGCGCAATGTTTTCTCGGATTTAGTAGAATTCACGGACAACATTAACACTGCAAAATATGGTTCTCGTTTGTAAACTGTAGAATGATTTTAGCAATGTTTTCTCGGATGTAGTAGAATTCGCTGACAACATTAACACTGCAAAATATGGTCCTCGTTTGTAATCTGTGGAGTGATTGGGAGCAATGTTTTCTCGGATTTAGTAGAATTTGCTGATAACATTAACACTGCAAAATATGGTTCTCGTTTGTAATCTGTGGAGTGATTTGGAGCAATGTTTCCTCGGATTTAGTAGAATTCGCTGACAACATTAACACTGCAAAATATGGTTCTCGTTTGTAATCTCGGTAGTGATTTGGTGCAATGATTTCTCGGATTTAGTAGAATTCGCTGACAACATTAACACTGCAAAATATGGTTCTCGTTTGTAATCTCGGTAGTGATTTGGTGCAATGATTTCTTGGATTTAGTAGAATTCGCTGACAACATTAACACTGCAAAATATATTTCTCTTTTGTAATCTCTGTAGTGATTTGTAGCAATGTCTTCACGGATTTAGTAGAATTCGCTGACAAAATTAACACTACAAAATATGGTTCTCGTTTGTAATCTCTGTAGTGATTTGGAGGAATTTTTTTTCGTATTTAGTAGAATTCGTTGACAACATTAACACTACAAAATATGGTTCTCTTTCGTAATGTCTGTAGTGATTTGGAGCAATGTTTTCTCGGATTTAGTAGCATTCGCTGACAACATTAACACTGCAAAATATGGTTCTCGTTTGTAATCTCTGTAGTGATTTGGAGCAATGTTTTCTCCGATTTAGTAGAATTCGCTGACAACTTTAACACTGCAAAATATGGTTCTCATTTGTAAGCTGTGGAGTGATTTGGAGCAATCTTTTCTCGGATTTAGTAGAATTCGCTAACAACATTAACACTGCAAAATATGGTTCTAGTTTGTAATTTCTGTAGTGATTTGGAGCAATGTTTTCTCGGATTTAGTAGAATTCGCTGACAACTTAAACACTGAAAGATATGTTTCTCGTTTGTAATCTCTGTAGTCATTTGCAGCAATGTTTTCTCGGATTTAGTAGCATTCGCTGACAACATTAACACTGCAAAATATGGTTCTCGTTTGTAATCTCTGTAATGATTGGGAGAAATGTTTTCTCGGATTTAGTAGAATTCGCTGACAACATTAACACTACAGAATATGGTCCACGTTTGTAATCTTTGGAGTGATTTGGAGCAATGTTTTCTCGTAATTGGTAGAGCTCGCTGACAACAATAAGACTACAAGATATGGTTCTCGTTGGTAATCTGTGGAGTGATTTGGAGCAATGTTTTCTCGGATTTAGTAGAATTCGCTGACAACTTAAACACTGAAAGATATGTTTCTCGTTTGTAATCTCTGTAGTGATTTGCAGCAATGTTTTCTCGGATTTAGTAGCATTCGCTGACAACATTAACACTGCAAAATATGGTTCTCGTTTGTAATCTCTGTAATGATTTGGAGAAATGTTTTCTCGGATTTAGTAGAATTCGCTGACAACATTAACACTACAGAATATGGTTCACGTTTGTAATCCTTGGAGTGATTTGGAGCAATGTTTTCTCGTAATTGGTAGAGCTCGCTGACAACAATAAGACTACAAGATATGGTTCTCGTTTTTAATCTGTGGAGTGATTTGGAGCAATGTTTTCTCGGATTTAGTAGAATTCGCTGACAACATGTACACTACAAAATATGGTTCACGTTTGTAATCTCTGGAGTGATTTGGAGCAATTTTTTCTCGTATTATGTAGAATTCGCTGAAAACATTAAGACTACAAGATATGGTTCTTGTTTGTAATCTCTGGAGTTATTTGCAACAATGTTTTCTTGGATTTAGTAGAATTCGCTGATAGAATTAACACTACAAAATATGGTTCTCGTTTGTAATCTGTTGAGTGATTTGGAACAGTGATTCTCGGATTGAGTAGAATTCGCTGACAACATTATCACTACAAAATATGGTTCTCGTTTGTAATCTGTGGATTTATTTGGAGCAATGTTTTCTCGGATTTAGTAGAATTCGCTGACAACATTGAGACTACAAAATATAGTACTTTTTTGTAATCTTTGGAGTTATTTGCAGCAATGTTTTCTCGGATTTAGTAGAATTCGCTGGTAAAATTAACACTACAAAATATGGTTCCCTTTTTTAATCTGTGGAGTGATTTGCAGCAATGTTTTCTCGGATTTAGTAGAATTTGCTGATAAAATTAACACTACAAAATATGGTACTTGTTTGTAATCTGTGGAGTTATTTGGAGCAATGTTTTCTCGGATTTATTAGAATTCGCTGACAACATTCACACTACAAAATATGGTACTCGTTTATAATTCCTGTAATGATTTGGAACAATGTTTTCTCGGATTTACTAGAATTCGCTGACAACATTAACACTAGAAAATGTCGTTCTCCTTTGTAATCTGTGGAGTGATTTGGAGCAATGTTTTCTCGGATTTAGTAGAATTCGCTGACAACATTAACACTGCAAAATATGGTTCTCGTTTGTAATCTGTGGTGCAATTTGGAGCAATATTTTCTCGGGTTTAGTAGAATTCACTGACAAAATTAACACTACAATATATGGTTCTCGTTTGTAATCTCTGTAGTGATTTGGAGCAATGTTTTCTCGGATTTAGTAGAATTCGCTGACAACATTAACACTACAAAATATGGTTCTCGTTTGTAATCTCTGGAGTGATTTGGAGCAATTTTTTCTCGTATTATGTAGGATTCGCTGACAACATTAAGACTACAAGATATGGTTCTTGTTTGTAATCTCTGTAGTTATTTGCAACAATGTTTTCTTGGATTTAGTAGAATTCGCTGACAACATTAACACTGCAAAATATGGTTCTCGTTTGTAATCTCTGTAGTGATTTGGCGCAATGTTTTCTCCGATTTAGTAGATTTCGCTGACAACATTAACACTACAAAATATGGTACTTGTTTGTAATATCTGTAGTGATTTGGAGCAATATTTTCTCGGATTTAGTTAAATTCGCTGACAATATTAACACTACAAAATATGGTTCTCGTTTGTAATCTCTGTAGTGATTTGGAGCAATGTTATCTCGGATTTAGTAGAATTCGCTGACAACATTAACACTACAACATATGGTTCTCGTTTGTAATCTGTGGAGTTATTTGGAGTAGTGTTTTCTCGGATTTAGTAGAATTCGCTGACAATATTAACACTACAAAATATGGTTCACTTTTGTAATCTTTGGAGTGATTTGGAGCAATGTTTTCTCGTAATTGGTAGAGCTCGCTGACAACAATAAGACTACAAGATATGGTTCTCGTTTGTAATCTGTGGAGTGATTTGCAGCAAAGTTTTCACGAATTTAGTAGAATTCGCTGATAAAATTAACACTACAAAATATGGTACTTTTTGTAATCTGTGGAGTGATTTGAAGCAATGATTTCTTGGATTTAGTACAATTCGCTGACAACATTAAGACTACAAAATATGGTTCTCGTTTGTTATCTCTGGAGTGATTTGGGCCACCGTTTTCTCGGATTTAGTAGAATTCGCCGATAAAATTAACACTACAAAATATGGTTCTCGTTTGTAATCTGTTGAGTGATTTGGAACAATGATTCTCGGATTGAGTAGAATTCGCTGACAACATTAACACTCCAAAATATGGTACTCGTTTGTAATCTGTGGATTTATTTGGAGCAATGTTTTCTCAGATTTAGTATAATTCGCTGATAAAATTAACACTACAAAATATGGTTCCCTTTTTTAATCTGTGGAGTGATTTGCAGCAATGTTTTCTCGGATTTAGTAGAATTCGCTGATAAAATTAACACTACAAAATATGGTACTTGTTTGTAATCCGTGGAGTTATTTGGAGCAATGTTTTTTCGGATTTATTAGTATTCGCTGACAACATTCACACTACAAAATATGGTACTCGTTTATAATTTCTGTAATGATTTGGAACAATGTTTTCTCGGATTTACTAGAATTCGCTGACAACATTAACACTACAAAATATGGTTCTCGTTTGTAATCTCTGGAGTGATATGGAGCAATGTTTTCTCGGATTTAGTAGAATTCGCTGACAACATTAACACTAGAAAATATGGTTCTCCTTTGTAATCTGTGGAGTGATTTGGAGCAATGTTTTCTCGGATTTAGTAGAATTCGCTGACGACATTAACACTGCAAAATATGGTTCTCGTTTGTAATCTGTGGTGCAATTTGGAGCAATATTTTCTCGGATTTAGTAGAATTCGCTGACAAAATTAACACTACAATATATGGTTCTCGTTTGTAATCTCTGTAGTGATTTGGAGCAATGTTTTCTCGGATTTAGTAGAATTCGCTGACAACATTAACACTGCAAAATATGGTTCTCGTTTGTAATCTCTGTAGTGATTTGGAGCAATGTTTTCTCGGATTTATTAGAATTCGCTGACAACATTAACACTGCAAAATATGGTCTCGTTTGTAATTTTTTGAGTGATTTGGAGCAATTTTTTCTCGGATTTAGGAGAATTCGTTGACAGCATTAAGACTACGAAATATGGTTCTTGTTTGAAATCTCTGGAGTGATTTGGATCAAAGTTTTCTCGGATTTAGTAGAATTGCCCGATAAAATTATCACTACAAAATATGGTTCTCATTTTTAATTTGGGAAGATATTTGCAGCAATGTTTTCTCGGATTTACTAGAATTCGCTGATAAAATTAACACTGCAAAATATGGTACTTGTTTGTAATCTGTGGAGTGATTTGGAGAAATATTTTCTCTTATTTAGTTGAATTCGCTGATAAAATTCACCCTGCAAAATATGGTACTAGTTTGTAATCTGTGGAGTGATTGGATCAATGTTTTCTCGGATTATGTCGAATTCGCTGACAACATTAATACTACAAAATATGGTTCTCGTTTGTAATCTCGGTTGTGATTTGGAGCAATGTTTCTCTGATTTAGTAGAATTCGCTGACAACATTAAGACTACAAAATGTGGTTCTCCTTTGTAATCTGTGGAGTGATTTTGAGCAATGTTTTCTCGGATTTAGTAGAATTCGCTGACAACATTAACACTACAACATATGGTTTTCGTTTGTAATCTGTGGAGTGATTTGGAGCAATGTTTTCTCGGATTTAATAGAATTTTCTGACAACATTAACACTACAAAATATGGTTCTCGTTTGTAATCTCTGTAATGATTTGGAGCAATGTTTTTTCGGATTTAGTAGAATTCGCTGACAACATTAACACTACAAAATATGGTTCCCTTTTGTAATCTCTGTAGTGATTTGGAGCAATGTTTTCTCGGATTTAGAAGGATTCTCTGACAACATTAACACTGCAAACTATGGTTCTCGTTTGTAATCTCTGTAGTGATTTGGAGCAATGTTTTCTCGGATTTAGTAGAATTCGCTGACAACATTAACACTACGAAATATGGTTCTCGTTTGTAATCTGTGGAGTAATTTGGAGCAACGTTTTCTCGGATTTAGTAGAATTCGCTGACAACATTAACACTACAAAATATGCTTCTTGTTTGTAATCTCTGGAGTGATTTTGAACAATGTTTTCTCTGATTTAGTAGAATTCGCTGACAATATTAACACTACAAAATATGGTTCTCGTTTGTAATCTGTGGAGTGATTTGCAGCAATGTTTTCTCGGATTTAGTTGAATTCGCTGATAAAATTAACACTACAAAATATGGTTTTCGTTTGTAATCTGTGGAGGGATTTGGAGCAATGTTTTCTCGGATTTCGTAGAATTCGCTGACAACATTTACACTACAAAATATGGTTCTCGTTTATAATCTGTGGAGTGATTTGGGCCAATTTTTGCTCGGATTTAGTAGAATTCGCTGACAACTTTAACACTACAAATTATGGTTCTTGTTTGTAATCTCTGGAGAGATATGGAGAAATATTTTCTCTGATTTAGTAGAATTCGCTGACAACATTAAATCTACAAAATATGGTTTTCATTTGTAATCTGTGGAGTGATTTGTAGCAATGTTTCCTCGGATTTAGTAGAATTCCATGACAACATTAACACTACAAAATATGGTTCTCTTTTGTAATCTCTGTGATGATTTGGAGCAATGTTTTCTCGGATTTAGTAGAATTCGCTGACAACATTAAAACTACAAACTTTGGTTCTCCTTTGTAATCAGTGGAGTGATTTGGAGCAATGTTTTCTCGGATTTAGTAAAATTCGCTGACAACATTAACACTACAAAATATGATTCTCGTTTATAATATCTGTAGTGATTTGGAGCAATGTTTTCTCGGATTTAGTAGAATTCGCTGATAACATTAACACTACAAAATACGGTTCTCGTTTGTAATCTGTGGAGTTATTTGGAGCAATGTTTTCTCGGGTTTAGTAGAATTCGCTGACAACATTAACACTACAAAATATGGTTCTCGTTTGTAATCTCTGGAGTGATTTGCAGAAATATTTTCTCTGATTTAGAAGAATTCGATGACAAAATTAATACTACAAAATATGGTTCTCGTTCGTAATCTGTGGATTGATTTTTGTGCAATGTTTTCTCGGATTTAGTAGAATTCGCTGATAAAATTAACACTACAATATATGGTTCTCGTTTGTAATCTGTGTAGTGATTTTGAGCAATGTTTTCTCGAATTTATTAGAATTCTCTTACAACATTAACGCTACAAAATATAGTTCTCGTTTGTAATCTGTGTAGTGATTTGGAGCAATGTTTTCTCGGAGTTTGTAGAATTGCCTGACAACATTAACCCTACTAAATATATTTCCACCCTTCTGGAATGACTTCTTCCCATTTTTTCCGTTTATCAAACGAGTAAGGACGCCACATATTTTATGTAAGACGATGCTCCCTGCTAAAAAGCAACCATGGTGCAACCATGGCTGGAACAAAATAGAGTTCGATTTCTAACAGAAACAATTGCTTCACCGGAGATGAATCCTATTGATCATGTTTGGGCTTTTTTTTTTTTTTTTTTGCTCTACCTCTTCATCACCGAGGCCCGTTGGAACAGTTGCTATGACGTTTGCTTGATAACTTAACTGTCAGAGTTTCAATTCTCGGTAGTGGATGCGCACTGCTGATGAGTCCCAAATATCGGATGAAATGGCCGTCCAGTGTTTTCTGCATTCTGTTGAGGTTTCTTTCAGACTCAATGAATTACTTAATTATAATTATCAAATCCTCCTAACAATTTCTATCATATATATATATATATATATATATATATATATATATATAATAGCATTACTTTTCAAGTAAATTGAATTGTGTTCTCCGAGCCGCTGAAGTTTTTTGTATAGTGAAAAACGTTAAAATTCCCTCCCTATCTGCTGTGCAACGGTGTCTTAGACAAGATGCTATATCTGACTGATGTCAAATCAGTTTGGTTTCAAACCTGGCTTGGAACAATCGGACGTCTAACCACACTGATATGCTGAGATACAGCGAAACAGTATGTCTGTGCATGACTATATATATATATATTTACGAAAGATTGTTGAAATGTTTTTGGTTCAATCCACTAACCAAGATCTGACCAACCATCAAAATTTTTTTATCATTTTTCGTTAAGACGGTATCTTTTCATTATCCTTTTTATATGCACGTGCGTATATCGCAGAAAACCTACACACGATTCCAGAAAAAAAATGTGTGAAAGTCTCTGGTTTTTGAGCTGAAGGTGAAACGGTCATTTGAGTAAGACTCGTACGCGAATCAAATTTGTTTTCCTACATTTTAAAGAAAATATCTCGACAACTGTCACTAACGCATTTACCAGTAAATGCTGTTGGGACTAAAACCACCAACTAATTAACACAGAGCTTTTTTTTTATCCTGATATTGAAACTTAGTAAACGACTGCTGACACCTCTGGCCATTGAATCGAGTAACATCACTCTTTCATGTGTTTCTGTGAAACGATGAATCCCGATGCAAATAGAACATTCATTACCGGACAATGGCAGTCAGTTATTTTTTTTTTTGTTTTTTGTTTTTTTTTTGTCTGCAATCGAAACCTCAGTTCTACTGGCTGTCCCAAAAGTTTACTGTTATATCAAAAGTGACGATCTCACTTTATATTGCTTGTAATATTATTTAATTTACATCTTTCTTTTTATAACATCTTTTAGAAATCGAAACGTCTCTGAGAATATATACACTTAAATCAGTATTAGCTTTTAAAAGCCTGCTTCAACTTCAGCTATAATCGTTTTTATAAAAAATTTCATACAATACAATGGTTATGATGAATGAGGTGTGTGATATGAATGAAAGGCGTTGTAGGAAGTGAAGATTATCAAATGAACCGAAGGCGGATAGATGATAATGGAGCCTTTAAGTTGAAGAGGTTAAAATTGTAATGTTCAAGTCAGTATCCATACAGTCCGTTCCGCAAATCATCTTCAAACAATTCTATCGAAAAAGATAAAAATGCCTGTTATAGCTTTCATTCGAACAAAATAGAACCTTATAAAATCCTGATCTCTTTCTCGTCTTCACACTGACAAAGAGCGATATCATTGTTCGTCTCGGTGTGTTGGTAGGGGAATATCGAATATTTGGGCGGGTGAAAAACGTGACAGAATTATAAGACACACGGACTAAAGATCTCAAACAAAATGCAGTTGTAGCTTTGCAGCTCAGACCAGACACCGCGTTCATTATCAAGTTACAGTTTCTTCCAGTCAAAATCTTGTGGCTTAAAAATAACTCTTTGGCCAGACTGTTGCCCACAAAATAAAACCACGAGACTATTGTCGTAATAGGAAAATGTTATTCTGGTTTTAACCTATTACTGTTAACGAGCTAAAAAGAGATAAAGCGAGGTGAACAGTATCACTCTCCGCGCCTTTACTTGGCTCTCTCTTTTTTCCCAGCTGGTAGTGACCACTGTCTTATAAAGCACATTGTTCTTTGTTATTTCATCTTGATCTAAAAAGTAATATATCAAGGTCTAGCATCATTAACCTTTTTTGTTAGGTTTATTTGTTATGGTCTTTGTGAGGTTCACTTCACTTAGCTGATAATTATCGGGTGATCAATATCTGAGAGATATTTTGTGACAGTTCAGATATTTTCGTTTAAGAAGATATCGTCCGGCACTTATATCGCTCCACGGAACGAGTGACTCAGATTGCGAAAAGAACGAACTTGGAATTTGATTAGAATACAGCATTTCCCCACGTAAACTTCTTTCTTTTTATGTGCCGTGTTCTTTTAGGACGTAGGCGATCATGGTTCTCCACTCCTTCCTATTCCTTGTAGCTCTCAATAAGTTTCGTCCCTCTACCACCTCTCCCCAGACCACGTTCTGTCATCCACTTGCTCAAGCCTGTCAGGTATGTCATGTGTTGCTTTCCTTTGTCTCTCTGCCTCGCCCTCTACTCGACCTGTGAGTATCAGATTCTCCAGACTCTCCTTTCTCGTTATATCTTCTAGAAACTTCAGCTGCCTCTTTCTGATCTTAAGTATAAGCCTCCTCCTTGTTTGCATCCTATGCAAGACCTCATTGCTCATACGCTCGGTCCATGATATCCTCAGCATCCTTCTGTAGATCGGGCTATTGCTTTGGATATCTCGAATGTATTTGATAGAGTTTGGTATAGTGGTCGTCTTCGCAAGTTGAAAATTTATAGTATTTCAGGATGAATTTTCAAACTGATTCATTCTCTCTTATCAAATCGCAAAATGAAAGTTGTCTTGAACTTCTTCTCTTCTAGATCATTTTACATTAATGCAAGCGTCCTCCATAACTCTAGCCTTACACCTATTCTGTTCCTAATGTTCATCAACTAATTTCCTGATGCTACAACTATTTACTCCTGTCTTAATAGTAAGTCTGATCGGTTCGATAAGATTAAATTGGCAGCTGATCTCAAAAATGCTTTACATTCTGTTGTTAACTGGAGTAAGGAATAGCTTATTAACGCCAGCAAAACGAAACTGCTTTCTTTCAGGGAACACTTTTTGCCTTCCATCAGAATGACTGATGCTAACCTCCAGGAGAGTAAACCCTTGCGCCTTCTCGGATTAACGTTTTCCACTGACATGAAGCAGAAAGATTATATCGAATCAAATGCTAGGTCTGCTGTTAGGAAAGTTCGTTGTGCCGTACTAGACATTTTTCTCTTCTGAATCTGTCTTACATATTTAAAAGATTATCACCGCCCATGCTTTGAATATTCTTGTCACATATGCTCTGCTGCTCCTGCTATATATTTAGAGATCCTTGATAAAATCTGCAATGTCATTGGTCCTAATCTGGCATCGAAACTTCAATCAATTCCCCACCGCCGTTTCCCAGTGCCTTTTCTATAAATACATTCATGATAATTGTTCTTACGAACTTTCCTCTATGAATTCATTGAGGTTAGAATTCTAAATTTGTTGTTTTATTCCCCTCCCTTATACATACGGGGACTGGTTAGGAATTTCAAAGAGATGTTGCGGTATTATAATGGATGTAGTAAGAAAGGTAAGTAAGAATGCGTTGTTTTGGTGTAAGGGATATTGTTGTATGTTTGGATCAGTGTTTGTGACTAGCTAAGTTTAACGTTAACAGGGAAGAAGACCGTCCTTTTATCCATCCCCCATTTTGGCCTTATGCCACATTTCTGTACATAACAGAATAAATATCACTCCCCTCTATGAATTTGAATCCAGTACTAGATTGGCGGCAAGGTCTCGTCATTTTACAGTTGAAATGACTCGATGTAACCGTAAGTTTTATACTTTTCTCGCACTTCTCGCTTGTGAAACTCTCTTGTGGCTTCTTGATTTCCAGTCAAGTTTGATCTTCAAAGATTTAAATACAATTTCAATTGTTATCTTCTGTCTTCTTTATATATGTTCTTTTATTATTTTCTCTCTTTAATTTATTTTCTCACTCAATAACCCCTTGCGTGTTAGTGGCTTTGTTGCCTTTCTTGTGGTGAAATTATTCTTTTTTAAAAATACGCAAATAAGCTGCACTGGCTTCAACAGGATTCCGCTTCGGCTACAGACAACACAAAAGTAACTGCATTCAATCGTCTATTCACTTCCAATTACGCCTACGGCCACAGCTGAAAGTTTAACTTCCTCTCTCTCTCTCTCTCTCTCTCTCTCTCTCTCTCTCTCTCTCTCTCTCTCTCTCTCTCTCTCTCTCACACTCACTCTCTGTGTGTGTGCGTGTGTGTGTTTTCCGTGTATCCACTCTCTCTCGTTTCTATTTAAACTCAAAACATATAACAAAAACGCTTTCTTTATCAACCAACTTTAAATTGCACTAATTTTGTTGTTTCTGTATCTGTTGTTTTGCTTCGAACTAAATATATAAAATTTTCCTTACTATTATACTGTTAATGCCTGGATACGTTGAATTAATCTCTATTAAAATTGTTAAAATGTTCTACTGAATTTTGCTTGGAGACTCATGGTTAATTTAAACGGGACCACGAATAAATATTAATTTGGGGTTCCATACAACGCATTGTTTCCAAAAAACAATAAACAGTGTGTAAAAATGCGTACCTTTTTTATAACATTTCCCGAAGGAGTTACGACGGTTTCTCTAATTTGGCGTGGCCATTTGATTTTTTTTTCCTGTAAGACCTACCGCTGTTAGCTAGGGACATCCTTCTTCTTTATTTGACGAAGCATTGTCAACTGTTATTAATTTTTACTAGTATTTCTTTCATTTTAATTTCACTTGATGCATTTCCACTAGTAGTATTATAACCCACCGACATTGGCAACACTTCATCGTTGACACGTCAATCAACAAACCTATCACTTCTCAGCTCACACACCACACTCCTCCAGCTCCAAGCTCTGTCTCTTCACTTCGTTTTCCTCCGCTAGCTTTGTTGAGTAATACCGCCCTTACGAGTCATCGGGTTTCTTTTCCGTCCTCGGTTGGAGCGGGTGTGTCGTCACGATAGGGTTGATTCAGACTTCCTCAAATCTTGCGATATTGCAATTGACAGTGGAGTTTAGTGCAAATCCCTTGTATATGTTGTGTACCATAGACAACATTGCATAATTCTTGTCTATGGCCGTAGTAAAATTTCGTCTCTTATGTTCGGATGCAACTTCTGAATTCAGACTAGAAAAAGAACTCCGTCAACAAAATGCAT
Organism: Acanthosepion esculentum; assembly: GCA_964036315.1. Lineage (NCBI taxonomy): Eukaryota > Metazoa > Mollusca > Cephalopoda > Sepiida > Sepiidae > Acanthosepion > Acanthosepion esculentum. The sequence continues at coordinate 98,828,257 of OZ038489.1, read as the reverse complement.
AACACTGTTGATAACTCTAACTACAGGTTTATTGGCTATACAGAAAAACTGGTTGAGTAGTATGTGTCTAATAGCTACTGTAAATCAAAGTACTCTACTGCAAGAGTGGTTATTTGAAGATTCTGATCATAACCGTTAAAGTGATGTCCACTCTATCGACTCTCACTCAATTCTTCGGGCCGATAAGGACCACTCGATGGTTGTTTCCCGACGTTCTTTGACACGAATGAAACGGGAAACTGTAAATAATCAAGGCCTGGCCATTGATGTACTTTTTTAGGAGCAATAGAGAAGCAACAGTATCCAGAATTACTCGCTATCATCTTCTGTGACAAAGCTTCTATTGACAAAAGTACACATACAAATGCATTTGAAATGATCAAAGGAGAATATGAATGTCAATTTCTCGAAAGTTCTGTTCACAGATGAAAGCCATGCAACACTTGATGGCCTTGATCGTTGGAGCAAAGTTTGGGTCGTAAATGGACGAGATCGTCATCAACGCTTGACACACCAACAAAGAGGAGGTATTATGATTTCGATTGATATTATTGGAGGTATCATGGTTGGTCCGTGGAGAGTGCTTGACGGTACGAAAATAACCGCAAATGCTTATATAGCCTTCCTCAAAGAGCACCTGGAATCTTGGCTAAAAAGGCAAAGAATCGCCTTCATTGAGGACCATCGTATTTCTGCAAGATAATTCTCTTTCGCATTCAGCGTATAAAACTACGGAGTACCTTCACAAATTAGGCTTCTGTGGACTTCGGAAGATGAACTGGCCGATCAATTCTCCAGACTTAAACCCAATTGAAAACTTGTGGAATATTCTGAATCAACATGTTTATGAGAATGGACGCAAATTTATAAGCAAGAGTGAATTATGGCAGGAAATTGTCAACGTATCACGTGAAATTACATCAAAAGAAATCAGGAAATTGGTACGTTCGATGTACCAGCGCCTTTTCCAAGTCATTTTAAAAAAAAGGATCTCATATTAACCAAATCTACTATCTTTTTTTGTTAACTTGGTTTACTTTTTTATTTTGATTTAATTTCATCTTACTTACTGTATGTATCCATAAAATCTGTAGATAAAGTAATTAAATTAAATTTTCTTTTTGTACAGGAGCGTTTATTACATCAGGCTAATAATTTGACATACTAATAATTTAAGTAAATAACGTAAATGATCGTACCTTCTGTTCATTTTTCTAGAACCTAACAATTTTTACGGAGTAGGTGTATATACATATTGTTATCATTCTCTGGTAATTTCCTTAAATTCCAGCCACTAGTTTTTAGAGAGGATGGAAAAGTGTCAACTCGTTAATAATTTTAAACGCAGTGTACGTACATACATACGAAGATAGTCCAATGTTATGTTTAACTTCGTACTGGAAACTCCTGCTATAATTTCAGTGGTAAGCGGTATTGGACTCTTTCCCTTGGGCAACATCGGTGGGTGTAACTTTCTGCATTTAGAATATGGAGGAAATGAAGGATTCTACAGAAGGATGCTGAGAATATCATGTATGGAGCCCGTTAGCAACGAAGGAAAATGGAAACAAAAAGGACACATATACAGAATCAGGATGAAACATCTGAAAATAATATAATAATGCGATAGGAAAGGGTTAGAGAATTTGACACTCTCAGGTCATATCGAATGCAGGGGGAGGCAGCGCTCCAACTACCTGACGAGCTTCTGTGAGTGAATTGAAAAAACTGAGTTTGGAAAGATTGGCAAAAAGCCAAATGCTGTTAAGGGCTACAAGGGATAAAAAATTGTGGAGAGCCAAGTTCTGAAGAGATTTGACACGTCGAAAAAGAAGTTAAGCAAGGGTTGAATGAGGAGAAAAAGGATGAGGAAAAAAGAATGAAAAAGCTGTTGGTAAGAAAACCAAATCTGAAAAAGTTTTGAAAAAAATATTTTTTTTTTTATAAACCTGGGGTTTATAAAAAAAAACAATTATATTGATACTAATTGTGTTCAGTGGAAATTTTTACGGATGGATGTGGTGATAAAATAAAAAGCTTTCTCGCGGTTTTTTTTTCTTTTTCTGTTGATTGACTGAGTGAATAAAATTTAATCATTGAGCAAAAAAATAATGGCCGCAGGAAGAGGCAATAAAAGCAATCTGAATGCAGAAACAATTACATATTTGCCCATTCTTCTATTTCCCCGGGGGGAGATTTACGATGCACTAAGCAAATGAGTACTTCAGTATTTTAGGCATACATTATACTCGGTAAATCTACCAATGTCTTAGACAAAAACATAAGTCCGTTCTCCCATATATATATATATATATATATATATATATATATATATATCACTTATGTGCCATGCGTGATAGACGCGTGGGCGATCATGTATCTTTCGATAGGCAGTTTTTTCCCGCAATTGGTTGCCATTTCTTTCTGCGGTAGACCAATTGCCATCCAAGACTATAGAACCCAGTCTCTCCTGCTATTTATCCATAGCTGGATGGGGGAGAAGAAGTGCATTACCACGTAAGAGAATATTATAGATTCGATTGGAATTTGAACTCGGCTTTCCGATTTCTCAATCCGAACCGCTATTCATTACTCCACCATGCCCTTCCCCCCCTCTCTCTCTCTCTCTCTCTCTCTCTCTCTCTCTCTATATATATATATATATATATATATATATATATATATATATATATATATATATATATATATATATATATATATATTGTCTTTTTCATATATATACATATATATATATATATATTAGAAAAAGACAAATGTAAAACTTATCTTAGCTGACGCGTTTCGTACTCAGACTTTAACGAAAAAGTGTGCCCCTCTAAACTGCATAATAAATACCTCTCTGACACCTGCTTTTCTGCTTGCTGGAAGGCTACGTAAGTTCTTACAGTTTTTAAGAACCCCGGTGAATCATCTGACCTATCCAACTATCGACATTCTGCCTCATTTTGGGAAACTCCTACAGGCCCTTATCAATGCTGAATTGGTTCATCATCTCTCATCACAGGGCCTTTTCTCAGACAAGCAATACGGCTTTCGTTTCTACAGATCAACTGCTGGCGTACTAATGATAATTGCGGAAAGAGTATCATGCTCTAGATAAAACCGGTAAATCCCGGGCTTCAGCATTTGACATCATGAAAGCCTTTGACAGGATCTGGCCTTCAGGTGTTCTCCACAAGCTGAAAAGCTACGGTAACTCCTGACACATTTTTTTAGAAGGTCCAGTCAATCCTATCAAATTGAAAGTTATTCTGAACGGCCACCCATCTACATACTTTCGTACTAAAGTGAGTCTCCCTCAGGGCTCAATACTTGGTCCTATACTATGTTTAATCTTCATTAACGACTTTTCCGATGACATCAGCTCTCAACTTGGTATCTACGCTGACGATACTACCATTTACCCCTGCCTTGATAGTGAGGCTAATCAGTTAGACAAGGCCGAAATGGCAGCTGATGTACAAAACGACCTCAAGACCGTTGTTAACTGGGGCAAAAGATGGCTTGTCAACTTTAACGCCCCGAAAACTAAACTTCTCCCCATTAATCATCTCAAATACCCATCGCTGCTTTTCATCAGCATGGCTGATGCTATCCTCCAAGAAAGTGACTCATTCCACCTTCGGGGGCTAACGTTCTCAGCTGAAATGAGGTGGAAAGACTATATTGAATCCATGCTAGATCAACTGCTATGGTTTCATCTGACCATAAAACAAAGTTCCAATACTTACTCCCATGTTCTAGATGGCTTCTAGAATAAGATAATCTGCATTTTAGGTGTTTAGCCTTAAGCAAGGGAGTTTTACTTGGACGACAAACTCGAATTCCTGCATTTAGAGACTGTCTTCACTAATGCACTCAACCCTGATGTCTTTGCATCATTGACAATGTCCTTTGTCGTTAAGTGATGATTCTTCGAGACATCTCTAACAATTTTCCTTTCCATTCTCTCAGAAATTAACCATTTTCTGCCAGTCTTTAATTTATTTTCAACACAAGTCTCTTTGTACTTACTTATAATGCTGCAAATTGTCGATGTAGGAACAATTAAATGCTTTGAAAGTGATGGATATCCATCACCTTTTTTGTACGCATCAACAATCTTCATTTGGAGTTTCTTATCAAGTTCAGCCGCTTTTGCCATGGCGGCTGAACGAATGAGTTATCACGGTACGTAGTACTCATATATTGTCTTCTTTATTACCTTTTAGAATTTTATAGTATCGGGTCAATAGTATTTCATTTTCAAAGGGTGTTTGTATTAACTGCCAAATTAAGACAAAAATCATTACCATTACCAGAGAACAATATTATTTCATAATTTCCATAAATGTGGGGGGGACAATAATTTGGGACTGCACCAATTTTTAGAAAAATCAATAACAATGAATATAACAGATCGAAACTTATAAAAATTTCACAAATTTATCCAAAACTAACTATGGAATCAACTATTTATGGTAAATTCAGTAAGTACTTGAAAATATTCGCATTTCCTTAGAAAATATGCAAATATTCAGTGGGAGTGAATAATTCTGTATATATATATATATATATATATATATATATATATATATATATATATATATATTTGATGTGGGTTTGTATATATGCAATTTATTTTATATTTTATTTATATATTATATATGCGCGGTACTTATTGGAAAGCGCTCAATATCAGTGATAGAGCTAACATATTTAGTTGGATTGATATGTTAGCTCTATAACAGATATTGAGCGCTTTTTAATAAGTACCGCGCATATATAATATATAAATAATATATAAAATAAATTGCATATCTATCTATTTATCTATATATATATATATATATGTCATTCACAGACAGTACTGTTTCGCTGTATCACAGCTCCTCAGTGCGACTAGACTTCCGAATGCCTCAAACCAGGATTGAAACACAACTAATTTGGTGTCAGCCAGAGCTATCTTCACTCGGTAGAGTTACACAACTAAATCTAGCATATTGTTTTTACAAATGTAAACAAATGCCAATCAACCAAAGTGCTCCATTCATTTTACTGAAGAGCTTTACATTAGTGCAGGTGGTTGTTGTTTATATAATTAGCTTATCACTCAACAGTGCTCAATTGAAATGTATTTTCAAGAGCTAAATTATGTCATTCACAGGCAGTACTGTTTCGCTGTATCACAGCTCCTCAGTGCGACTAGACTTCCGAATGCCTCAAACCCGGATTGAAACACAACTAATTTGGTGTCAGCCAGAGCTATCTACACATACACATTTCACACATATATATATATATATATATATATATATATATATATATATATATATATATATATATATATATATATATATATAATTCTATATACGTGTACATACATGTACATACACCCAGGCATATGCATATATTACACCAACATTTTTACACTTGTACATACATGTACATATATACATGCCCATAGATATATGCCTGTATATATACCTATATGTAGTCACGTAGTGTTAAAATAGTTACGTGACACGTTAATATAAAACCAACACTGAATTAAAAAAAATGCCTCTTCACGGAGTAGGGGGAGAAATTAATATTATGTGCTCCAGCCTCAGGAGGTCTTCTTCCCAGGCATTACCTCACCGTCGGAAAGAAACTGGGGTCATTAACCGACGTCTGAGGCGTTCCCAAAAGGGAACGTGACGAGGGGGAGACATGAGAAATTTTTGTACAGCTACCAAAACCCACTTTAATATCGACATTGTCACATTTCATTCGATGTGGATGCGCACTTAAATACACTTGCTTTCGGAAGTTCACACAGCGATCATGATATTTTACAGAGCTGAGGTAGGAATTAATTTCGGCGGCTGACTCTCTCCCTACTTTTCTCACACATACAGACACACACACAATTTAAAAAAAATTAAATATTGCATTAATAAAAATTTAATTACATTTTGTTTTCCTTCTCCTTGATAGGATCGTACATATTTTCTACTCACCCCCGAGATAAAATACACTCTTCCATCAGAATCAGTTTTAACCAACCAACACCTCACATTGCAAATCTCGACTTTTTATTGGTTGAGACAACACCAAAATGTGTAACAATTGTCGAAAACCAATTTCGCGCCCATTTACCTGGAGCCTATTTTGGATTCCAAAAACAAATAAAAAGGACCATTTCGACTCAATCCACCAGTCAGTCACTTAGCTTCAGAGAGATGCCACACGAATCCACGCGTTTCACTATTTTGACTTAAGAAACTTTTCGTGCGTCAACTACTCACTCAAACACCAACATTATTCTCTCAAAATTCACTTACAACTTTCTAAGAAAAGTGTTCTTACACACTACTAAAATAGAAATTGTATTTAACAAAAGATAAACACAGAACAATCCAAGGTAAACAACTCTAGAAAATTAAGATATCTACACTCTAGTTTATTCACGCACACAAAACTACACAAATTTCTGTATAAGTAATATTTTCCATTTTACTCTATTTGACCAGTTCTTTAACACATGAACAATTTTGAACTGTAAATCAATAAGACACCCAATTTATACATGGTCAATTCTTGCATTATCAAACCACAAGTTTTCTAATTGTATATTAATTGTACATAAATGTCTGTTGTTTTTATTGAAACCTTAATTACCATTGTTTCTTATTCAATTGCCTTTTTATTGATTCGTTTTGAATGCCTATATTCTATATTGTTGTGGATTAATATGGTGAACATGCCCGTAAACTAACCATCTTAATATTAAAACCTTCGGATAACAAATTCAAACTCATAGCAATCCCAACATCCTTCTTTCAGACTTTCTGTGTTGTTTTTCATTTTTGTTTTTGTTTTCTTGAACTTGCTTGCGGTGTATTTCAGTTGATAAATACGCCGTAATGTATAAGTATTTTATAAAATACGCCGTAAAATATACGTATGTTATAAAATACGCCGTAATGTAAAAGTATTTCATTACTTTCGAATATTTATATCAGTGGTTCTCAAACATTTTGAAGTCGAGGCGTACTTGAAAACTTACCAATAATTGTAGGCGCTCGATATATAAATTTCTGAAAAATATGTTATAATGAAGTCAAATATTGCAGAAAAGAAATAATGCAATAAAAAAAAATATAAACTGAATCATACCTTAAGTTTATCTCTTCTTGTGTTTATAAGAAGCACAAGCCTGATGAGTTTTAGCGATTTCTTCAATGTTTGTCCGTATATTTCAATGTTTGTGCGTATAGACAAATTCTCCATTTTCTCGTCATTACATTGAAGGGGTCCTCTCTTTTTACACTTAATTGTGGTGAGAGCAGAAAAGTCTTATTCACGTAGATATGATGTTGCAAACTGTAGTAAAATGGTCAGAGCTTTTTTAGATATTGACACATTCTTCTTTTTATAGAAATCCAAAAAGCTTCAAGAGACAATTCATCATGTTTAATCATCAACCCACGATCAGTGGATATGATAAATTAACTAATTTATCACATTTGCTTAGAAGTAAATAAGGGACAAATTATAAATGACTAAGATATTATAAATAAGACAACATTTAAATAAACAATCCTAATCCTTATCATCATTTTATGTTGCATAATACATCTTTCAGTAATCAACTTTCTTGAATTAGACATGGAGGATCAACCAGCAGCACCTCCCAGTTCAATACAACAAAACAAAAGTAAATATATTTATTTCTTATATCTGGACACATATTCCTCTGGAATGCCAGCGCGCATCTAGACATCTTCCAGGGCGCCCCAGTGAGCCCAGGCGCACCATTTAAGAACCACTGATTTATGCATTCAATAAATTTCCTCAATATGAAGAAGGAAAATCTTTTTCTCGAAACACATTCTAATATCAATTTTTTTTATGAATATAATGTTTGCGTCCTTACATATTTTACATGAAATGTTTCCCTATTGTGCATGTATACCTATTAATGAATTCAAATGTTTCCTTGTAGGTAATATTACAATTGCCATTTAATGTATAAATAGGCCACAAACATGAAGACCTTATGAGTAAACCGTCAGCTAGAGTGGAGAGATTATTTTTACATATGGAATGAAAGAGAGACAATTGGTGCGTGCTATGGTTTAGATATTGACTAGTGGTGACGTCGTTTTTTTTACGATAGTTGCTGTCGTAAAAGAACGACGTCGCCACTAGCCAATATTTAAACCAGTTATAAAACAAGCAAGTTTATTCATTCTATTTTTTAATTAGGAAAACTGTCTATTTGAATGAGATACGAAAAAAACTATTAAATTTCAATTTAGTATAATTACAAATGGCGCTTTTATTATTCCGTTTCTTCCTTCTTCTTTTCCCCACAATAAAAATTAGTGATTTTTGCAAAGTTATTTTAGAGAGAATGGAGAGTCTATTACCTTACTGGTCATTTCCTATGATTTTTTTTTTTTTTTTGTGAGGGGAGGGTTTAATGTCATCTTATTGGTTGTATCAGTAAATGTTTGTGGGAATGTCTAAGTATTTGTGTGTGTGTGTGTGTGTGTGTGTGTGTGTGTGTGTGTGTGTGTGTGTGGATGCTGAGTTTCAAATAAGACAAAAAACAGCAAAAAATAAAATATCGTTTGTAAATTTGATTTCTTGCTTTCAATTTGATTCAATTTGCTTCCGATTTCTTTATGCGACGCTTCGAGATAAGAACAAATGAAAGAAAAAAAAAACATCTTCAAAGTCCGTTGACTGAATTGTCTCAACCAAAATAGACAACAATTGGATTTCACCTTTAAAGAAATGCTTCTTTTGTTTCCCTTCTGCTCATCTTCTTTAAAAATAAAAACTTTTTTTTTCTCGCCTTTTTACGGTTTCTACTTTTGCAAACGGGTTGACTTAGATTCGAATGATCTTTTTTTGTTTAACTTGTTCTATCTGAAATCAAACTGATCATTTATTCAGGCGTATTTTCATCATGACGTGTGCCATTGCATTTGAATATTTAAGTTGTGGCGAAGCTGCAGCTACAGTTTATAAAATGTAAGCGGTTGAGACTGAGAAATTAAAAAAAAAAACGAGTTCAAGAAATTAGATTAAACATGTGTAGGAATTTTACTTATATATTTTTATATAAAGAATAACGACAAATTTGAACCCTCGTACCCGAAAAAACAGCGTCAAAAGGACGGCCTTTGCATTGACACCGCTATTATTTTAAATACCTTCACTCCTCGGTAATGTTTATTGTTTTTAAAACAATGATTAGAATTGCAATGAAACCTAAACATACGATGAAAGGGAAATTATATATATATATATATATATTTTTTTTTGTTACTAAGACTTTACAATAAAAATATTAAACACTGTTTCTTAATTAGATTGTTTATTTACAAGAATAAATTTATATTGACAACATTCATTTACCATTTACCAATTTATAAACAAATAAATATGAAAACCATATTGTATTCATAAATTTATAAACAACTACTAAATTATGAAAATATGTGAACCAACTATAAGGAAATCTTTATTTACCATTTTATAAAGTTCGAATCAATTTGTAATGAGCCGATGTATTTCCAATCATTTCAATAAACAATAAATAGTGTAAATAAATAATCTAATATATTTATTAGATTGTTTATTTACACTATTTATAGTATTTATTATTTTTGTTGTAATTTCTCAAGAACAAAGAAAATGTATAAATTTACTTTATTCTAATAATCACTTTTTAAAAAAATCAACATTGCCGAGGAGTGAAGGTAGTTAAAATAATAGCGATGTCAATGAAAAGACCGGCCATTTAACACTATAGAATAGAATAACAATAGAAAAAGAAATAATATATACTTGTGCGTATATGGCTAGCTGAAAAGGGGGAAAAAATGATTATATGCTTTGCTGTTAGTGGTAAATAATAGTCTAGCAGGGTATTATTTTTTAGAGAATTGTATTTCTGCTTTAACTTCCTCATTTTGACCTTTGAGGTCACATACTGGAAAACAATGGAAGTTGATTGTGATTGACTGAAGCCAGCGTGGGACTGTTAGATAGTAAGGGATTTCAGAGGTTCAATTTTTGCACGTCATACAATGTAGACGTGGTTTTTTTCGTGTCTCGGAACTTGCTCCCTAGTGGGGGTGAGGGAACGACCCCACTTGCTAAATAGAAGATGTACCTTTCGATGTGGTGAGTAAAAGTAAATAAGTTAAAATCACTTTTGTTGATGTCTCTTTTATCTCCAAACAAACAAATGGCGATTATCGGCCGAGAAAGAAAGAGGCATCATTATTATTATGGAATTTGACCCCATCACCAAAACCAACCCCAGAAGAGGGGGCAATGCAACATTAGAAAACGTGTGTTTTGTATCTACGTGGTTTGTTTCAAATGAAATTTGCTGGGCGACTAAGAAGTCTCCGCGAAAGTAAAGAGCGCCACGTTGTCGCTCGTTCATCCGGGGCAAAAGAGAAAGAGGGGTTTTGTCTCGTCTCGTCTTTTTATAGTCCTGAAACAGTACCACATAGCAGGCGTCTTGGCAGACAAGCTTTTGGCAATCCCCACACTATCTGTAGAACTATTTTAAAAAGATCTGCGTCGATTCGAATGTTTCGTTAACCATTGCACGCAAGGAGCACACATAAGCCTAAACACGTACAGTAATATCCAATTAATGATTATGTCCCTTCCCCCCAAAAATGCAAGTTCGAACAATGTCACTCTGATCAGTCTCGTAAGTAACGGTAATAATATCCGTTTCCTTACAAGGAAACATTCGAAATTCGTTGTCCGAGCAGTCAATGCTATCTTCGGTTGAAATTTATAAAATCTTTGTATTAAAGCAATTTTCCTGGGAAAAAAAAGGTTTCTCATGTCCACTGTTATTGCTTTTTCCATTATCGTGGGGAGGAATTTCCTTCCTAACCTTTTGTTTTGAAGTAGTGTGGAACGTCTACATATTGACTATCTCATTATTTTCTCTTCGAGTTTCATGTGCTATCCATTTTAGTTGTTGCTCTTGTTTAAAGTCCTCAAGTGATGTGGTTTCTATTATTTGGTACAGTCCTCTGTTTGTGATTTGTAGCGCCAGTCCATAAAAAAGTTTAAAAATGGATGCTCCTCGCAAAGAATTACATGCTTCATTTGCCCGAAGACATTTGTAACCATTGAGTTTCGACAGCGCGTGTACACATCTGACAATTTATATATTTCTGAACGAGTTTGACGCCATGCAAGACATCCTTATGAAAGACTCGATATGACGAGCTTATTTAGGAAGATGACCCCAGGTTTTAGGCTAATATTTTGATTTTTATAGCAAGTTGATATGTTGATCCTTTAGTGCAACGTATTCTATGTTCAATTTCCGTCTCCGATACTACGTAAATTTGTTATAACTTATCCATACACCAAAGTTTTTGAAATGTTTAGCATTTACTAATTTCACGCCCTTGATTTTTATGATGGATTGACGGTATTTGCCATTATAGGTATTAAATCCTATATATATATATTTTTTTTTTTCAACCAATAAAATTGCATCAAAAGGGGTGTTGGATAAACAATTACTACATGGGCAAATATTGCCAAAATAATTGCTGGCTTAGTTGTAAATCTAACACGTGTTATTTTTTGACAATTTACAAAATAACAATAACTCCTTTTGCCACTCCCGCAAATTCGAGAAAAAGATTTTCGCTAGCCAGTGGGAAATTATTTTCTAACCAATGAAAACCTTGTATTCAAAAGTTCACACCTCTATGTGAAATTACATTTTGAATCCCCGTGTTGATATAAAAATAGAACTTGTTACTTCTTGTGGTTCAAACCAGTTTGAAAGGCCAGTTTAATCTACACTTGCGTATACACACACGAGTGCACACACGCGCAAAGTGGAAAATACGATCGTTAGCAGCCGCCGACTAAGGCCTTGTCCACGAGCACAATAGAAGGGATAAACCAGCAACCGCCTAGTAAGCCGTTGTCTACGAACTCACAAACGCATTAGGCTGACCATCATAAAGTAAGTCTATACACACTTTTCATGCCGAACTAAGAACACTTAATTATTTATAAAACAATCTTCACTGCAAGAAAAATTGAACATTTTGCTGTCATTGTATATTTCCAAAAAGAATATATAAATGCTATTTCAACTGACATTCTGCTTCTACTTTTCCTTTTATATGTTTCGTTTAAAATATGTGTTGCAGTTGTTAAATGTTTGAAATCCCGACACACAGATCGCAACAAAAATTTCGGTCGACATTTCCTCACACTATCACTTTTTTATTCGAATTCCAGATAATAGTTTTCTTTGAAAAGGTTTATCTTGCCTTATTTCTTGTAAGACTTGGTAGAAGACGTGGATATCTGTTCAAACTCATTTTTATTCCAACTGTGTGTGCCTGTGTTATAGTTCTCCTCATCATCAGTACATTAACTTCAGGAAAAGGGATGCTGAATGTCATCCTAGAGAGACTATTACCCCAAGCGGAAGAAATAATCATTGAAGGACAAAATGGATTTCACTGTGGAAGAAGCACCACAGAAGAAATATTCAGTTTCCGAGTTCAGTGTTAGAAAAAAACTCGCAACACTAATGTTGCGTTGCAGCTCAGACTAGACACCGGCTTCGTTGACAGGGTGCAGTTGTTTTATTCAGTGAAACGCTTGTGGCTTAAAAATTATTCTTCAGCCAGATCGTTACCCACGACTGAAGAAAAAACAATTTCTAACAGTAAACCTTATTTTATTTTTGGGTTCTAACCTACTGCTATAAGCAGCCGAAGTAGAGATGAGGCGCGAAATGTGCACAGTTAAGCATCTGTCGTCCCTGTCCGTCCTGACAGGACCATTTCGTTGCTTCTGTTTACCTTTTCGCAGAATGGTCAGTTTTATAGGCAACAGTTTTCTTTGTCTTGTTATCTTCGTCTAAAAAATTACTTATTCTTTTTTCCGTTACTTTCTCTCAGTCTGAGCCTCTCGCTCTTGTATTTTGAAGTTGACTCCCATTACTGATAGCTATCGGTCGAAATTAAATGTACGATATCGAATTATGCGACAGGTCCGACTGTTTTTAAATTTAACAAGACCTCAGCTTGACTCATATTGCTACATTAACAATAAATCTATCACGTTTTAATCGACTTCAAAATATTCTGAGCTAAGTAATATGTACTCAGACTCAGTGGAAATGGGGCAAACAATAAATGAGCAGTAATAAAATAAGAACTAGAGATATTTCTCAACATATGTTTAATCATTTCACCCCAAGCAAGGCAATGGAGCCACTAAGATGCAAAAGTTTACTGAGTGTTAGAAAATATGAGAAAAAAACTACTATTCAGGAGAAAGGGCAATAAAAAAAAGAATTAAGAAGACATAAGATAGCGATTGACATTACATTCAATCTTTTAAAGATCAAGTTTGACTGAGAAGCAAGAAGCCGGATGAGAGTTCAACAAGTGAAAAGTTCGATAGAAAAAAAAAACTTTTAGTATAGAACTTACGGTTACATCCAGCCATTTCAACTGTAAGATGATGTACAAATTTAGATTTAAATTGTTATTATTCAACTAAGGAGGTGTTTTTGCATCAGTATCAAAGTTGTAAAAATATTTCGTGATGAGAGATTATATAATTAAGATGCCTAATGCGACATATAGGATGAAATAAAAGTGCCTTTACACGAAATCTAAATAGTAGCAGTCATTTTCCTTTGAATTGATGTTGAGTTTCCAGAAAACTTGAAGACAAAACAGGGAAAAACTGAAAAAATCATCAAAATGTAATTCCTGTATTTTAACACAAGAAAGGTAATTCAGTAAAAAGATTTGAGAATTATTTCCCTTGGATTGATACTGCGAAACTGTGAATGGTGTACATACATATATATATTAAATATATATATATATATATTGTATGGATATGAGATTCACGCTTTTGCGATCATCAGGCAAACACTAAATACTGCACATACAAAACAATATATATATATATATATATATATATATATATATATATATATATATATATATATATATACTTCACATACAAAATTATATATATATCGCAAAAAAGACAAAATTAAAAATTTATTTTACCCAGCGCTCAGTACGTTGCACTTATTCAACCCTGGACTGTAAAATCCATTCGCCAGGATTGAATAAGGCTAATGTACTTAGTTTTGGTTGAAATAAATTTATACCCACAGGAAGTAATTTGGGATTCTTTGGCTATGTAATTTATATGCTATGTTATAATAAATACATTGAGCTCTTTTTGTGGATTATATACCAACGGATCTATTACCTGTACTATATATATATATATATATATATATATATATATATATATATATATATATATATATATATATATATATATCCAGACGAGAACGAATAGAGTACAGGTTCAATGTTCGTAATATTTAATTTAAAAGAGGGCTCAATACATAATAGTGCAATATTATTTATTTTAGGATATTACAACAGAAACATGTAAGAATTACTAGACAATTGCGGTCGTGTTTCAATGTATAACAATGCGTCTCCTCAAGTGATTGTTTATTACTAACGATTATCTTCTCTTTTTTGAAAAAGTATATATAAGGCTTGAGAGCTTTAGCCTGGTCAACCAGTAGAATATGACCTACGTTAACTTCAAACTAACCGAAAAAGAAAAAATTAGAAATTATTATCTTACAAATGTGTCCTGGCAATGACAGTTACTTTCTCGCACTTCTCACTTATTGTTATGGGATCTTACCTGTAACGATACAATGAACTCTTCCTGACACTATAAAGACTGGTCCTCTCAAGAAAGACGGAGAGAGGAAGTGGAACGAGCCGAGACAATAGTAGTTCACTCTAAACCAGACTGACAGTCATACTGACACCTTCAACTTCTTGCATTATTATTCTGTTTAATACATCTTTGTTATTCCTACTCTTGTGTTCGTGTTGTTCTTCCTTGGTCCTAACCTTGGACCATAACAGTGGTGCGAGGATATTGGACCATAACACTTATGGAACTTCTTTCCGGCTCCATGCGTTCGAGTAAATTTTAATCTGCAAAAATTTAAATGCAATGTCAATCGTTATCTACTGTCCCCCTGATTGCTCTTTTCTCTTTCTCCTCATTACTAACAAACCTATTAAATCTACACACACACACACGTACACACACACACACGTACACACACACACGCACACACACACACACACACACACACACACACACACACACATATATATATATATATATATATATATATATATATATATATATATAACCGAATGTGTAAATATAGGTAGGTATACGACCGAGCGATCGTATACAAATACTTATAAATACGCTTGTGTAAGAAAAAAAGCGCTCAATATTAAGTAACAGAGCAATTTAATATATAGACCTTTGTGCAAATTAAGTGAAACAAAACGAATAATTCCGTTACTATTTACATTTTGTTTCCTATTTTTCCAATGAAACATGACCCAGTGCACATCGTTCCTTGCAGATTGACCACAGATTCTCGACTGGATTTAAATCAAGAGAGTTTCCGCGCCAGTCTATAGTACTTTGATTTGTTCACTGGTAAAATGGCCGTATGACAACTAATCGACAGTCTGGACAATAGTGTCTGGGCATGATAAAATCTGATGCAATCGCGGATGACGCAATATTTTTCTAGGCCAAATAAATTTCAGCTTACAACCCGAAAATAAATTCATATTACTGCATACTACTGCAAATGACCTAATCTGAGGAAAAATTAGAAATCGATCACACCCTCTCACTTCAGTGGGTCTAAAACTGACCGTATGGTGAAAGAAAGGAAACTAAAGCGGTCGTTTCAATTAATTTGCACAAGGGTGTATATTGAGAGTATATAGCACTTGAAAATTGCTTCGGCATGAAACTTGGAGTTGTGCAATTAATGTAACACATCATGTATATTACTTAATATACATATGTGTGTGTGTGTGTGTGTGTGTGTGTGTGTGTGTGTGTGTGTGTGTGTGTGTGTGTGTGTGTGTGTGTGTGTGTATTTCGGTTTTGTGTGTGTGCGTGTGTGTTTTAAGACACATTGAAAAATAGTTGAATACTTCAATTTTCTTATGTTCTTGATAATGTTTCTTTCCCAAAGTTGATTCTCAAAACAACACAAAAAAAAAACTCAGGAAAAAAATCGTAGCACAACAAATCTGCTACTAAAGAATCCTGTGCTTAAACTGAAAAGAATGAACAGTTAATGAAATTTAAAAATAAAAACCCCAGAACAAATAAATTCAATTCATACATAGGAAGTATGTTCAAATAGAATTTAAATACAGTGATTTGCTGCAGGAGAATAAAATGAAAGAAAGTTATGAAGAGTAAAAGAAAGCATGTATAGCCAAAGAAAATCGTAAAATGTTATAATTCAATAAAAACCGATTGTCAGAAAACTTAAAATGATTACTTAATTACGTACTTTAACGCATCGTTTTACTTACAATTATTTCCACGTGCCACAAACAATAGTCTGTGCATTCAAGTCCGGCGCAAGGGCCTCGTGGGCCCCCACCGAATCTATGATACTGGGGCCGCTGTATCTATGATATGGCGACCCCAGTCCATTGCATCTCAATTTTCACCAGGTAATATTCATAAAAAATACAAATTTTATTGTCGTCTAATTATGTACAATTATGAATCATATGCAATATAGGTGGACAATTCAAGTAGCAAGATTGAAAATAAATACAGTCTATCTAAATATTAGGTTGGTGCAAAATGTCGTTTTTTGACGTTCAACTTCATGTGAGAAAACGACATTATTTTTGCACCAACCTTATACAAGTTAAAGGCATGTGATAATAGATCTGCCCATCTTAAACGAATCAACAATGTTTGGCGGCAATTTTTGGCACCAACTTGAAATTTCTCTAGTTAAAAAGTTGAATAATTTTAACACATGAAGCGTTATGTATAATAAAAAAAAAATAGTAGTGAATTTTATATCGTGTTTTTTCGAGACTCACCTTGAGCAAAAATTCACGGATTTGGACAAAAACAAAGATCCCAGAATGAAGTCAAAATGTGCGAAAACTTTTCATCCTTGAATAATAGTCGGTTGTGCTTAGTCTAATTTGTAACGTATATAAATGTAGGTAGAAGAAAAACAAGTGTTGATAAAATAGCGAGAGTCACAAAGTACTGCCCGGGGACCCCAATCAGTTCTGCACCCCCACCCGGTCGTGGGGTTCATGAGTAGTAAGCACCGGCTCTTAATGTATTATTTAAATAAATTTGGAAATAATCAACAGTGCCTTTTTACAGCCATCCGTCACTTACATTATTGCCAACTAAGACTTTTTTTACATTTACGTAAGTAGCGAAGTAATTACTTTAAGTAACGCGATTAATCGAAATAAGTGCTGTGTTATTTGTTGCGTAATTCAAACTATACTTTATGACAATATTGTTTAGTTGTAAGGGAAAATGTAGAATTTGTATTCAAATTAGCTTCAATGTGTCGTGCGAGACAATTTTTCTCTCCTGAATCTATCTTATACAGTTATAAGCCTAGCATTCGTTCATGCTTTTAATATTCTTGCCACGTCTGATCTGGTGCGTCTGCTATATATTTTAAAATTCTTGTTAAAATTCTAAGAAGAATCTGCAATGTTATTAGATCTAGGCTGGCATCTCTGCTTCAGTCACTTTCCTCTCTTTTCTTTAAATACTTTCATGGTAATTGTTTTAACGAACTTTCTTCGATAGACTTTATGGATTCATGCATGCTAATAGATTTTCAGCAAGTTCTCGTCATTTTACATTCGAAATGGCTCGATGTAACCGTAAGTTCTATGCTAACAGTTTCTTCTCTAGCACTTCTCACCTGTGCAACTCTCTTCCAGCTTCTTGCTTCCCAGTCAAATATATATATATATATATATATATATATATATATATATATATATATATATACAAACAAGTATATGTATTAAACAACAAAATTTACAATTGACATAAACATTAACATTTGTGATTGTGTGTGAACGTAAAGAGTTTGTATTTTGGTGAATGTTCACACGTATGTCGGAGTTAGCTCCTCCTCAGTTCTTTAATCCTTCAACAGGGGTCTCTCTCCCCTGGCTATAAATACTGGCTGACCCTTCTCTCTCTCTCTCTCTCTCTCTCTCTCTCTCTCTCTCTCTCTCTCTCTCTCTCTCTCTCTCTTTCGACTTAGGCCTTGGGCCGCTACCTCGCGCGGAAACGAGGTAAAATCTTTCTTTTTCCACTTACACCAATATGTGACCTCTCACAGATACAGCGTTTCCCAAATTCTGGGAACACGCTAAGAACAATACACGTACGTACGAACACTTACAACACACACACATAATTTCTCCATACAAACTCTATGTAATAGTCCATGTCTTTGTTTAACTTGTTTTGTTATTAATAATTATTTGTTTACCCATGTATATCGGTCTTGTTTGTTTTCTTTGTCTTCTTTGGACTTAATTAAAGTCCGACATTCTCATGTAGCTGGACCCGCCAGCAGGAAAGTTTAACCTTCTGATATCTCTTCACATCTTCATCCCCACGGTCCGCTACACGTACGTGTATGTGTATATAATGTTCATGGCGTCTCCCACAAATGGGAAGACGCAATCTTCTGCGAGAGATTATATTGTAGATGCTTTCGCTGAAAATGAAGAAAAAAGAGAACGAGGCAATAACTCACCCAATGTTTATAGTGTAGGGAGAGCGCCCGCTAGTGAACAATTTGGACAATTAAGAAGGAGTTAACTCCGACACTTTTTTCAAAACAAAAAATAAATTTCTGAAATTTTATTTGAGTAAGATTAGCTGATTTAATGTTTAATTAATCTGATTTTAAACAAATATTACTTACTTTTAGTTTAAAATATCGCAGATGACAAGAGCATTTTTATGAACAAGGAGATGGATGTTTTTATGAGGTGTTGACAACTCTCCCGATAAACTTGTTTGGGAATTTTTTCTAAGGTGGGCACAACTGTAACAATTAATTGACGAACATAACGTCAACGCCTTTTTTATATAATTTTTAACCACACAGTAATCTTTAAAATTAAGTAAAATATTCTAAGGAATCTAATATTTTATACCTATATAATTTTAGGTACTTTGGCTTTATAGTCTTATGAAAACTTTTTGAGGAAATGTTTAAAAAAATTAGCAATACATTTTAAATTTACTGTAGTTGCCGTCCTTATTTTCAGATAAATTCTTTTATGGGCGGCCGTATTTACAAAAATCGGCACGTTTATACACACAAAAAACATTTAAATTTATTTTTGAAATACTGCATGGGGTTGAATTGTAGTAAGCTTTTTCATTTGTGATTAGTAAATAGAGTAATTACTTAATAAAATCACTTAACCGTTACAAATTAATACAGAATTTTAAAAGATTTAAATCGTTATAAATTATTATAATAATATTTTTAAATGAAAATAATTCTTGTAAAAATTCATTGTTCATCGGTTTTTTTTTTACTTAAAACAGTATGTTTTATTGATAAAGGCAAGTAGAAGCTTTTCTAGTTAAATAATATTTTAGACTTATTACATTTTTATTTTATGATTCAGAGCAGATATTCTCTAACTGAGGTTCTTGTTTGACAAAAATAAAACTGATTATTTAAATTCTCCAAGGACTTGTGCTTATAACTAATATGAGCATTAAGCTCTACAAAAATGAATTTCTCGAAATGTCATAAAATTAAAATTAAATCTGTAGGGAGCGGGGAACGGATGTAAAAAAAATGTATATATATATATACTTTTACCAAAATTTTCTAAAAAAGAAAGATTTCCGAAATAATGTCATTGCTTTGTGAATATGTCCTGAAAGTTTCATTAAAATCCGACAATTATCTAATTTTTGCAAAAAATTTCAAATCATTGTGCTTTTCAGTGCAAAAAAGACGCTAAAATTTCCCATATTAATTTATCACCCGTTGACGGAAGCAAAACAAAGATTGAAAACTTTCTTTAACTTGCGAGTGTTTAAAAATTTGTTTTTCTTGTGATGATTCTAAAAATGGTTAAAAAAAATATAATTTAATTATCAAAAAATCATTTATTCTTTCCTTTTATTAACAAGATAAAGATTTTATTATTAAAATTGTATTTTTATGAAATTTGGGGAATTTTTCATCATGTATGTTTATTTTCTAGGAAAATTTTGGAGGTACCTAAATCATTTATGGAATCTACGGTGATACATAATATAGTTTTATAAAACAAAATTTAACAACAAAAATAAATAATATAAACCATGACATGAAGAAAAATACGGAAATGTCAATACTTCAAATTTACACAGAATATAATTCTGATCAGGATTTTCGTTTCGTAAAACATTTTTATTTTTTAGCTAACCTCTAACTACATGAAAAGGGAGAAAACTTTGCAAAACGCATACTTAATTATGTCCCTTGCTGATGTGTATGTGTGTGTGTGTGTGTGTGTGTGCGTGCGTGCGTGCGTGCGTGCGTGCCTGCGTGCGTGCGTGCCTGCGTGCGTGCCTGCGTGCGTGCCTGCGTGCCTGCCTGCGTGCCTGCCTGCCTGCGTGCCTGCCTGCGTATGTGTGTGTAAATTCGACTGCAACTAGCTGTATGAAGATAATACGAATAAAGACAAATGTCATGTTTGCCTTGTTCAAAGGACAGAATGCATAGACTAAGATAAGTTTGCCTTTTTGCTTTTATTTAACTATAAAAAAAATATCATGACATATATACAAATAGGTAGAAAAAAGCTAATCAGTGCTAATTCTACTTAATAGCTCTGTTATTTACATACAATGATATCGTTTACTATTTTATTAACACTATCATTATATATATATATATGCTGTTTTTTTTTTTTTATTTATTTATTTTTTTTTGTGCTGTTCAATTTCTGTTGCATACAAGTTCAAAGTATTTATCAGTGCGTAACTAAAATTTCGTTTCGGATTGCCAGGCTTAATTTTATATTCCCTTGACGATTTCACTGTTTGTGACCCTTTTTTTTGTGTGAAGAAACTCGAAACACTTGATTTTATAAATAGTCTTTGATTATAGAAGAATTTTATACATGATTTGCTATAATTTTATTTTATTTGAATTTAAAAACAAAAGCTAAATAAAAGTAGGAAAGAAACCGCCGCTACAAAGGAAAACTCCAACCCAAACACAAATGTGTTCATATGAGATAAATCGCACTAATGCTTCCGTCAAGTGAGCTTAGCCGTGGGGTTACTTCGCATGTGATAATATTACAATTCGGTATAATTCTTCGCCTTTGACAACCCCCGGCGCCGTCTCCTTGCCTTTTGTTTAACGGCATTTGCTGAATATTACTAATGACTTTGTTGTTCATATTCCCAACTTCACTACTTTCGTGATTTTTTTTTCTTTAACTGAAAGTTTTATATTAATTAGCAATGCAAGATCGAATCTCCTATTCTCCAATAATGCTATTATTGTTCTTTTGTTGTTTTGTTTTTATTATTATTGTGTTAAACGTATTATTTTTTTTATTTGTTTCTTCCTATGAATATGTCACTAGTCTATTTCCTGGTCATCTATCATGGGTACCACCAAAATGGATGTGTTTTTTCCCAAAATGAAAGCAAAAAATCGGGTAAATTTTCATTTTAACACCCGAGCGTCAAATTCACTGCTGAAAGGGCCTATTTACTTCCTTTCCTTGCAGAAATTAGTACGCGCTTCCGTTAAGTGATTTTTTCTTTTTCTTTTTTTGTACTTAATTTAAGAAGAAAGTTAACTTTCATTCAAATATATTTAAACATTGACAAATAAAAGAATAACAAAGTAATTTTTTTATGAAGAATGAAAAGAAAAATTAATTGTTCTCTCTAACCCCAAAAAGATTAGGGCAATTGAAGTAATTATTTAATTTAATATTTTTTATTTTTTTAATTTGTTCCCTTCTTCTTTAGGGTTAGGTGTTAAGGTTACGGGAGGGGGGTTCTTTCTGTGTAGAAGAAGGGGACAAATGAAAAAACTAATGAAAGAATAGAATCAACCCATCTACTTTAACAAGTTTGTGCATTAATTTTTAGCGCGTACTAATTTCTGCAAGGAAAGGAAGTAAATAGGCCCATTCAGCAGTAAATTTAGCTGCTCGGGTGTTAAAATGAAAATTTACCAAAAATCGTTACCTCCTGTTTGAAAATATTTGCCAAAAATCAGGGAATTATCTGATTCAAACGAAATTTTCAGTACTTATTCATTAATGAACGAGTTGTATACTGAATAGATTATTTATTAGAGAGCTAGGTGTAAATATTTTTTTCAGGTGGGGGTCTCTTTCAACCCTTTTTGATATCTTGTCTGCACTTTTTAAATTTTTAATTTCGTCAAATTTGCTTTCAGTTATAGAAAGAAAAAATCCCTGAAAATGTTATTTCAGTATAAAAATTATCAAGTGTGAACATACAGAAAATTCGTGCTAAATATTAACAAAAATAAATCGATAAAACTCAAAAAATATTTTTTCTGACGGTTGGTGCTTGCATAATTTTTTTTTCAGACTGGGCAGAAAACTCTATACTTAATAATATTTATTTTTTAAAAAGATGTAATTTTTCAGTGTGATTTTGAAATTCATCACGTTGCTATTCGTAAAACGAGTTGTTATTTTTTTTTTTTTTCATATTAACATGTTTGAAGAAGTGAAAAATGTAAAGTTTAATGTATAGGATATAAACTCCTATATTTTACGGCCAATTAGTGAAGCACAACCAAGTAAGAAATGCTTACAAATAAATCTTACTAAATTCAGTAGATACGAAAAACTTTTTTACAATTCTGTACAAATACGGCAACAAAGTAAATAAGCGGTTTCCCGGAACTGACTGGATCAGACAAGTCACGTGATGTGCTTTCTACAACGTCCACGAGTTTGAAGTCCAAATGACCTGGAAATGGGTCAGGTATGCGATGTGCTGAGTACATTTCCGCGCAAAAATCAGATAACGATTGGAGCCGAACTATAGCGATAAAAATGGCTAGTTAGCGACTAGATCTAGAACGACGTTGTAGTGAAAGACAAAGAGCGGAAGACAGTCAGCGAACCAGACCAGACCTTGATCTACAACATAGACACATGTTAGCATGACAACGTCTTGTCTCTCCTCTCTTCTGAAATTACTGCTATCAGTCATCAGTCGCACTCATGTTTCATTAGCGTGTGCTTCACGCGCACACACATACACATACACACACACACATATTGGCGTACCATACCACTTAAGTTCTTCACTCGAAACCATTTCAAACAATCGTACTATTGGTCTCTTTATGGCCACAAAAAAAAATTTTTGAAACTGCAGATTCGCTCGCGACAAATTTCGTACAATCGACTTCATGACCACAACAAAGAATATTGATTTTAATATGTAAATACACCTATTTCGCTGTATAAATGTTACTGTCCGACTTAACATGGTCTTCTTCCTTTTCTGCGATCATTTCTTCGCGTTGTTTATAATTTTGTGTTGTATTTATGGACACGAAACTCGGATTTTATTTTAACACCTAAAATCCGGGTAGACTGACCCACAAATGCCATTTTCGATCCTGAACATTTTTAATTTACCCTGACATTTTTACTTTGTTGTTTATACATACTTGTTGCAAAATAAAATCCTTACATTTGCCTTGATAAAGTCCATCAGAGAACGAAATGCGTTGGCTAAGAAAAGTTTTCCTCTCCATATTGTCTTTTTACAGATATATATATTTTAGTTATATCTGAATTTTTACACATACATACACACACATAAACGGTCGTATGCGGGCCCGACCCGAATCCCATTCATTCACTGACCAGGTCGCTTCCGGCCACCGAATCGAACGTAAGCAGACATTCTCCTAGATATGTGTCTCTGTCGGCTGTTCTGGTCCGTCGCACTCTCTCGACAGCTATTGTCTAGTGGTCCGTTGTTCTCCCATGGGGTGGGGGATAGTAATTTCCTTCGGGGAGCGTGGTAATTTGTTTCTCGCGTGATTCTCACGGTCGGTCCCCGAAGGTCGAAACCAGGCGGAAGATCTCGTCAATGGCGAACGACCACATCATGAAATCTAACAATAAAGCGTCGATTTGAGTATTTTGGGGTGTTTGGTTTCTATGTAGCAGTAGTCAGCGTTCCAGTCCTACAATGAGTCTGCAACAGTAACGTTCCTTTGTGTCCCTTCCGTCCATAGGATGCTTCTGTGCCTCTGTCTTCAAGCAACTGAGATTTTCTTAGCACGTCGTTCCGGACTCTTCACGGTGACTCTCGAAGCCAAATGCCACGCCGGTTTATATAAGCGATTCCTTTTTGCACCACTTTTCCCATTCTTGACATTGATATGTGTAAAATTTTCCACCTCCATCTGGATTATCCATTGTCCAACAAAAATACATGGCTCCAGCAAAACAACATTCCACCAACTTTTAATGATAATTTCCTCATGGCTTAGCATCGTAGTATCAAGAATTTATCCATCTCGGATCAAATTTCAGCTTGGAAATCCAAGAAGATATTTATCCTTATCAGACCACCTTTGAGAAATTCCAAAATTAATTGCTTTTCACCAAATTCGTTCAGTTTTCAACTTGTGTGGAAATCTATTGTGTTGGGTTATAATTAGTCACCATTTTGTTGTGGATATCACCTTTTTGGCTGTAATGTGTATAAACATTTTATATTAAATATTTACGGGCTGATGAAAAATTTGTCCCACAAACATTAGTGGTGAGTCCGGTTAAAAATGTGTGCATATAAAACAAACGACAATATATGTTATTAACAAAAAGAATTACATGTATACAAAATTGTAATGAAAGGAAAAAAACATTAAAACTAACTATAAGGAGAATGCTTGTTTGTGTGTGTGGTAGATACGTGTGTCTATGTGCGTATGCGCGAGAGTTCTTTAAGAGAGGACCATGAAAATGAACGTGTCCCAGCGGCTGACATTTTACTATAATTTGCGACATCTAAAACAAGAGTTAATAAGAGAGAGTGAGAATATCATTGTTTTTATGGAGTTGAAAAGCGCCCCCTAGACAAATGGGGTAACTCTCGAATTCCCTCAGCGATTGCATTTTTTATATCTGATGTAATTTTAGTTTTCCGCTTCTTTTCCTATTTCCGTTCTAATTATTTAAGACATCCTTCGGGGAGTTTTCGTGATTTATATCTAACCATCTCAAATCCCCATTTTGCATTTTCGTGCAAATAAACGCCGAACCAAGGACAACAACAAATATAAAGTTTATCACTTTCCTGATTGCTATTACTTTCAACATCCCCACTCCAGAGTTTCGTAGACGGACCCTCTAGCTATCGCCCCGTCCACTCCTCAGGGGATATCAGTAATTTACATGAGAAACTAGAAATTATCCGATTTGCTGACAAAATCTCTATTAAACTAAAGAAGTGAATTAACTGTAAATTGCCGACACAGTTTATCTTTTACCTTACGTATAGTTAATTTTTAAAAATTAGGTAGTACCCTTTCTTATGGCTATAATTTATAAGTAAATAACTGTCCACCCAGTATGAGTAATATCTTATTTCGTTTATTCGGATTTAGTATAGCTGTGTATTTCTGTCAAGTTAGTATCATTAAAATTTTATATAGATGTTACACATTTTTAATTTTATCTACAGGCTCCTTTAAGAAGCTTCCTGAATCTGAAATTTAAAAAAAAAAATTCTGTTGAAATTAACTTTGAGTCTGATTATCCTCTTAACCCTCCCCTCAGCGTCCCTTGAAAAACTGAACATCTCATATTTGTCTTTCGAAAAAGAAGTAACCTTTTGCTTTTAAAATTTTCTTAAAGATCATTTAATTACCATCGCCTGACAAGGCACAACACAGTGCCGAAACACGAAAGCTATTGTGTAGCGATTTCAACATGTCTTTGTTGTAATCTCTTATGATAAAAATTGTGTGTGTGTGTGTGTGTGTGTGTGTGTGTGTGTGTGTGTGTGTGTGTGTCACTTAGCTGATTAATGTTATATTCAGCACCGCTAGTCCAGAGTTTCGTAGGCAAACATTTGTGTAAACGTTCTGTCGTCAGGAGGTACGAACAAATGTCTATCAATTTTCTCGTTTTCGTTATTTTTATATTTAAGTTTTTAAAAATGTATGCTCTTTGTTTATTGGTAGGATTTTCGTTTTTCTTCTTTGTGTGTCGGTGTGTGCGCGTGTGTATGCGTGTGTGTTAGCCTGCACGTGTGCGTATATGCACATGTGGAGGATATCTTGGTTATATCTGTTCTTTTCATAACGTCCTTGTCTCCTTATAACTATTTTCCTTCTCTTTTCCTTTTCATACTCTCTAGTTATTCCTTTTCTTTCTTCATCTTTTGGCTCTGAGTCTCAAAAATTAATGCAACAATTCAATATCCAATATCAGGGACGACTTATTTAGGCTGATTTTCCGGAATATTCTGGAGTTTTCTAAAGGTTTATATATATATATATATATATATATATATATATATATATATATATATATATATGCTTATTCCGTTTCTTTTTATCTATTTCTTGTTTGACTTATCATTAGGTAATTTGCAGTTTAGGAAACTTGCTCAGTTTGTAATAAAAATTTCCTGAATAGTTACATTTAGGTGTAAATTTACCTGCTTAATTCGAAAATAACAAAGAAATTTGGATAAAATCTACCGTTTTGGAGTTATCGACCATAAAATTTCGGACTCATTCGCGTCGCGGCTATAGCATAGCAGCCATTACTGGCGTTGTTGCATACATTTGCCGTGGAAAAGCCATGCGTGTAAACCTTACTTGTCTTGATTACTGCGCACGCAATGCGCAAACTTTGCGCGAAATTTAAAAAGAATGACAAAATGCAAAAAATAAATGCTAGAAAAGGAATTAAAAACAAATTTAATGTTCAATTTTTTTGTATTTGGGTGTTTTAAAAAGCATGATTATTTACAAAAAATATATAAGCATGATTATTTACAAAATAAATTTTTGAATACAAAATAAAAAAGAAAGGAAATAACAAGAACAAATTTAAGGTTCAATTTTCTTTTATTAAATTTTGGTGTTTTACAAAGCATGATTATTAAGTACCTTAAATAAGATTTCATTACAATTTGTTTTATTATTTATTTATTTAACTATTATTTGTTTTATTATATAATTTGTTTTATTATAATAAAAAAAAACTTAAACAAATTTACCAAAAACCCTAACCATAATACTTGCGCAGTAATTGAGACGTATAAGATCAGTAAAAAGGCCGTTAACTAAGTAAGCTTTCACGCATGGTTTTTCCGCGGGAAATGTATGCAAACAACGCGAGTAATGGCTGCCGTGCTGTAGCCGCGACGCGAATTAGTCCGAACTTTTAGTGTCGATAACTCCAAAATGGTAGATTTTATCCAAATTTCGTTGTTATTTTCGAATTAAGCATGTACATTTACACCTAACTTTCACTATTCAGGAAATTTTTATGACAAACTGAGCGCGGGTTCTAAACTTCAAATTACCCTAATTATTTTTTCTATTTATTTCTTTTGTGAATAATTATTTGTTTTTATTTATTCCTTGTTTATTTTTTTTAATTAATGCTTAAAATGCAATCGAAATATTTGTTTTTATGACTTCGCTTGCTCATTATTTTGTTTTTCTTATTTAGTCGTTAATGGTTTGTTTTTTACCTGGCTTGGTGTTATTTTACTAAGTGTTCTAAGATGCAGGGATCAGTTTATTACCGTTAAAAATAAAGAAAGAAAAAAATGTAAATTACCGTTCTTTTAAATCAGTATTTGATTATTTCTACTTGTTTCTTTTTATGATTTAGGAGCAGTCTTTAAAAAAATAAAACAACAACGTTTATTTTTGTTTTGAAAGTTTAAAAGTTGAATATTTATAATATACAAGACTCACTATTTTTAAGTTTCACTGATGATGACTCCCCACTAAAATCGAGTTACATATTGTTTATCATTTTAACAGCACAAAATTAAGCGCAAAAAATTACGCAGCACTTATTCCGATTAACCGCGTTACTTAGAACGATTACTTCGCTACTTACGTAAATGTAAAAAACAAAAAAAAAGAGTCTCAGTTGGCAATAATGTAAGTGATAGATGGCTATAAAAAGACACTGTTGATTATCTACGTTTAATCTGTTTAAATAATGCACTGCCTCATATGACAATAATTGTAAATAAAACTAGGCACTAAAATAAGTAACAAAATAATCGTTTTAAGTTTTTTGAAAATTAGTGGCAAGAATAAGGTGCTTAGAGGAAAATCAGGGAAAGAATATATTTTTTAAAATACCACAACTATTCGTGACAGAGACCATGGGGTTCGAACTCGTATAGGCAAGCAAAAGACATTTTAAACAAAGAAAACGAAAAATTCGCACAAAGGCGATGTGCCGAATATTTCCCTCGTGGTCATTTTTTTAATATTCAACAGTTGCCGAAACAAAAACAAGGAGACAGCACCGGGGGTTGGCAAGTATGAACGGGTATAGAGTCCGTTTGAAATATAACAAGTAGCGAAGTAACCCCGCGGCTAAGCTCGCTTGTCGGAGACGATTGCTTAATTTATCTCTTAAGAAATTTACAATTGGCGTATTGGTTTTACGTTGTCGTCGTCGATGTTGTTTGATATTTTACCAAATGAATGTTTTATTCTTCTTTTGTTTTTTAGTTTAATAAAAGCGAAATTTATAATAAATCTTTTATAAAGACTTTATCTGTGTAGTATTGTCCAATTCTCGACGTAGCAAAAATAGAAAACAAGAAGAAACATGGCGGACTGAACTGCACACGTATCTGCATATTACTGTAAATAAAATGTCTGGTTAACTGTCAACATGACGTTATTCATCACACTCGGAAGGAAAGGTTATTTAGATTCAAATGTTTTCATTTAAAATGTAAACGAATGCTTTGAAAATCGAAGAAAAGTTAATATAAAATTAAACCTGGCAAAACAAAACAAACTTTTTGCAAAGCATTAAAATTGAATTCTTTTTGTCAAGATGCTAGCTGAATTTTCAGTATGTTAACATTCGATACTGCATACATATTTTTCTGAAATAAAATTTTCAGGAATTTCTTTTTATATAACAGTAAAAAATTTGAATGAAAAACCTCAAATTAAAAAGTACACATGCGGTATACGAAAAGGAGGTGTAAAATATACTCCATCAAAAAATCCACCCGCAAAAAAATAATAATTAATATTTTATAATAACCCATCCAGTAAAATAGGCATTGACTAATGAATAAGTCCTGAAAATTTCGTTTGAATCAGATAATTTGCTGATTTTTGACAGATATTTTAAAACAGAGGATATTAATTTTTTTGCGGAAAATTATCCATTTTTGTCGTACCTAAAACTCAAATAATATTTTGGCCGGTATAGGTGCTCGCATAATTTAGTAAAACACGTTATTTTCTTTCAGATTCGACAGAAAAATAATCTGAAATTAATTTTTTTTTTTTAATTTCTTGTAATTTTTCAGGGTAGTTTTGAAATTAATCCCGTTGTTGTTCGCCACAAGAGTTTATTTTTAATAATAACAAAACAAAAGTCATTGAAACAAAGCAAGTTCAGTTGACCAATGATGACAATTCCAGAACAACGTAACTATAAACAATGTTTTCTATCCTCTGCCAGCCGCTATGATGGAGAAAGCATTACGTCGAACCATCGCCATAATCGCGAGGCTCGTTCCTTAATCGAGACGCAATCGCGCCAATCCTCCGAAGGAACGCCATCGAACGAGGGCCAATAACCCCTGAAGTCTCCACTGCCACAGGAGTAAAAAAAAAAAACTATCAGCAAGAGAATATTTAGCTATTTTTTTTTATCTCTGCGTCTCGGGCGACGAACCCCGGCTCAACCGCGGACCTGATCAAATTACCGACCGAAAATGTATCCGCACAGGTCGCATCCCAAATCAACGACTTACCCATTTTAAAAGGGAAGATGGTAATGCCATCCGGCCGCTTTCCATCACCATTATTAATTGAAGACATGTTTGAAGATTTTAAAAATGTAAAGTTTACTTTAATATCATTTTTTTAGTGTGAAACTTTTTTAAAAGAATTTTATTTTATTTTTTCCTTTTAGCAACTATTATTTTTTTTTTAGTATAGAGGTACAAAAAAGAAATAGTTCTGATATCTCGCGTTGACTGAAAACTCTGCAATATCGGAGGAATATTATGATATTAATCTAATTTCATATCTCCCATTCAGTCAGTATAAAAAATAAAATGATTCATTATATTAAATTTAATAAAAGCGTATTGAATAAAAAATGATTTAAACTATTGGTTATATAAAGCTTTAAAAAAATTACTTTTAAACTTAAATAACAAGTACTTGATGATCGCGCTGCTGATCTCCAATCATACTTCCTTGGGTCTTATTTTTGCTTTTTCCCATGCTTTTTCGGACAGGGGTAGAATTACAGTCTTTCTATCTTTTCCTTTGACATCACGGGTTAGCGTGCGTAAATAAAACGTTATTTTCATTATGTTTTAAGTAAAAGGTTAGTAGTTCTTTCAGAAAATTTAGTTAATTAATCCTTAATCTTCAAAGAATTTTTAATATGTTGTTTACATTTTTCGTTACAATGGCGGCTCTATGAGTCAATGAGTGACAAAAAAAAGTTACCAATATTTTAAAAATGCATCAAAAGTTTATTTATACACGGATTTTAATTTCTCTTTTCATGCAGATTAGCTTTAGATTAGCTTTTCAAACAGATCCAAAACTTAAGTTCAAAGAAAGCATTTAGTGTGATTTCCGAGTTTACTTATAAAGTATGTGGCAGTTACCCAGCTACTTTTTAAACTTGTATGCAGCAGAAATCTACCTGCTTTCTATACGCTGTGAACGTTAAAAATAATATCAGTTCAAGTCTCATGGGTCATCACCCTCGTCATACCTCTCCTGCGGTGGTTGGAGCGTGGGATCATTAGCTGATACCTGAGGCGTCCCGAAAAGAGGATGTGCTGAAGAGGGGGCAATTTTTGTAAGGCTTTCCAGAAATCCTACATTAAACTCCGACTTTGCGTCACTTTCTGATGATAAATACCTCTGTAGCGGACCGTGGGGGTGAAGATGTGAAGAGATATCAAAAGGTTAAACTTTCCTGCTGGCGGGTCCAGCTACATGAGAATGTCGGACTTTAATTAAGTCCAAAGACAAAGAAAACAAACAAGACCGATATACATGGGTAAACAAATATATATTAATAACAAAACAAGTTAAACAAAGACATGGACTGTTACATAGAGTTTGTATGGAGAAATTATGTGTGTGTGTGTTGTAAGTGTTCGTACGTACGTGTATTGTTCTTAGCGCGTTCCCAGAATTTGGGAAACGCTGTATCTGTGAGAGATCACATATTGGCCTAAGTGGAAAAAGAGAGGTTTTTACCCAAGGCCTAAGTCTAAAAAGAGAGAGAGAGAGAGAGAGAGAGAGAGAGAAGAGTCAGCCAGTATTTATAGCCAGGGAAGAGAGACCCCTGTTGAAGGATTAAAGAACTGAGGAGGAGCTAACTGCGACACCTCTCTGGTGTTTATACGTCAGGAAAGTTGAACATAAAACCAACTTAAGATCCACACAGAGGCCACCCCAGTGGAGGTTGTGTTAATGAATGGAAGAAAAATTGTTGAGTAAATTAGGCTGCGTAATGAAACAATTTCCTCTCACATGAAACTTTAGTATTCAACAAACATAGAATAAGGACAACATGAGAAACAACAGTTTTTGTACAACAATGAATAAAATATTTATATAAACAAGAGATACAAACAACAGGAGTAAAGATGTGGTTTTAAATAGTTCAAACGTCCTTTGATGTTTACATTGAAATGTTGTCAAAGTTCTGGTTTGATAGATTGTAAGTTGTTGAATGGTCTGTACAATAATGAGAAAGTGTGTTTGGATATTATTGTAATTTAAGAAAAAATAAACAGTTCAAGCTTGTTACTTAAAGTAGAGAAAGATTGTTTTACAACTTACTTTAAGGTTTACGGAATTGTCGCTCTTTGATTTGTTTTCACTGGTTCGAAGAAAATATTGTGTAGTTGGAATAAGTGGTATTTAACAAGCTGTGTTTATGTTAATTGCAATAATTAACGTTGAGCTTGAAGGCGTATGAAAAAGATTCTTGTATCAAGTTGAATGTGGAAAAGAGTTGATTGTTCGTGATAAAATATTGCTGTGTGAGTGAGTGTTCTTTCAGGCTGGACTCATGTTAAGGAACTTTAACGTAAAGCCTGGAACTGTGTGACGAGTTCAAAGGATTTCGATCGGCTCAATGTCGAAGAGGAAAGACGTTTCATATTTTTTGCTAACTTTGGTCACGTGTTAGGCTCACAGACAGGTTTTGGCGGAATTATTTTTTTGGTCAGGTCAAAAACTAGATCGATGTTATTAAATATTAAGTGACCAATTAGAAGTTAAGATTTTCTGAAAAAATATATTAAGCTGAATAAACTCTGTGATCCACTTTTTGTACGAAAATTGATAAAAAAAGGTGGTAGCGGGATGCTAAACCCCTACAGGCGGTACCTCTTCTTCGGAACGCCACTGGTGTCATTACCCGCGTGCCCAAAAGAGTATGTGCCGAAAGAGCTTGAGCAATTTTTGTACAACTTTCCGGAAACTTCGCATCAAACTCTGACCTTGTGTCGCATTCTGTCACGATGTGGGCGCGTAGAAACATACGTACAAAAGAGAATGAAATGATAATATAGCCGTAAATTTATTAAATAGCAATGTACCTATAAATGTAAGTTATTTGTATTTGAAAAATCTAACTTAAATCACAATTTCGTTTCCTTGTGGTGAGTGCGAAATAATAACTTTCATTTACCTACTCACTTCAAATGCGGAGGACTGAGAAAAAAAGACAGAAATGAATTCGCGAGCCGATGTGAAATTTTCTTTGGGCCAATGAAAATCTTGCCTTCATAGAAATTAGTCGTTGAGCCAAGAAGAAAGAAAGTAGCGATCCTATGCGAAATTCCTTTTGATATGAAATGAGGAGAAAAAATTATATTAATCAGAGAGGAATATCTGACGTCATGTAAAAGATTTCGTTTCAGTTCAGTTCCTCGCGACCAGCGATGAAGTTCTTGCCAGTGTCAAATTATTCGCTAATTATATTCTCACCTTATAACCAAGCACGTGGAATTTAAAATAATATTCTCTCAACAACATAAGAAAACGAAATATTTCAAACTATCTCACTTCGTCTATTTTTGAAAGTATGCAAACTATATATCCCTTCGGTAAGCAACGAAGTCTCTTAACTTTGTTTTAAACATATTTTTAATATTACTTTGTGTCAGATCATTTAATCTGTTGTAAGAACATCTCTTTTTCAGGACAATTCGTTAAAAGTACAGACTTTAAAAATTTCTGATTCAGGTTTTGTTTTGTTTGTTTTGTTTTATGGCATATCAACCTTAATGGGTTATTTAATACCGACAAGATTTTTATTGCTGGTAATATTTTTTTCCAAGAATGTATTGCTGGTAATATTTTTTTTTTCAAAAATGTATTGCTGGTAATTTTTTTTTTCTTCCAAGAATGTATTGCTGGTAATATTTTTCTTCAAAAAGGAATTGCTATTATTTTTTTATTGTATTGCTGGTAGAAAACTTTTCAAAAAAGTATTGCTGGCATTTTTTAATAGTGTTTTTACCTCTTTTGGATTATTAAATATTTGCCCATAGCTGGGACCATGACAGGTGCTACCACTCCGGATCAGGGTGGACCAGAGAACACCAGCAATTAAGAGGTGGTTCCACGCTCCTCAAAACGTTCTGATCAAGGCCTTGCAGTCGGATGTAGTTTATCGTCTTACCCAAGACACGGATGTAGCTTATCGTCTTACCCAGCACGTGGATGTAGTTTATCATCCTACCCAGCACGCGCTTGTAGTTTATCGTCTTACCCAGCACGCATTTCTGATTTATTTTTCCGGAAACGAGCTACTGGCAAAACTTCAAGCGTGTAAATTCGTAAATAAATGTCTTATCTTGTTTTGTTAAAATTATCCGTGTGTTTTCTTTTCATCATCGTCCTTCATTAATCTTTTTGGCGTGGGTAAATCAACTGTTCATTTTAACTCCTAAGCTCCACGCCACTATGCCCCTTCTTATATAAAATTCGCACAGAAACAAATAGTTAAATAATATATAACGAAGTTATAAATAGACGAATATGTAAAAAGACTTTTAAAAATGACGGAAACGGAGTAGCATTTTTTGACTTACACATTCTAATGCAAAATGGGACGGATACGAACGCCTATGTAATTACAGACACAAATAAAAAGGTACACATATGCTCATTCACATGTACATTTAGACATATGTGGGGTACTTCACCACATTAATTTCACTTTGATAAGAAAACAGGATTCACGCAAGAAGAATAACCACAAGACATTGTTGCACATAAAATATATGTATATTAACAAGATGTACAATATCAAACAACGATGTGAAAGAAAACATGAAGTAAGAAAAGTACAATTAATCAAGAATTGCCTCCCTTTGGTAGCAATTTAAGAGTTCAGTGAGAGATAATTATTTGGTTTAAAGTTCACTGGATAAATGTTCATGAATGTTTCATGATATGATTGTTCTTGTGATATTTACTGTTGAAAAGTATTGTTGTGTCAAAAGAAGTTTTTAGTGAAGGTGTACAAATTATCATCAGCGTGTGGGGTGTGCGTGTGAGTGAGAAAGTTGGCGCGTGGTTAGAACTGGAGTTCCAACTGTCTTAGATTCCTTTAGCTGTTGAGGTCTCACTAATTAAGATGAGAAAAATATTGGCTTAAATAAGCGACTATAAGCTCTGATTCGTTGCGCGGGAAAAATTATTCTTCACGTGTAAACGATCTGATTGGTTTAGCATCAACCAATCAGCGAGCGAGCTTTGGGGGAGA
The DNA here is from genome assembly GCA_964036315.1 of Acanthosepion esculentum. Classification (NCBI taxonomy): domain Eukaryota; kingdom Metazoa; phylum Mollusca; class Cephalopoda; order Sepiida; family Sepiidae; genus Acanthosepion; species Acanthosepion esculentum. Next base: position 98,793,236 of record OZ038489.1, on the reverse strand, counting down.
CTTAAGGAAGCTTCTGTGAGCCACTTCTCCCAAAGGTGCACAAATTTGACTAGTCAAAAAATAAAGCGATTCCAAAATTGTCGCATTACTGCGATTTGTAAATTGTCTGTAGAAAATGTATGAGTGATTTATTAGCCAATGATCGTTTGGCATTGTACATGTGAGTTTGTATTTGTATGTATACGCTCGTGCGTAAGTAGGTTCGCACACATACAGGTTTCATTACCGCCCGGTTCACACTCCTTCTCTGTTTTTTTTTTTTTTGTTTTTTTGTTTTTTTAACAGGAGTAGAGATTTATCCCTTGTTTCCTGTTTAGGGTTGGGTTTATGAGTCCTTCTAAAGTTTGCTCATACTCTTTCACTCCCAGTAACCCCTTTTGTATTAGTAGCATTATCGCCTTGCTAGGGGTGAAATGATTAAAAAAAAATAACAGACAAGGCAGTACGATTAAGCTTTCGACTATTTTTTTTTTTTTTTTTTTGCATGCGTACATGATATCTGAGGGTGGGGCATAGAGCGTGTAAGTACTGTCCAAATGATCTTTGAATCTCAGCGTTTTCGGCTAATATCAGCCAGTATCAAGGATGTTTTCTTTTTTCTTAATATCTACATTTTTTTCTTAATCAAAATTCTTATACTCTTAATCATATTAATTATGAACACGGCCACAATGTGCTTAGTGTGTGCGATAATTATTAAAACATTTCATTTCTATTACTTAAAAAAAATTCTATTTAAAAAAAAGGAAATTCTTGTAAGTATGCAAGAAAAATATGATAAAAAGCTTAATCGCAATGCCTTGTCAGTCATCTCCAATGATACCTCTATAAAAATGTGTTGCCAAAATAGATAGATAGATAGATAGATAGATAGATAGATAGATAGATAGATAGATAGATAGATAGATAGATAGATAGATAGATAGATAGTGATCTGATAAGGGAGATAATTAAGAGACTTTATACAAAGTTATTTCCCTTGTCACGAAAATAAAGGTTAACTAAAAAAAGGAAAATGCGTTTTATTTAAATGACACGGAACGAAAATATCACATTCTGCCTGAAGGTAAAATACATATCTACTCTTTTATACTTTTCTTCATGTCAAATTTTGCATTTACATTATATATTTTAAATAAATAAACATTTTATTTTACAAATTTGTCGCAATATTTAAATTATTTTACAACTGTTTTGCCAAAATTTCGTTTTTCACATATCGGGTTTAATTTTATATTCACTTTTTGATTTCGAGGTAGTGTCTGATGATGTAAACTCTTGAATGAAAATAATGTTTCTTTTACAGAATTTTACCTTTATAAATGAATTACTATAATTTTTTAATTAAATTTAAAATATATTAAGTATAAGAATTGAAAAAAAGAAATTTCTACTGAAATTGCAAACCAAAACACCGATGTTAAATAAGTTCATAAAGACTAAATTTCAACCTGCTTTCGGCAAGTGAGGTTAGCTGTGGGTTTCTTTACTTTGTGTTAACTTTACAGTTTGTTAGTTTCTCATTCATCTCTACAAACCTTCTAGCGAAGCCTCCTTGTCTTTTGTTCTCGGCAACTGCTAATTATAAAAAATGATTTTATTTTTAATATTTATCCCTTCCCCATTTTTGTGAATTTTGGTTTTAAATTGTTCATTTTTGCTCTAAATTGTTAATCATTTAACGATGCAAGATCGAATCTCATGCTCTCCAATAATTTTTTTTTTTTTAATTTTAGTTTAAAAATATGCTTTATTTTTCATTTTTAGGACATTTTTTCTTACTTATTTTTGAGTCGATATCATTTTTTATTATTCCATTTTATTTTTGTTTTTTGTTATTTTTTTTTTCCTCAAAAGCTGAACAATACCATAGTCGAGCCTTAACATAATTCAATTCTAACCCCATGCGTGCGAGTGGCCACTCCCGCCTTGCTTGGGGTGAATTGCTTTAAAAATATTATTTAACAAGAATCTTGATGTAGTAACTTCTTCACTTTTTTTTTCACCCATCGGTGAGAGTAGTTGAAGTTCCAGACTAGATGTAGATAAGCCTAGTTAAACAGGTATGAAAAGTTTATCTATGCCTGCTAGAAAAGTAAAACATGTTTTTAAGCGCCTCGGTGTGAAGTAGCGAGGCTCCTATGTCTGGCTACTACTATTGAGTAGTTCGGTTTTTACTTTGTGCTCCATATACAGTGTAACCCGGATATAAGAGAAACCCGGATATAAGAGAGATCTTCTCTGGTCCCAAATTAGAGCCTGTGTTAATGTATATACAAATAGACCAAACCCGGATATAAGAGAAACCCGGGTATAAGAGAAACCCGGGTATAAGAGAAACCCGGATATAAGATACTTCTTCTCCGGTCCCGACAACTCTCTTATATCCGGGTTACACTGTATATATATGTGTGTGTGTGTGTGTGTAAATATTCTCAGACAGAGTGTATCTGTATAAGAGACAAACTGAATAAAAAGAGACAAGAGGAAAAACTATACTTAGCCGATGTGTTTCGTCCTGCCTTGATAAATTCCCTCAGAGGACAAAATGCACCCGTCGGCTAAGTTTATATATATATATATATATATATATATATATATATATATATATATATATATATATATATATATATATATGTATATATATATATATATATATATATATAGCTGGTCACTCTTATTCGAGGATACCTGAATATATATATAAAAGTATATATAAATATATAAAAGGTATATATATAAAAGTATTATATATATATAAAAGTGAACATTGACGAGTGCGTCTAGCATGAAACAGCCTGTCGCCTCTAAGTGTTGATTTCAATGTTCACTTTTATATTAACATACGCTCTATCTCTGATATTGAGCACTTTATCCCATAAATATAGCACACCTTAAGAGTATATTCCTTTTTATTTATATATATATATATATATATATATATATATATATATATATTAGGCCTCCGTTTTCTTCTTCTTGTATGTGCCGTATCGCTTCAGGATGAGCGGTCATGGCTCTTCACAACTTGTGGTCCTTTGTGGCTCTTTGTAAATTTTGTCTTTTAATTTATTTCCTAATCCCTGTTCTGCAAACCAATGACACAAGATCGTTAGGTGGGGGTTATTCGCTGCTTTCCCCAGTTTCTCTTGATTTCAGTAGGTCATGTGAGTATCAAATAATCATCAGGAAACTTTCTCCTTATATAGCTAATTAGTAGCTCCAACTGGATCAAATTGTCTCCATCGGAGGCATATACTTTTTATCCCCACTGGTTTAAAAGTCAAAAAAATATATATCCAGTCAAACCGCGCCTCTTTTCAAATTTTAATTTATCGGGTTTTTGACAACATCAAATTGAAAGCTGTTCTTTTTTTCTTTTTTTTTTTTGGCAAATATCGTTAATAAATTTTAATACATTTTTTTCCCTTTATTTGTTTTACATCGACTGACTTCATTTTGATGCTTGTTTTTTTTAAAAAGCAACTGTGTTAGACGAATTTCTCTTACATAAATAATGTTTATATATATATATATATATATATATATATATATATATATATATATATATATATATATATATACTATGTATGTGCGTGCGTGCGTGCATGCATGTGTTTGTATGTGCATGTGAGTGTGTGTGCTAGTGTGTGTGTGATTACTCTTGTTCATTGATTCAGCAATATATATATATATATATATATATATATATATATATATATATATATATATATATATATATATATACAATTATTTATTCGGAAATTGTAACATAAATGTTATAAAATCACCACAAAAATAGCCATTTCGTTTCAACACTTCTGATGTCTTATCAAGTGATGATGTTGAATGTAGAATTCTATATTCAATATCATCATTTGATAAGACACCATGAATGTTGAAACAAAAAGGCTATTGTTGTAGTGATTTTATAACAAATTTATGTTATAATTTTCGAATAAATAATTGTATTTGCTCTACTCTGTATTGAGCACTCTTTTAAGAATAGTATTTGTTGGTTATTGGAATTTATTCCGTATGCATCACAATCCTATACTTGTATATATATATATATATATATATATATATATATATATATATATATATATATAGCATAATGAGAATCCACGTATACTTTCTTGATAAATGTATATAATATGGAGAAAACAACTGAAAAGTTGCAAATTTAAAAAATTGAATGTTTTTTGGTGAAAGTATTTATTTATGTTTTTTATATTTTTTTATATATAAAAAATATATAAAAAAAATATAAATAAATACTTTCACAAAAAAACATTCAATTTTTTTAATTTGCAACTTTTCAGTTGTTTTCTCCATATTATATATATATATATATAAAATATATATATATATTACCTGCTTAATTTTTATTCATTTTTCCTTGCCCTTATTGATTAAGAAATGTGACTAACTTGCCTTTAAAATTCGCATTCGATATTCTCATTTATTTCTAGGTTCGCAGACAAAACAAACCAAACACCAAGAATGCAAAATTCATGACTATCTCTGATACGAGTCAGGAAGAAAACTTCTTTTTATTATTTATTTTGAAACTTAGTAACACATTGAACTAAAATTGTTCACTGTTTTTTGCGATTTACTGATAATGATTTCCCGATTAAAATCGAGATATTCTTCAAAATTTTAACAGCACAAAAATTAGATGTTAAGAAAAAAACATTCAGAAAAAAAATAACACAACAAAGATCAATAAAAAAAAGAATGTGATAGGAAACATGAGATTCGATCTCGAATTGTTAAATAAGAAACACGTTTAAATATACAAAATTATAAATTCGCGAAACAGTGAAATGCTGGATATTTTCACACAGGTAATTTTTTTATCTTCATCAATTACCAAAACTAAAAAGCAAGGAGACGGCACCGGGGGTGGTATTTATGAATTGTAAACAACAAGTTTGCGATTATCACGTAACGAAGTAACCCCACGGCTATGCTCGCTTGCCGGAAATCTAATCTGATTTGTATTATATGAATGAATGTATTCAGCGTCTTGGTGAGAAATTGTTTTGTTTTTAAAGTTGTATTTTTTAATTTCTTTTTAATATTCTCAAACTTTTTTAATTCAAATAAAAACGAAATTTATAGTAAATTTTTTCATGTTTTTATTTTTTTATATTTTTGAACGAAAAAGAAAGTTTTCCATTGAAATGTGAATGACCGCTTTGAAAATGGATAAGAGAATATAAAAATAAAATCTGGAAAAACAAAACGAAATTTTCAAGCAAAAAGAAAAATATACGAAAATTACATCCATTTATTTATGAAGTTTGTTTAAAAAATTCCTTAAATTACAATTTTCCTCCCTTAAATAATCTTTTTTCAAAAAAATAAATATGATATATTAGGAAGTGGAGAAAAGTAAGAAAGTGTCAATATTCAAGGATGAAAGACAGAAGATAATTTGGAACTGATATTTCGTTCCGTATAAAATAGATTTTGCTTTTTTGATTTACACACGACTGACGTAAAGTAGGACGCACGTCCAAATACATGTTCGAACACATATGCGTACACATTTACGCACGCGCACACACAAACTTCAAACACAAACAGACAATTCATTGACACGGGCTAGAAATATTTTTTCGACATTTTTCATATCACTAAGAAATCCCGATCACGCTATATAAAAAAAAAAAATTATGAATATTTTTGGAAAACAATAAACAATACATCAAACAGTAAACTAAACAGAAACACATATTTAAAAAAAAAATTAATTTAAATTTAAAATTTCAGAGTCCCTCTCCTTCATGCGCATGTGTAATTGCATCAACGTAAACATCACTTTTTTTTTTAGTCCGATGAAATCCTAAAGGACGAAACGAGTTATTCGAAATATTTTTCCCTTTGTCATAAATTTCCCTCAACAAAATCATTATATTTTATAAAAGTGCTGTTTACTATGTAAATTCATCGTAACGCCCCGCCCCGCCCCGGCTACGGAAGCCAAAACAAACATTCTTAAAATGTCAATAAAAAAAATATATATTTTTTGAAATTCGTATCCTGGAGGGATTATAGTAATAAATAAAAAGGGGAGTCCTGATTATTACAAATTTCAAATTTTTGTATTTGCTTTTTTTTACATTTTTTCAGACATCACTTTGTTTTGATATTTTTGTTTTAGCTTCCGTAGGGGGATCAATTTACAAAGAATTTACATAGCCAACTTGTCCCCCATTTTTAACTCTAATAAAATTTATTTTTTAAAAATTGTTGATCGTGATCTGGAATGCTTTGAATCTATGGCTGTGAAAAGAAAAAAATATTTTTTCTGGTTGCAGCGCCTATTTGTACAACTCCCCCGACAATTTCTTTCCCTTGTTACGCAATAGTGGTTAAATAAAAAACAAAAAAAGGAAAATACACGAATTTACGTGGAACGCAATATCCGACCAAAATAATACATATTCGGTTTTTTGCTTTTTATATATATGGTTTTAAGTGTCGAAGTCATTTGATTTTTTTTTCTTGCGAAATTTTGTTTCATAAAGCAGATAAGATTAAAAATCATGAAAACGAAACGAATTTTTTAAAAAATAAATAAATACATGTACCTGTTTCGTTTTGCATAAATTTATAATTGCATTACGAAAATTTCGTTTTCTTTTGCCAAGTTTCATTTTACATTGACTTTTCGATCTCCAAACGCGGTGGTTTGTATTTTAATGAAAAACAGCTGAATAAAATTTTAAAATAATCTTTTTTTAAGTTTTAAAAGATTTTACCTTCATAAATGATTTACTATAATTTTTTTATTGAATTTAAATTTAAAAACAAAAGGTTGCAAAAAAAGAAAGCAAAGACGTAAAAATGAGAAAAGAAAAACACCGATTATAAATGTCTTTATATACAAGAAATGTAAGCTTTTCATTCGGCAAGCGAGATTGGCTGTGGGGTACTTTCACTTCGTACTGACTTTGTAATCTGTTAGTTTCCGTTCATTTCTACAGACCCCTAATGTCGTCTCCTTGTCTTTTATCTTCGGCAAATACTGAAGATGAATATTACTTCACTTTTACTATTCAATACGACTCCTATTTCGTGAATTTCTGCTTCTATCATGTAAATCTAAAATGGGTGTTATATAACAATGTCAGATCGAATCTCGTGTTTCGCAACATGAATATTTTTTATTGATTTTTTGGGGGTTAGATGGGTTTTTTTATTATTATTTGTTTATTTATTAAGATACTTCGCTTATTTCCAAGTAGATCTCAAGCTGATTGTTCACCTTTTCTTTTTTCATTTTTCTTTTTTTTTTTTTTTTTGCTTGCTAATGTCTACCCTATACAAGGTCCGAGAGTCCCCCAAGTAAGAGGGTTACTGAAAGTGGCTGGGGTATGAGCGGTAAGAAGAAGGGATATGAAACGTTGTTTATGACGACATGTAGGAAAGATGACTTAAGATTGTAGTGATTGGGAAAGCATCCTCTCGGGACTTATTTCCACAAAGTGGTTCATAGGAAGAAGCAATACTAATCGAATAGGAAAGTGTGGGATATGTCACTACCCCCACCTTCAATTTTGACGCACGCGCGACTTTTCACCCCTTCCTCTCACGTTCGGTCAGTCATAGTAGTAAACCGTTGTCTTAGCCGAAGATGAGGAAGAATTCATATTTTTCGCGCGCTTTTGCGTTGACGTCACGGCAAATTTGGCTTTTCAAAATTAGTCGCCCCGTGGTCGTCTGACCATCGGCTGGGTTGGCTCAATTGTCTCTCGCCGGTAACCACATATATAATGACAGAGACATTTTATTCGGCAAAAGCCTTGCCTAGACCTCATGGCTCGTCTCGGGATCTTAACGCATACGACACGGTCGTCACCTTGCGATGACAGATTTCTTGTCCCGAGGCTAACATCTACCGAGCTCTCAATTCCAGGAACTTTCAAAAAACTTCCAACCTGATGAACGAGCATTTTTCACATTCTTCGAACTCATACTTTCAGAACCTGTTACTTTAAAAAGAATTACATACACTCACAATCATAAACTCTCGCAGTGAGTATTTTTTCCTTGCCGTACGTTCACTATGCATTACTACTGACTTTCTGAACCTTTCTTCTCGAAGAACTCGTTCCCGCCATATAGCCATATTGGATTTGAATTTTGGCGCGGATTCTTATCTTGTCAACTACCATATTTCCAGTATCTTACTGATGGTCTTCACTCGAGATAATTAAAATTCATTCACTACAATATTTCCAGTACCTTACTGATGACAATCTACTCGGCCTCTTCTTCAACTACATTTTCCAGTACATTTACTGAAGGTCTTCACTGAAGACAAACTACTTGTTAAACTCTTAATAAAAATGTATGTTTGTTCTTAACCTTTTGTTGTTTTGCCTGTCTACTTCTTTTCACTTTGTACGTTTGTACGGTGGAAAGAGCACGTCTTTATATTTTCTTTATTTTTACTTTGTCTGGGGATCCGGTAGTAGTGTGTAGCGTCTGGCACAAGGCCTTATTTTCGTAAGCCAGATCTGCACCGCTATCGGGTCCACAACAAAAGGAATGAAGATAATTCGATTCAGTATATGTTGCATGCTGGGTCCTAGCTGTGAAGGTCTGAACTGGTGGAACTCTGGAATGTAGCTCGTCAGAGCATTTTCCATGGAAACAGCGATGAAGTGTCGAGAGGCGTCTGTAAGAAAGGAGCTGTCAGGTAGAAAATAATTAATCACCCACAAGTCCACGTAGACGCTTTCAAACGGCCCTACACACAAGCCGCTAGTGACCAGCTGGTCCGCCGTTGGCAACGCCAAGCGGTCCTCTGGTGGCAGCCACCGGCGGGCCTCTAGCGGTCCGCCAGTGGTAACGTTGCCGAGACGAACACACCAGCGGTCCGACAGCGGGTCAACAGCGATAAACGCAAAAGGCAGGCCAGCCAGTGGCAGATTGGTGGCTTGCGTGTAGGGTGGGAAAGATCCAACCCTGATATGGTCGAAAAATGCTGGACAACACTGCCGTCGCTTTTAGCTGAGAAACCAGTATTATTCAGTGGCAAAAATTCTGAGCTTGAAACATTCAACAAATTGTTACGTTTCAGAGTAAAAATATTTATTCAGGGTGAGCCCAAAATGCAAATTACAAATTGGAGATATAAAAATCAAATAAGTACAATATTAACGGCAACTAAATGGCCTTACTAACGAATATAAAATCCGTCGTCGTCGGCATCCCCCTGTCACGAGAGACGATGGCGTAGCGCGGTGCACTACGAGCCTGGGCGGGATATATGAAGAACTAGGGCTGCCCAGACGTCTAGTTCCCCCTCTCAGCCTTGCTAGCAGAGTTCAAAAGAGAGGATAAACCAATACAGTTTGGTACCAGCGCGGCTGCAGGAGTTACCGGAAGGTAGCACAAAGTGCCGTCCATCCGCCTTCGGGCCTCCACCCCGGGTTTGAATTCAGAGTTGTCCTTCTCCTAGACCAGTTGCCATCCAAGACTATAGAAACCAGTCTGTCCTGCTATTTACCCATAGCTGGAGGGAGAAGAAGAGGATTCACACCTTTCCCAAGGGTATTAGCACGTAAGTGAATGTAATGGATTCGACTGGAATTCGAACTCGGCTCTCCGATTCCTCAATCCAAACCGATATCCATTACAATAAAAATAAATATATATATAATATAAAATAAGAATATACAAAAGCCTCTTTTCTTCATTCTCTTTGTTATAACTGAGTTATCAAAAACAACAACAGAAAACCGGAATTGGTTTAACAAGTTTATTACCTTTTGGTACAGTGGAACATAATGTAGAATAGAAACTGGGGAAGAGAACGTTAAGGTGTGAATTACTAACAGTTTTCAGCAAAAGCTGAAAGGGTTGAGGTTAAAAATAGGACTGAAAATAATAGCGAGGAAAAAAACGCGATTAGAGCGGACAAACTCTCTCTTTTAGGCGCGTACGGATAAAGAAAAAACTCCTGCTCGGTGAGTAACAACAAAAGAAGAAAGTGTTTATTTACAATATATACAGAAAAAAAGGTAAAGGAAAAAAAAGGATGATTAGGAGAGAAAGAAAGGGAAAAGAGAAAATGTTCTTAACTTAAAAAAGGCTTGCTCAAAATATTTCTCTGAGCGCCTAAAGAGTTCTTTAAGCGATTAGATATTATTGTTAAGGTTCAGATAGATACACTCACAGTTCTTGTAGAGTTGGAAACCCGTTCGCAGATAAAGGAATCCTGCAGTTGAGTGAGTTTCTAGGTCGACGACAGAAGTCCAGTGGGCTCGTCCGAAGGGATGCAGCCTTGGATTGGTCTTGAATAGTGGACCCGCGTTCGTCCTTGACGGCCCTTTAGTAGTAGTTCTTTGGTGAAAGAGGCGCTGGAGCTCCCTAATGTTGACCTCACAGACGGTGGGCAGAATTCTCACTGGCAAAATAGGCAAGATTCTCCAAATTTATGGAGTTTTGGTAGGCTCCGATGGATCGAGGATTTTTCCCTCCAAAATCATTGTACAAATTTCCTGGCCCCACTATCGGTCAGAAAACACATTCTTATCTCTGATAAGAATCAGGGCCCTGGGAGCCGGTTTCGAAGGTACTGAAAACAAGTTGATGTGAAGAAGCTGTGAGGTTTCTCCCAGACTTTATGACACCATGGAAAGAATGATGGTGGTGGAATTCCTTTTTGTGTTTTCCAGCTCTCTCGTTAGCCAGAAAATATATTCTTATCTCTGATAAGAATTAGGCCTTGGGAGCCGGTTTTGAAATTAAAAAGAGGTTGGAGTGAGGATAGAAAAAATAGCGAGAATGTGAACTTGTGAATTGTTGTTCTCAAATTAAATTCCAACAGTGCTCAGGATCAGGGATAGAGCGTATGTATATATATATAAGTGGACATTTAAGTCAACACTCAGCGGCGACAGTCTGGTCCATGCTTATAAGCAATCCTCAGACCAGACAGTTGCATATATGGATGAAACAGACTGTCGGCGATGAGTGTTGACTTTAATGTCCACATATATTTAGATACTACAGTTCAAATGTTTGAGACCAACCCTTAATTAGTACCAAAAGTAGATGTTTTGTACTTTAAATAAGAGAAAATTCTTATACATCGATAAAAAAAAAAGAGAGACATGTTTTGTTTTTTTTATTAGAAATTTTCTGACAAAAAATACAGTAGCACAAATTTTTGGCATTCGTTGTAAGAGTTTCTCAAAATATTGAGAAGAAAATATCCAGAAAAGTTTGATAATTGATTCCATTGTTTTTCAATGACTATAAGAGCTCTTCATTTTCTTTTTCACTCTTCTGTGAAGTTTATACCCTGCTAATTCTGGGGGTGACTTCAAACTTTTCAACTATAGTGTATATATACATATATATATATACATATATATATATACATATATATATATATACATATATATATATATACATATTCATACATGTTTCATTAAATAATATAGATAAGTGTTGTCTATATATTTTATGTAAGTTCTTTTCATGTCGTCTGATAAGCTTAATAACATTATCATTAAACAATGAAAGAAAATAAATGAAATACTTAAGGCTGAGGCATTCAAGGATCGACATGATAAAAGCCGAAACTCCTCAAAAATACTTACTAAACAACTGAAAATTGCCGCACAAGAACTACGCAACCACCCTGACATAATCGTAAAAAAAGCTGACAACACCAACATTTTCGTCCTTCTAAACAAATTAGATTATAACAAAAAACTTGACCACATACTCCATGATCACATAAAATTTAAAAAACTCAACAAGAATCGGACCAACCAACTAAAATCAAACCTTAATAAACTCATTAATGCTAATAATGCGAACAGAACTCTTTAAAACTCCCTAAGATTGTTGGTGATTATAGGCCTGGTTACATATACGGCACTATAAAAACACATAAACCTAACTATCCTCTCCGTCCTCTCATATCACAAATTCCAACTCCTGTATATCAACTAACAAAATACATCAACCAACTCATTACTCCTTACCTTCCTAGTAAATATAGTGTTAAGTCAACATTAGAAGTAATCCAAATCCTAAAAAGTGAAAAGCCCGACAATGAAATCATAGCTTCACTTGATGTTGAAAACTTATTTACCAATGTCCCTGTTAGTGAAACTATTGACATAATTATAAGAAATATATACAGTAACTCATCTTTACCCTCACTTAAAATTAATCCTAATATATTACGGAAACTACTATTAGCTTGTATTACTGAAGTCCCTTTCTTAGATCATAATAATAATATATATACAATGTGATGGTGTCTCTATGGGTTCAGTACTGGGTCCGACATTTAGCAATTTCTATATGTCGAACCTGGAAAATAAGATATTTACAGATTTTAGAAAAACATCCATCTATGTAAGATACGTTGATGATATTCTTATGTTATTTGAAAATACAGATGAAATACTTCAACTACAAAAATATTTCCAAAATAATTCTGTCCTCAAATTCACGTATGAACTCAATACTAATAATAAAATTCCTTTCCTTGACATATTGATAAACACAAATAATAACAAATTTACTACTTCGCCATACAAAAAACCTAGCAGCATAAATTCATGTACACTTAACTACAAGAGCGAATGCCCATATTACTACAAAATAGCAATTATAAAAAATCTAATACATCGTGCAGAGACTAATTCATCCACAAAACAGATTTTTTACAGTGAACTAAAGAATATAAAACAAACACTTGTTAATAATAGCTTTCCAAACTATATAATTGATGAACAAATAAGATGCTTTCTTAGAAATCTCAATACTAAGCAAATAGTACATAATACTGCTTCTACTAATCTCAAACATATTAATCTCCTATATCGTAATCAAATGCATACTAATTATAAACAAGATGAAAATATACTAAAAAAATTAGTAAATACTAACATATCTACAACAGATCCTAGCAAAAAAATTAAGTTAATTATATACTACACTAAATCTAGTATATCCAACTCAATTATTCGCAATGATTCTTCTCCCCCGGTTAGCGATTTGAAAAAAACCAACATAGCTTACAAATTCAGGTGCCCATTGGGAGATTGTATCTCCAACGAACTAAATAATATCTATGTTGGTCACACCACAAACTCGCTTTCACGACGCTTGACACTACATTTGAATGATAACTCTAACATTTTTAGGCATTTAAAACAACATGCCTGGCCGCATACACAATTCCGGAAAATCCTCGTCGAAAACACAACTATACTTAAACATGAAAACAATAAACAAAAACTAAAAATTCTTGAAGCTATATACATAAAACAGTTGAAACCTAACCTGAACAAAATAAACTATGAAATCTCCACAAATATCCTTAAATGCCTATAATTAGTAACAGAAGCCATTGGTTCATACCAACGGCTTTCCATACTCAATACTCATCGGATTCACTCTCGCGTGGTCATGTGTGACGTCATGAGCTGTTGTACGATTTTCGCTTTCAGCGTCTTATATGCACGTGTTTATCGTTGCTTGGAAATCATCCATGTAAACAGAACAGACTATCATCAATTTCCTGTTCGTGTATTGCTTAATATATTGTGTAATTGTCATCTTTGATAATGGCTTATGTAAGCCGAAAGCTTAGATTGGATTAAAAATATGTATCAATATTGTGATTTTCTTTCATTGTTTAATGATAATGTTATTAAGCTTATCAGACGATATGAAAAGAACTTACATAAAATATATAGACAACACTTATCTATATTATTTAATGAAACATGTATGAATGAAAAAATGCTGCCTAAATACACACAATATATACATATACATATATATATATACACATATATATATATATACATATATATATATACATATATATATATATATACATATATATATATATACATACATATATATTTTTTCAATGACTATAAGAGCTCTTTTTCATTTTCTTTTTCACTCTTCTGTGAAGTTCATAGCCTGCTAATTCTGGGGGTGACTTCAAACTTTTCAACTATAGTGTATGTATATATATATACATATATATATATATCTACATATATATATATATATATATATATATATATATATATATATATATATATATATATATATATATATATAACACATATATATATATAAATACATATATATATATACATATATATATACATATATATATGCATATATATATATATACATATATATATATATATATATATATATATATATATATATATATATATATATATATGTATATATATATATATGTATATATATACATACATATATATATAGATATGTATCTGTGTTATCAAATGGATTAAGTCCAACAGTTATTTTAATATATTTTTCTATTTATACGTTATTAAATCAATTGTATCTATAAAAATAACGTATAAACAGAATATATATATATATATATATATATATATATATATATATATATATATATCAGAAATCACGTTGTATGAGCATACTTGTTTTGGCTTTCGTGGGGGTGCATGTGAATTTACTTACTATGAATTGATAGAACAAACTTAATCACCTTATTGACCTCTATTAATTTTTTTTTCCTTTTCATATTTGGTATCTGAAGTGTTTAATCCATAGTAATATGCAAAATAAATGCGAAAAAAATGATGATTTCGGCTCGCCTACCAACACCCACCCACCCACACATAGACACACGCCCCCACATTCAAACGGATATTTTGACACTGGTTAAAAATTCAACATTTTCCAAGCAACCAATAAATTCGCAGCTTCTGGAGATGCAGCATCGGCGAAAACCCGACGCTCCTTCCCGTCATCGATTCCACTCCTGTTGTTCGCTCGCGGAAGAAGAAAAAAAAAAGTTTTTTTTTGTCACGAATCGGTTTTTCTTGAGAGCGGACTATTCAATCGGTCGGGCACGTCCAAAATTCCTACCGAGGTCGTTGCATCCACTTAGCAGACATTGTCTTGGGAAAAGACATGAATTTATTTAATTTAACAAACCATAAGCAAGGGCGGCACGTACTATCCCAGAACTCCCTGACTCGTTATGGGGAGACTGATTGAGGCTCCAGGCACTGCTTTGTAACTCACGCTCTCATCAACATTTGCTTTTTTTTCTACCTACATGTATGTACGTTACAAATTAAAACTAAGCACAACTGACTATTAAAAGATGACGCCATTCTGTTTTTTTGGGGGTTTTTTTGGGGTTTTTTTTTCGGGAGGTGGTTGATTTTTTTGTGTGTGTGTGTGTGTAAATCAGTGAATTATTTTTCGGCTCAGGCTAAATCTCGAAATTTTTTTATCTGTAATGTTAAATTTGCTAAAATTATTCAGCTTTTTAACAAGAAAAATCTCAAAATTGCCGCAAAACTGGATTTATTTTAAAAAGAATGATCGATTATGACATGTCTCTAATTTGTATTTAGATACATTGTATTTATTTTAAATTTTTCTACTTGAATTGTTCACATATAATGTACCTATATTACATTATTATATGTAATAAAATTTTATTATAAATATAATAAAATTTGTATTGTATATGTATACTTAGTAGAGCGTGGGGACGTATCATAGATTTGTGATGGGCACAAGACCCTTGTCCCGGCCCTGCACACAGCAATGGCAGCAGAGATAATTGCGCTTTTCAGTTTGAGGTGGGCAACCACACGTGTATAGATATAAATCTCTAAATTTAAACCCCTTTCCACTGTCGGTGTGGCAGGGTAAGGCAAATTGTTCCTAATGTCGTAGCTGATAGTTTTAAGGTATTCTATATTTATGAGTAAATGAGGGATAGAGCGTATGCAAAAGTGGACACTGAGGTCAACAAAAGATTGTCTTCAAGTATGGAACGGACTGTCGTCACTCGGTGTTAAACTGAGTGTCCAATTACATACATACATACATACATACATATATATATATATATATATATATATATATATATATATATATATATATATATATATATATATATATATATGAAGAAATATAGTCTTAAAGTGTGCTACATTTATGGGATAAAGTGCTCAATATCAGAGATAGAGCGTGTGTAAATATAAAAGTGGACATGGAAGTCAGCACTTAGAGGCGACAGTCTGTTTCATGCAATCGTCAGGCAACTAGTGCTGTTATTTTTCTCGGCTATTTATATATAAGGGTCAGTGGTGCATTATGTGTAGTCTATTTTGGCGGTTACTTTTACCGGAAGACCGCTTATTTGTTTATTTATTTATGTCAAATTATTTTGCTTGTTTTTTTGTTTGTTTTAATTTTATTTTTATTTTCTATCTTATATATTTATTCTTTATTTTGATCGGTGTTTTTTGTTAGCGTAGTAAAAATTTGTTTATATAGCTTATTGTTGGTAGTCTATTATGGCGGTCATTTACCGGAAGTCGGATGTTTGCTTATTTATTTAGGTCAAATTGTTTTGTTTGTTTTTATTTATGTTCATTTTTATTCTTTATCTTATATATTTGTTTATTTGTAGTTGATTAAATCTATTTGTTGAATTTTGGGGTGGGATGTTGTGGTTTGTTCTTACTATTATTTTGGTTGGAACAGTTTTTAATTTATCTATTTGTGTTGATTATCTTTATTTGTTTCATATATATATATATATATATATATATATATATATATATATATATATATATATATTCGATTCGTTCTCATTTCATATATATATAAATTACGTTTGCAACATTAATTTAAAAAAGGGCTCAGTACAAAAGTAGAGCTGTATTCTTTATTTTAGGATAAATACATCAACATGAAAATCAAAGCTACATAAATGCAATCATGTAGCGTTTATTCTCATGTTGATGTTATTATCCTAAAATAAAATATATATATATATATATATATATATATATATATATATATATATATATATATATATATGAAGAATTAATATATTTATCTTTAATTCAGCTTTTTAATTGCTTCAAATGGTGGTATTATAGTGGATACTTCGTTTTGCCCTACAAAGGGGACGCCGGTTCGATTCCAGTCGGTAAACACTTTTTTTTTTTTTACGAAAATTTCTAGGAATGAGCAGGCCGATAGACACAATACACACTGTTTAATAAATAAAAATGGGACGCATAATTCAAATACAAAATACCCACTATAATAACGATCCTTGATTCATCAGGTAGTTTATATGGCTAGGAAGGGAAGATAACGATCAAGTCTAGACTTGAACAGGTTAAGAATGTAGTGTTTGGGTAAATGACCGGGAGTCTGTTCCATAGGGCAGTGGATCGCGGGAAGAAGCTGTTTGAATGATGGAATACGGAGGGGATGTGGGTGGTTTTGTAGTGGACCGTGTGGTGTGAAGATGTGAAGAGATATCTCTTGATTAAGATTTCCTGCTGGCCGGTCTTCCTACATAGGAATGTTGGACTATAATTAAGTCCAAAGAAGACAAAGAAAACAAGACCGATATACATGGGTAAACAAATATATATTATGGGTAAACAAATATATTAATACGAAGACATGAAAAGTTACATAGTGCTTGTATGGAGAAGTTATGTGTGTGCGTTGTGTTGAGTGTCCGTACGTACGTGTATTGTCCTTAGCGTGTTCCCAGAATATGGGAAACGCTGTATCTGTGAGATGTCACATATTGGCCTAAGTGAAAAAGAGAAAGTTTTACCTCGCCTCCGCGCGAAGTTGCGGCCCAAGGCCTGAGTCGAAAAAGAGATTTTACCTCATCTCCACGCGAGATGGCCGCCCGAGGCCTAAGTCGGAAGAGAGAGAGAGAGAGAGAGAAGATTCAGCCAGTATTTATACTCGTGGGAGAGAGATCCCTGTTGTTAAGGAAATGAGGAGGAGCTAACTCCGACAGTTTTCTACTATGTAAGTGGTATGGTAGTATGGTGGTTCCAAGCTATGACTGTTAGATCTGGCGGAGCCAAAGAATGTGGTTCGTCCGACCACTTTCCATGGATTGGTTTAGTTTGGTTTGTTTTGTTTACGGCATATCAACCTCAATGGG
Organism: Acanthosepion esculentum; assembly: GCA_964036315.1. NCBI lineage: Eukaryota > Metazoa > Mollusca > Cephalopoda > Sepiida > Sepiidae > Acanthosepion > Acanthosepion esculentum. The sequence continues at coordinate 98,775,217 of OZ038489.1, read as the reverse complement.
TTTTTAAAGCCCACAAGATTTTTATTGCTGCTAATTTTTTTTTTTCAAATGTATTGTTGGTAATTTTTTTTCTTCAAAAATCTATTTCTGCTAATAATTTTTCTTCAAAAATGTATCGCTTGTAAACTTTTCTTTTAAAAAAAGTATAACTGGTAATCATTTTTTTCTTCAAAAACTTATTGCTGGTAATAACTTTTTTTTTTTTTTACAAAGTATTTCTGGTATTAAAACCTATTTTTACACATTCATAGTGTTTTCACCTCAGTTTTGGGGTTAATTATTTGCCCATAGCTGGAACCCTGACAGGTGCTACCACCCTAGGTCAGGGTGGACCTGGGAACACCAGCAATTAAGAGGTGCTTGCAAGCGCCTCAAAACATCCTGATCAGAGGCCTTGCTGTTGGACGTAGTTTATCGTCTTACCCAGGACGCGAATGTAATTTATTGTCATACCCTGGACGGTCTTTCCATGGAAGTACCGATAGATCAGTGAGAGGCTCGCCACATCCCGCCTGTGAGAGAGAGGCTAGAGGATGAAAAATAATTCTTCTCCAACATGGACTTTTGAACTCTAGCAAGACTGAAAAATGAGGACTGGGCAGCTCCCGCCCAAATATATGTGATAAGGTCCTCCTGTTAATTTTTATCTGATATTATAGATAAAAATCTTCGTGCTAAAATTTCCTATCTATGAATCCAAAATATGTCAAAATTATTCTCTCGTAAATAATACTCATTTTTAAGAAAATATTTTTTTCAAAAACGGGGTACGGTATTATGCTCATTTGATAAACATGCGTCCGAAAAACAATTTACTGTAATTCCCCATGTTTTATACACCTTCATCCATAATACGCACCCTAAAAATTGTGCTGAAAGTGTGTGAAAATGCTTCTACTCACGCATAATGCTCACCCCTTGTTTGGTAATCCAACCCTATAAATTGTACCTCTCCAGTTTCATTACGGCCAGCGTTTCCTACTCTTATTTAAAAAAATGGTTTTAAACATAGAATAATATTCTATTTATAATAATTTTATAATTTATTTTATTTTACATTTGTAAGTATTGTAAGGTACAGCATATGATTGTATTTGACACCCTTATGGGGTCGCAATCGCCGAATGTTAGTGTCAAATTGTTGTATGTTTGTGGTGAGTAGTCATTTCGCAACTGAAATCGACCTATGAAACGGCAATGTTTTTAAAGATTTCTTTGGTAGCTGTGCATAATACGCACCCCTAATTTTGCTTATTATTTTTTTTCGAAGAGACTTGAGGCATCACATCAGTGGTTTTACAGAAGAATGCTGAGGATACCATGGAGCAAACTTGTGAGCAACGTCGAGGCTTTAGAGAAAAAAGAAAACAAAATGGACACTTATACTTAATGTCAGGAAGAGACAGTTGAAATTTCTGGGACACATAATGGGGAAGGAGGCCTTGGAAAACCAGATACTCACAGAACAGATTGAGGGCAAGAGGGGCAGAGAAAAACAGCATATAGCAGGCTTGATGAGCTTGAGTAAATGGATTTTGGAACAGGGTTCAGGAGAAATAACGAAAAGACAAAATTTATTAAGAGCTACAAACGACAGGAAATTGTGGAATGCTATATTCGCCTACATCCCGAGGGCAAACAAATAAGAAATAGGTAAACAGCACAACACTTTCCAAACATATATAGGAACTGAAGAGCAAAAACTAAAGTAAACTTCGGTGATCGGATGTTTCAACGTGATATGTTCACTAAAAGGAGGGAAATAATCCTTAAATAACAGCATTTTAAGCTCTTTTCGAATTTCCACCAAAGATGAATTCGCTAACTAATAGTTTCTTTTTTATCGACAGGAGAAAATACAATTTGTCCGATGATTAATCGCCAGTTTGATCAAATATACGTCACGATCATTAACAATTAACGTTCATTAATCATTAACAATTAGCAAAAGTGAAATTTCAAAAGTTTCCAAGTAGAAAAATTTGAATAAATTTAATTCTGTGCATCTTCACTATTGAAGACAGTCAATACAGAGGACGCTATGAAATTGATGCCTCATTTATTTTCCCGACGGAAACTATAATATATATTTTTCTTCACAGTAAGGTTCACATGGTACAACACCCGGAGGCTACTCGAGGTAGAGGCTTACGTTAAGGGATAGTTTATACGGGCAGGAGTGTAAGATAACGGCTAACTGTACACTTGAACAGGTTAAGATTGCAGTGATCGTGGACATATCCTCTTGGGAGTATGTTTCACAGGGCAGTAACTCCATTGGATAGATACTGTTTTCAGTTATAAAAGCATGATTTTTTTCTACATCGTCTCTTTCACTGGCTATGTATTCTTGCCATTAATGACTATTGATGAGAAATTCCCATCTCGACGCTCCATTGACTGATCTTTTGATTCCGTCTCATATCGGTGAAACGTCGTTTTGTTATCGGTGATGACGTCGTTCCTAAAACTGTCACCTTCGACCTCGAAGTGGTTTCAACAGGTTCTGACAGACTTGTATTCGACAGACGTTCTATTCTTGTGTGACCATCCGTTGAATCCACAGTTGTGGGGTAGCTAGCATCCCTACAGCACTCTACCAGATGGCCTGCCTCATAGCCTTAAATAGTCTATGATTAAGGACTTCAGCAGTTGATAGTAAGCTGATTAGTATTAGGACTGATCTTACTTAGTTTGGCTATACAGCAAATTGTCACTCCATCTCATCCTCGTCGCCAGTCTGTTGTATCGTCGAGGTGAATGATACACAGAGAAGAATGTGCGTTAATATATTATTCAGCACCAGCATCCGGTGCTAACGGATACATACAAAAACACAGAACAATAAGTTACAAAACAATTAACAAGACAACTTACAAGGAATAGAGGAGGGTCAAATGCTGTATACCCCAACGCAGTGAGATCGGTCCGAATACTAATCCGTTTAGTATCGACTGATTAATCAACTGTTGAAGTCCTCCTTAATCGTAGACTATTTAAGACTATGAGCCAGGCCATCTGGCAGAGTGCTGAAGGGGCGCTAGCTACTCTACAACACCCAGCTAGCACAAACTTTGTGTCATCCCAATGTTTTCAGTGCACTGACACTGGCATTCACTTCTGTCCCTGGTCGTAATCCGTTGATTCGCGCGGATGACCTGATCAATTCTCCCATCTACTCGGAGCGTGGTTATCTGTATGATAAACCACGCTGGTGAAACGTGATACCCATCGACTAACTGCGCTCACGTCCACTCGTTGGTCTCCATAATCTTCAAATAAACGTCGATGAATGTCAATGGGTGCATTTTTTCCATTTGGATAGATTCAAATACACACCTATATTCTGTATGCATTTTCATATGCGACACCATTTTGCAAAACTTTCTCTCTCTCTCTCTCTCTCTCTCTCTCTCTCTCTCTATATATATATATATATATATATATATATATATATATATATCTCTTATTTACTATTAGTAACAAGGTCAAAAAACGTATTATTTATTGGTGGGCGGGTTTCAACATTACTAGCAAGCTCGATCCATAACGTTGTAAACCACGACAGTCATATAGGAGGCATGACTTTCGAAACGGCCCTCGTATTTTAGAAGAATTTAACCTATCGAAAACAGTATTTTTTTTCTTCTCGTGTTGTATTTACAGTATTATTGTAACAGAAGAAATATTGAAAAACAATTGCACAAGTTTAATTTTGATATCGGACTTTATTAAAATCAAACGTATAAGCATTGATAAGGCCGCTAATAACAACATTTACGACATAGAGCAGTTAATTTTCAACTTATTATCGAATTTCTCTTCAGTAACACATTGACTTCATTGTTGTAGGACATTTCTATTGATTTGATGAATTTTAAAACTTATATTTTAATTTGATGAAATAATTTTTCATTACAAAACTTATAAAAATCGAATCGTCCATTCGACCCACATAATCTGGTCTTCGTTCGCATTCAAAAAAATGAAACTCATCTCATCTTACTTGGGATCGTTCTATATAGTCTATAGATAGTTTACATACAGGTTGATTGAAAAGTAACGCCTTTTATGTATGATTGACTTTCGCGTCTAACTATAATTCTTACAAGACGGGAGACAATGTCTATAGCTTACAAACGAATCCAAACTCACCTGTCTTGTAAAAATTATAGTTAGACGCGAGAGTCAATCATACATAAAATAGGGAGTTATTTTACTATCACCCTATACTCTATAGTGTTTGGATTCGTTTGTAAGCTATAGATATTCTATATGCTCTATAGATATTCTACATAGTCTATAGGGTACTGGATTTGTTTGTAGTCTATAAATATTCTATATATTATATAAAGTATTTGATTCGTTTGTAGTCTCTATATATTATATATAGTCTTATAGTCTCTATTCTATATAGTCAAGTATTCTCTCTCTCCTTTTTTCTTTTTGTTGCTCTTTCCCTCTTTCTTTCTCATTTTTTCTTTCTACTTTTTTTCATCCTCTTTATCTTTCTTCAGAAAAAAAACGCTTTCAGAGACTTTGAATACAAAGTGACAGATCCTAGTTTTAGTAATCAAGTAATAAAATTGAAACCTAAAAATGTCAGTATTGAAATCGCAATTCTGTTTATTTCTGTTTAGACATAAATATTTTCGTTAATATAGATGATTTTTTAAGTCAAGCCACGGGCACGCAAATGATTTCAGAGAGTTGGAGCGAGAACTAAGAGGAGTGATAGAGGAAAGGATGAAGAGAAGGTTAGCGGATAGATCAGGGCATCTGGAGACTGATTGACATTACATTTGGATAGCTGGAGATTATAGCTATCAGGAAAACAAGAAATAGAGGGGTGTTCCACAGGCGAGAAGTGCGAGACCTGAAGCTATTGGAGTAGAAGAGACGGCTACATTTAACAGTTTCGACAGTGAAAGGGTGAGAGTGAGATGCCAGTCTAGTTGAACGCTTAAATTCATGAAGTCTGGGAGCCAGCGAAAGCAGCTCATCGGAGTAGTTACCGTGAAAGTATTTGTAAAAAAGACAGAGGGGGGCAACGGAACGTCTGTGAGAGAGTGACTGCAGACGAGCTGCCAGATCAGGGCCAATTATAATGTTATAGCACATTAACAACAATTAAACCAAAAACTATTGACCTATTTTTGGATGCTGGTGTCACATAAGTGTGGGACCCTCACGTTAAAACAATGCCTTGTGTTACATTCAAAACGATCTGGAAATCTGTTAAATATCATAATTTCGATCGCCCGATTCCTGTGCGATAATCTGAATACATAGAATACCATATTTTACACCTTCAACTCTAAATTATAGATATATATTGGTTAAAGAAGATTAATTGTCCTTATTGATTATTTCGGGTATGACAAGGATGTTCTTTGCTAAAGACACCGTCGAAGCAAAAGTCATAGAACGTGAACTATAACACTGAGAACGTTTGTCCAACGATTGAATATCCGAACAATTTTTAGCGTGATACACATGTATCAAGCCCGGGTCTATTGACTGGAATACACTATGGTCTTTGGACGAGAGGCATTTCTCAAGAAACTCAATGTCTTCACCACCCCATTCTTTTGTCTTGGCGTTCAAAGAACCCAATTTAGCGAAATCGCTTTTATAGATGGCAAGCATGCCATTGCCAAAATAACGCCAGAAACCAAACACGTCATTTAAGTGAGTAAATTGTTCGTGTGCGCATTCTGATTCATTGGCGCAAGCGTCGAAAAATCGGTTAAAGACAATCGGGAAATACATCGATTCTCCACGCAAAGTGTTGCGTCGGACCCGCCTGAAAACGTCTTCGTACAGCAATATATCGATGTCAACAATGAAAAGTAATCCAGACTGAATCACGGCAGCTCCTTCGTTGATGGCAGCGGCACGAGAAAAAGTCCCGTTCAACAGGAGACACTGATACGTCACTTCCGGTTGGAGGCTATCCAGTAATTGAATAGCTTGTATTGTTCTTTTCAATGAAGCATCGGTATCTTTGTAAGTAGCGAAAACAAAATGCAAGGACCCGATTTTGCTTTTGTCCATAGCAGATATTTTGCCGACAAAACGTTTTATCTCTTGCGTTCGTTTGAAAAGTGGAACAATTATATTAATCTTTTCCATCGATTTACTCTGGATGTTTTCTGTCGATTCATTCAAAAATATGATTGGTTCAAATTTGAGCACTGAATGAACAACGCCATGTACTTTCGATGAACCGTCTCGATTAATCACCGGAAACTGGAAGAAAAGGCCGTAATTTGGTGCCAACTTCCTGTAAACACTGTCCAGCATTACTTTGCATTTGGTATCTTCTGTTTGGCAATAATTTTGAATTGCTTTTTGAAGAAGTTCATAGGCAACATTTCTACGTTGGAAAAATAAATCCAGTTGAAGAAATTCGTAAGGATTTCTTAATGATGTCAAGCGAGTGCCATTTACTTCCGCCCAATAAAAAGCGTGGTCGGCCATAGTTTCTCCCAATGAGTTTGGCTGATAACTTTCAGCGGCAAACTGTTCTTGTAGTCGATCTAATAAAAAATACCACCTCGGTTTAATAAGCACTTTTCGTTGTTGAAGTAACGTTTCAGTGTCTTTAATTTCTTGTCTCAGTTGATTTGATTGTAGCATTCGGAAATTGAGATTTTCTCTGAGGATCGCGTGATGCATCTGGTAAAAATTGCCCAGTTGTTTTAATGGGTGAAATGTAAGCACAATCTTTCCAGTTGTTGTTAAGATTCGCTCAAAGCTTTGATGATCATTTTCCTTTGTGTATTCATGATGAAACAATTGGACAACCTGAAATTCGCCAAGTAAATATTTTTACTCATAATCAGAGAACAAGAACAAGACTTAAACTTAAAATTGTAACGAAGAAAAAGTAAAAATGGATGACATTTGGAGTGTCATATCTTGATATTTCCAATATTAAAAGTTATGAAAAAAATGATTTTGGTGGAGGATGTGGGTACGTTTATATTAAAATTATTAATAATTAAATTCGAATGAAGATTTCAACAATCTGAAAATAAATGAATTCAACATATGTATGGATTATTTATTTACATACAGGAGTACCTGTAACAGAAACGTAGAGAAAATCCATTCTTAAATAAACAACGTACCTTCGACTGCAAGTAAGAAAATGTCAAGGAAAAATTTAACGCATCATCGAAAACACGATTATAAATTACAATTTATTTCAATGGGTAAGTTTTTACTACCCGTCTCATCAGACCGAAATTACAAATGGTTTAAATTTACAAAATGCTTTAAATTTAAATTTATCCAGAATATTTTTAAAAAACAAGATAACAGGAAATGTAAATGATTGAGCTAGAAAATCTATTTTCTGGGGATTTATAACACAAAAGACATGGGTGGGGGAGAAGCAGTTGGCTTTCATTCCGATTTCCATGTGTGGTGGTTGGAAGAACATAGTAACAGCTAGAGAAATACACTAACATAAAACACACACACACGCACACGCACACGCACACGCACACACACATATATATGCGCCTATACACATACACGCACATATATATATATATATATATATATATATATATATATACGCACATACATATATATATATATATATATATATATATATATATAAATACATACACACACACGGACAGACACACACATATATATATATATCAAGGGAGAATAGAAAATAATAAATTGACAGAAAATAATTGAAATAAAATGAATGAATATATGATACAAATCACACACACACATATACATACATACATACATGCACATATACATGTGTGTGTGTGTGTGTGTGGTAGGTTTTAGTGTAGATATTATTGTGGGTGTATTAGTTTTTTTTTAAGAGGAGTTACTGTAGAGATACTACTGTGCTATGTACGATGCGACACATGGTTCGCTTGGGAACTAAGAAATTCTCCAGAGGGAAATGAGACAAATATTGCCACTACGGCATCCTGTTGTTGAAGGGAGAGGAAAATAGAGAGAGAGAGAGGGAGAGAGAGAGAGAGAACAGAGAATGTGCCCTTTCCTTTTATATTGTTTTATTTAACGCCACGTAGCAAACGTTAAGAGAAGTCTCCGAGTAGACAAGGTGGGATACTGACATAATAGTTGCATGTTGAACTCATTTCTGAAATTTTCACCGTTATTGCCGATTTCAAAACATGAAACAGATTCTTCTTTTAACAAGTGAACACAAAAATAATGTGTATTTGTGTTGATTAAAGAGCGTTAGTATCCTCAAACTTTGGATATAAAAACAAAATTAAAAAAAAACACGTTGGAAAAGAATAAGAAAAAAACAATTTTGTTTCCTGGAAAGTAAGGATTCTTAAAATATTTTATGAAGATGTAGGTGTGTTTCGTAACCTTGAATTAGATTGATTTGGTTTGGTTTGTTTTACGGCATATCAGCCTCAATGGGTTATTTAATGCCGACAACATTTTATTTTTTCCTGGTAATATTTCTTTGTCAAAAATCTATTTCTGGAAATATTTTTTCCTATAGCTGGTTATATTATTTCCAAAAACGTATTGCTGGCAATAGTGCTCTTCAAAAATACTGATAATAGTTTTTTTTCAAAACCGTATTGCTGGCAAGAGTTTTTTTTTTCTTCAAAACTTTATTTCTGGTAATAATTTTTACAAAGTATCTCTGGTATTAAAACGTATTTTTACACTTTCAAAATGCTTTTTACCTCAGTTTCGGGGTTAACTATTTGCTGGGACCCTAACAGATGCTTCCACCCTGGGTCAGGGCGGACGTGGGAATACCAGTAATTAAGAGGTGGTTCCAAGCTCATCAAAGCCTCCTGATCAGAGGCCTTGCTGTTAGAGGTAGTTTATCGTCTTACCCTGAACGCGGATGCAGTTTATCGTAATACCCAGGATGATGAATTTGATTGATTGAGAAAACAAACAAAAAGTATTAATTAGAAGAAATTAGTCCAATGCTACTCAAAGTGGTGTTCCAAAGACCGGTGCCGGTACGCGAACCATCAGCTACCGGTAAGCGGGCAGTGTCCAGGCCATGCTAAGGAATCATTTGTAATGATTAATGTTATATAATTGTTTTCGTGTTAATAAACTGCTTATTTTTTTAAATTAATTTTTATGTTTTGATATTGAATTATTTTTTGCAAAATCAATGAAAGATAAAAAAAAAAGTCATTTTTTATTATATCCATCATATATATCGATTCCGGTATAATTTTATATTACCATGAAATATTACAGGTACGTGACACACTGAGAAAAAAATGCCGGTCCCCCATATCAGATAATTTGAGAAGCACCAAATTAAACAACAGAAAAAATAAAATGAGAACATTTAATCTCTCGGAAACAAAGCGGGATACTACCATACTAGTCGCATGTTGGATTCATTTCTGAAAGTTTCGCCATTATTGCCGATTTCAAAACATAGAACCATCTGACATTCCGACGCCGATGCCGAGATCTGCAACTATTCCCTTCAGGCTTGGCACCAAGACTTCCCGTCAATTCAAGGAGAACCCGTCTGGTCGCAGAGAAAGCGGGACACGTTCTTGTCCGAGAGACAATACAGTACAATCGTTGGATAAAACAGAGACTACAAGCTCATATCTCCCAGAGACTCGAGGATTTCTTCAATAGAATTACTAATGAAGAAGACCAGAGAAGGATCCAGAATGACCTGGATAAATCCTTCAGACATGAATTCGATGTAGTCAAGGCTCGCCAAGTACAAAAATTAAATACATTGAAAGATCAGAAGGTGACGCACAAGGTCCATCACCCAGCAGTGAAAGCAGGAGTCAACATCAGTCAATATCAGCTGAGTGCCTCTGAGGAGTCAGTATTGAATATGGGTCTCAACTTCGCCACAACCATCAAGCGAGTGCCATACTTGGACATCATTACCAGAGTCGGGGAGGTGGCCTTGAACATCCCTCAAGCTCAGGCGGATGAACTGAGATGGAAAGTGAGACAGACCTTGGAGAGGGGCAAGCCGCCCAGGTCTAATATAACAAAACTGGTGAGGCTGGCGATCGGATCCCTACAGAGGAACGAAAATATTATCATACTACCGACAAAGGCAATGCAACTGTAGTGATGGACAAATCAGATTATACAAGAAAGCTGGAAGACCTCATTAGCAATGGTAGCTACAGCAAATTAAAAAGCATCCTCCAATGAAAACGGAACGCAAACGGTCACAGACACTAATCAAGAAAGAGGATCCCTTCAACCTAAGATGTATAGGCAGTTATCGCAGCGTTACACCAAGCTACCTCACATATAAGGTCTCCCTAAGATTCACAAAGACGGTATTCCGCTCAGGCTGATTGTTAGTTGCTAGTCCCGTAGGCTCCACTGAGAATTATGGAGCCAGCACTCTAGGCCAGGGTTCGTGCCACACGTGGCACGCCAAGTAATTTCCAATGGCACGTAGCCGCAAATGCCATCACGAAGTCCGAACCAATAACTACTACAACGCAAAGATATTTCGCTGTTTCAATTTTAATATATACTAAAGTATATATACTATATATATAATATATATACTATACATTACTATATAATTTGTACAATTTTAACATAGGCTAAAGTATGTACACTATATATTACTATATAAAATATATTGTAGAACAGGTATATTGACCTTGACTTGTATAAAAATATTTATGCTGATAGCACACTGAATGATTTTAAAACCCTAAGTCGGCACCTAGCGAAAGTTTGCCGACCCCTGGGTTAGAGTATCAACTCAAGTGGGACAACTCTAGAGTTGTCCCACAGGTGAGAGTATATTTTTCACATTAAAATTAGTTTGCATTACCTTCGCAGAGGGAGTGGGTCAAACGTTTCGGCGGGTGGGGTAGAGGTTTTGCCTAATATGAGTTGTCAAATTTATTTCTTCTTCTTATAAAATTTAAAACCAGGAGACCGAGACATTGTCGCAAGGTACATTTGTGCTCACTCATTGGGTAGCTAATGAAGACTACACAGTGGTGGGGAGGTCAAATGTTCTTCTCTTCCATGTAATAGGGAGAGACATTGCCGAGCTTAAAATTGATTGATCCAATTTGTAGTTGATGGACAGCTCTATAGCACAGTACTACTCCTGCAAATTTATTAAACTTATTAAAATTTGAAGAAAATATCGGTCAGGAATATAGTTCCTAGCGGGCCGCAGAAAAATAGTTTGTGGGTTGCGTGTTTGAGATCCCTGTTATAAACTATATAGAATATCTATAGACTACAAGTGATTCTAGTAGCCTATACACGAGAATATCTATAGAATATAAGACGAAATAGAATTAAACTATTCCAATACCCTATAGATTATATAACATCTATAGACTACAAGACTATATAGAATATCTATAGATTACATGACTATATAACATATTCATAGACTATAAGACTATATAGAATATCTATAAACTACAATCGATTCTAATACCCGATAGACTAGAATATCTATAAATTATAAGACAATATAGAATACAAGTTATTCTAATACCACATAGACTATATAGAATAGATATAGACTACAAGACAATATAGAATATCTATAGACTACAAGACTATATAGAAGATCTATAGACAATATAGAATATCTATAGACTACAAGCCATTCTAATATCCTATAGTCTATACAGGATATCTATAGACTACTAGACTATAGAGAATATCTATACAATACAAACGAATCCAATACTCTATAGATTATATAGAATATCTATAGACTACAGGGAATGGGACGTTCCGGCGTAGACCATTTGGCGTCGCTGATTCGGCGTAGCCGATTCGACATAGGAATTTTTCGGCAGAGGGACGATTAGGCGTTGATATTGTCAAATTTATTGTCTCCTTCTCTCTCTCTCCCCCCTTCCCCCCTCTCTCTCTCTCTCTCTACCCCTTCCCCCTCTATCTCTTGTTTAGTAGTAAAATTAGTCCTTCATCGTTATGTGCTCGAATAGTTCAATTTAAGAAAAAGAGTAGTTGGAGGCATTTAAAAAAAAAAGTTGATCGCTGGATATCCCCCCCCCCAGCTAAAAAAATAAAGTGATGCTGACGAACGAATAAATAATGTCATAATGGAAGTTGAATCATTATATATAATTGAGTTCCTGAAAGGTGTTGCTCATTATGACGAAATGAAGAAGCAATTTCTAAGATTAAATAGCTTTACTAAGTTTTTTAATATTTTCTGAAATGCAATATTTTTAATTTAAATTTTTTATTTGCATTATTCCATTAGTGTTTCACTAAGATCCTTAATTCCCTAAATGAATAAAAAAAAATCATGTTGAAAGTTGGGTGTTTTCATTGCTTTTATCCTTTTCGGAGGTGGGGGGATTGTCTCCGGTCAAAGACAGGGACGTCAAAACAGTCTGACGCCTAAACGGCTGTGCCGAATAGTTCAATTATTTTTCTGACGCCGAATCACTCACGCCAAATGGAATACGCCGAAACGTACCAAATCCTAGATTATAAGATTATATTGAATATCTATAGACTATATAGAATACCTATAGACTACAAATGAATCCAGCACCTTGTAGATTATATAGACTATTTTTAGACTATATAGAATATCTATAAACTATATAGAAGGCATATAGCTTATAAGAATATATAGAATATCTATAGACTATATAGAAATACTTATAGACTAAAAGCGATTCCAATACAATGTTTCCTTCTTCAGCCTAAGAGCATGTGTCTTTTTGTCTCTATTCTCTTTGTACGTGGAAATAGAATTTATTTATCTGTCCCATCTGATCAATATTTTTCCTATTATTTTTTGTTTCTGTATATCTGCTAGTCTCGGTAAGGAGAGATATGAGCGACAGGTGTCACCTGACCGTCATCCAGTAACTGGTCGACATATACAAAATCAGTAATCGGGACTTACTATGTAAGAATATTGCATCCATGTGGCCAGCTAGAAAAATATCAACTGGTTAAATGTTACGGTTCTCGTAGTATGTGAAAATAAGTATGAAATTAATGTGCTCATCTTAAGCGACGAACACGGAATCATATAGGCTGGCGAGAGAAAACTGAAAAAAGAGTAGGCTTTTGGTATACTGTCGACTGTTTAAAAGAATTCATCTAATTAAGAGTCTGTCAATATTTCTGAGATGAGGTATTATGTACAGTATTTACATTAGTCGGACTATTGACCTCATCTTTGTCGCCATATTTGTCACAACGTTTCGGCCGTTGTACGCTCCGGCCTTCTTCAGTTCAATACCCGGTTAAGGCAGTGGAGAACTTTCAGAGGGAAAATTAGCAGGAGATAACAGATAACTGACATCCATCAAACATGGCACGTGGAACTAGAACAGTCTACCCCAATGATTGAAATAAAGGGTTCAGTTCGAAATTCCAACCACCTGAAGGAGGCCGGAGCGTACAACGGCCGAAACGTTGTGACAAATATGGCGACAAAGATGAGGACAATAGTCCGACTAATGTAAATACTGTCATCTAATTAAGCAGAGAGGAAGGCTGTTTATTCATTATAGTAAGATATATTTCAAAGTCACAAAATTGGGTCCCTTTTTAAAAGCAGTTCATGATGCAAAATGTTGCAATGTTTGGTGAATATAAATAAAGTGTTTTGAATGTAATTCACTGGCCGCAGCAACAAAAGAAAACTTATCGAGACACGTTCTTTCTTCTTGAAAGTAGTGAAACAAAAGACACAAATATTGCGTATGCCTGCAAGCTGTTGACAGTAGTCAATAATTGGGATTAACTACCAGGTGAAATCGATTTCTCTTCCTAACCTCATCAAAATTACAATTCAGCCATAAACTGGGCCATAAATGACAAATTGTCGTTATTCTCTATCAACAATGATACCCTATGTGGTGTGCTTGTTGCTCCACCGTGAAACACAATCACGTCTTTGCTTGAGAAATTTGAATCTGCTATAAAATTGTATTAACGAAACTGTCATTAAGAACAATTCACTTCAAATTCCTTTATTTAAGTATTGCATTAATACTTCATCTTACCTTTGAAAAGTTCAACGATAATTTTTCTACGGCCACTTAATTTAAAGACAATTTGATGTACGTAGGTCCTTACTCTCCGCACAAACAATTATTTTTTATTTCATGGGTGACTTTCGATACATTTCGCAATTAATTTCGATTATTCCCAAATTTATTTCCAAGTTATAAAAAATTATTATCGTACAAAAAAATTCGTCGCAAAAAAAACACGTAAAAAGATTGCCGAAAACACTGGCAGTAATGAAAACTTGGGAATCCAAAATTTTAGGATTTCGAGCGAAAAACCGGACCGGAATGTTTTTTATTTGTCCACAGAGTCTGCCTGATTCCAAAATGGTGTGATATGTTGGGATACGGTATGTAGGAGTAAAGTTGAAAAAGTGTGACACACTAACATTCGTATTTACTTATATATAGATAATAAACAAATTGATTAACATAACTTTTCCATTGAAGCACGTTTCAGTTGCGTGCCATTCACACTGGGTGCGTTTCATTTGTTTTCACGCGTTGATTACCATTACAACCGTTTTTTTTTCTCTCAAGACAAATAACGTTTGTACAGAGACTTTTTTTGGAGATTTTTTTAGATTTTTTTTACCTGTATACAATTTTTAAATATAACTTGAAGAGAGACATACTGTCGAAATATTGCTGAATATTGTGATTTTGTCTTTTCTTAAACCGCGCACTCTTCTTTAAGTGTAATAATAATAATAATAATAATAATAATAATAATAATAATAATAAGAAGAAGAAGAAGAAGAAGAAGAAGAAGAAGAAGAAATGAATATCCCCAGAGACATATCAAGGTAGTGACATATGTACACTGGAAGATATGCAAGAAGCACAAAATCGAAACCACTGAGAGATGGTATGAGCACCAACCAAACACAAAATAACGATGTAAGTATCTTCTGAGACATGCCAATTAAGCCTGAGGGGGAACTAAAAGCCAACAGACCTGCTTTTATCATAAAAGACAAGAAATTCAGGAAGTGTATGCTTAATGACATAGCAGTACTGAGAAATAAAAATTGCTGTTTTGTTTGCATTTTTTAATAAAAATATTATTTTATTTTCAGGTTATAAAAAT
This sequence comes from Acanthosepion esculentum, assembly GCA_964036315.1. Lineage (NCBI taxonomy): Eukaryota > Metazoa > Mollusca > Cephalopoda > Sepiida > Sepiidae > Acanthosepion > Acanthosepion esculentum. Next base: position 98,760,088 of record OZ038489.1, on the reverse strand, counting down.
GCCAGTCGATAATCATACGCTCCGGAATAATCATTTAAAAATGTTATTGTTGAATTGATATGTTTTTTTATTCATAATAAATATTGTTTAAAAACGCCTGATAGCTATGCACCAACGCAATATATATATATATATATCTTTCTCTCTTTCGCTCTCTCTCTCTCTCTCTCACGCACACATAAACACACACAGAGACATATATATATATACACACACACGCACACATATATATATATATATATATATATATATATATATATATATATATATATATATATATATATATATATATATATATATATATATATATATATATATACATTTTAAACATTTAAACATGTTGTGTTGAATGTCAAAGACAACATAGTCCTGCATATTCTTTTTGAATTTTCTCATATTTTCTAATGAGACTTTTTATTTGAAAATTATATTGAAATAAATATTGTCCGTAGGATAACCGAGTACTTTCGAACATCATTGTTCATCTTCAGGGTCAAAATTTTTTAACAATGTCTTATATATATGTAGTCAAATTTTTAAAACATTTGCAAATTGTCTTGTAGCGGAATCATTTTGCTACATTTTATTTTTACAAACTTAAATAAACGTTACAAAATCATTTTAATTTCAAAAGACGCGATGATGTTATCGCGTGCATGGCGAAGATTTTTAATCATGTGAAGGCGTGAAAAAGATTTTTATTTTATTATACAAGCCAAAAAATCGAAGAATACCTTATGAAATTTAAAAAGTTCAAAGGAAATGGTTATGTGGTGTATCTAATTATGTAGAAATATATTATAAACATTGTAGGATGTTTCCAGAAATATTGTAATCTATGCGATTAATAAGAGGTCTTTTGCTTTTAATATGTAATGTTTCTAAGATTTTAAGGCGTCTAATGTCTGTATGTTTATCAATAATTTTAGTATTATCTATAAGGATTTTACGAATGTACTCGGTTATCCTACGGACAATATTTATTTCGATATAATTTTCAAATAAAAGGTCTCATTAGGAAATATGAGAAAATTCAAAAGTGAATATGCAGGACTATGTTGTCTTTGACATTCAACACAACATGTTTAAAAGAAAAGTTGCTGCCAAATTTCACACATATACATATACATATACATATATATATATATATATATATATATATATATATATATATATATATATATATATATATATATATATTGGGTTGGTGCATAATTATCAGGCCTTTTTGTACGCGAGTTATTTCTTAATAAAAATTGCTGTTTGGTCTACTTCTTTTAATAAAAATATTATCTTATTTTCAGGTTATAAAAATTCCTGTCGATAATCATACGCTCCGGAATAATCATTTAAAAATGTTATTGTTGAACTGTTATGTTTCTTTTTTGCATAATAAATATTGTTTAAAAAACACCTGATAGTTATGCACTAACCGATAGGTAAAACGTTCATAATACTTATCTATGACCGACTAAAGGTTGCGATGGTAACACTCCTCGGGGTTATATAAATGTGTGTGCGCGCGCGCGCGCACGTGCGTAAGAAACATTTCTAATTACCTGATTTGATCGTTTGGTCTGAGAAGCAGGGAGGATATTCCATCCAGTCGTATTGAGGTTAGCGCTGGAGCACGAAATGTTGAGATACAACTGGATACAACGGGCGAGTTCCGTGTCTTCGTGAAGCGTGAATCGCTGTCTTTTACAGGTGTCAAGGTGGGGACCCAACTTGGCCAGACTTCCACGGCTCAAGAACACGCCGGATCCACCCATGCAGTATTCATAGCCAGAGGGAAGGCCGAGCTTTCCGATCTCATGTCGTCTACCCATTCCTTTTTTACCAATATACCACATTCGATTGGAATCCAATGAAAGCAGAAAGGCTTTTAGCCGTTCTAAATTTATGTATGCGTCGTAATCAACGCGGGCAAACCTGTAATATTATATCGGATTCATGAATTAAATATTTATATTTACCAGCTACACACACACACACACACACACACACACACACACGTCATCATCAAGGTGTTGTTTATTTCGAGACAATATTGTAGTGTTCATCATTTTATATGACAAAATTTTTGTGTTCATCTGAAAGCTAAAGTTTTTTCATTTGTAAATTGAAGAACTCTGAACTGAATACTGTGATTGGCTTTACTAACGCTTCAGGGGAAGTAACTAAGTATGTCGTTATCAAAAGTTTTTTTTAAGAAATAAATATTAAAACTATTAGTAGAAACCTCAATATTTTAAGCTATCGACTGTAAATATTTTTAAAAATTTGTGCAGTATTCATAATTAACTTTATTAAGGTTTGGTTTCAATTTTTAATATAGATAGCTTCGAGAATTCTTAGTTTATGTTTAATATTTTCATGAAAAAAGTATAGATGTATTTTCAACAAGAATTTTTCTGAATTGCGAATGTGGACAGGTATGCAGTTGTAAATGTTTAGAAATGTTTGACGCATCATTCAAATGAAAATTCAGCCGCTGAGACAACGTGGCCGTAGTGTGACCAACATAAATGTTATTTTTTCGTTGGAGATACAATCTCCCAGAGGAGATTTAAATTTATAAACAATGTTGGTTTTCTGTAACACGTTAGTTGGGGGAAGAGTCTTTACGAATGACTGAATTAGATATATTAGATTTAATGTAGTATATAATTAACTTTTTTTTTACTAGGATCTGTGTTTGATATATTAGTATTTATTAATTTTTTTTAGGATATTTTCGTCTTGTTTATAATTAGGATGTATTTAGTTGCGATATAAAAGATTAATATGTTTGGGATTAGTTGCAGAAGTATTATATATATACTAAATTCGGAAGAGTTGATCACAAGACCAAATAAAAAGATTATGCCATAATTTTCCAACTATATAGATCCTTCTATATGGGTTCAAATGCATCTGTGATAAATTTTCCAGTGTAGATGTTGGCCCATTATATCCTGTCGAGTGGTATATTCTGTGGGTGCTAATACCGTGCAACCTGATACAATATGGTCAATTGTTTCTGAATATTTATCACAAGATCTACATTTTGGTTAAACACAATATGTGTGCTTCATAATTTCTACTTAGCAAATATTGGTCCTGTACAGAAAGAATAAAATTATTATTATTATTTTTATTTCCTTTGATTTCCGGCGTTTACACATTTCTTTCCGGGTCCAGCCCAGGGATCTAAGGTTAGAAACGGCATCATGACACTTTCCACTGACAAAAAAAATAAAATAAAATAAAATTACATAAATAAAGCCCTTCGTAAAGTGTGGGCTGTACTTGTCAGAACAATTTTTTGTATCTCTTTGAGACATGGACTTCCAGGAATCCCTTCAATTAGTCTACTGGAATCTTTCCCAACCAATCCTAGGGCTCCAACTACAACAGGGATTGTTGATATTATTATTATTATTATTATTATTATTATTATTATTATTATTATTTGATTTCTGGCGTTTACACATTTCTTTCCGGGTCCTGCCCAGGGACCTAAGGTTAGAAAAGGCATCATGACACTTTACACCGACAAAAATAATAAAATAAAATCAATTTACAGCGATAAAGCCCTTCGTAAAGTGTGGGCTGTACTTGTCAAAACAATTTTTTGTATCTCTTTGAGACATGGATTCCAGGAATCCCTTCAATTAGTATACTGGAACCTTTCCCAACCAATCCTAGGACTCCAACTACAACAGGGATTATTATTATTATTATTATTATTATTATTATTATTATTATTATTATTATTATTATTATTATACGGGTACTTCTGGTAATGCATATCATCTATCGCATGGTCGAGTCATTGGCGACTAAACCGGTGCCTCTACCAGCTTTTTCTGGTGGGGAGGATAGCTAGACACTCAGCAAGATTAAAAGACTTTTTTTAATGCATTTTTATTTTATCATTAGGTTTTATTCTTTAACAGAAAATTATCAAAAATTCTATATAATCATTAATAAATAATAATCATGTACAATTATTTTACATTTTTTATTCGAATTTTTAGAGAAGAGCCTTGAATTTCATATAGCTTAGGGCATCAGCATGTAAAAATCCAGCCCTGATAACGATATCTGAAAGCGCTTACTTAAAATAAGTTGTCCAAAACCATTCGCTTTTAACTCTTCTTCGTTTCAGACTTTGGCGCCACAAGCTCTCTTCATTCGATGAAAATTCGTTTGCTTATAAAATCTGTTTTAAGCAAGAGCTAACGATGCCCAGCTTTCAATTATATCATCAATATTCACGCATCTTTCTTTTTCCTCTTGGTCGATTTCCTCGGTATAAAACAATTATTTAAATTCTAACAGCAGCACTATATTGATTTCGAAAAGCTGTCGATTGAAAAGCCAAAGAGAATCTACGAAAAAGAATCAAAGAGAAACGATATCTGATTTGTTCCAAAACCGAAGCTGATTTTATATAAAAGCTGGAAACGGAAAGATTTGTCTACGTCTAAAATGGTGTATAAAACACGAGCATCAAAATAAAAGGAAAACTTACCATTGATACTGATGCAGGTAGTTCCGATATAAATACTTCATCATTTCATACATTTTCTTTTGAGGCGGATATTCCCTTCTGTCCACACCTGAAAGATAAACAGTTGAGAATCCGTAAAGTGTATTCACTCTCGTTACACTGGCATTCTTGTCGGCCAGAAAGAACATAATATCAGCCAAGTCTTGTCGCTGACCAAAGGTCTCCCGAACAGCACGAACTCTTATCTCGAGTTGCTCGTCGTGAATCATGATACCAACAAGCAGGGATTTGCTTCGAGTTCTGGTATTTCTTGCCTCTAGTCGGATGCACTTCCACTGGATGCAGCTTCCAATCAGAAAACCGATACCAATATAAAATAAATATTTCATGAGGACCTTAAAGATTTTCAAAATGACCATTGCACGCCGTTGTCTGATATTCATCCCGAGAAATGCAGTGTCTAACATGAAGAATGATTGAGTTAATACCTAGGGTTAGACTTACTGGGTCTCAGATGTTTCTGCTGGTTTCGATGCATCTATATTTACATATATTTTATTGTATTTTTGTTTGCGTATATATATATATATATATATATATATGGAGATAAATAGGTAGATAGATTTATTGCTATTTGAAGCATAGGGATTAACTACTTCTAGTTATTGATTAATTTGCAGGTATTGTCACATTAGACTTCACTTTCATTCACCACAGTATAAATATTAATACACCTAATATTGATACGCCTAAATACTCAATCAAACCGTGCATCTGTTCAGCTAAATGTGGCACATTGTTTGTTTATTTCCATATCTGCGTATACACACACACACATATATATATATATATGAAAGTGGACACTGAAGAAAACACCCAGAGGCGACAGTCTGTTTCATTCTCAAAGGCAATCGTCAGGCCATGACAATTGCGTTTAAGCATGACACAGACTGTCGCCTCTGGGTGTTGACTTGAAATGCCCGCTTTTATGTTTACATACGCTCTATTCCTGATATTGAGCACTTTAACCGATAAATATAACATATCTTAGAACTTTTATCATATATATATATATATATATATATATATATATATATATATATATATATATATATATATATATATATATACATATATATATATATACATATATATATATATATATATATATATATATATATATATATATATATATATATATATATATGGATTTAGGATAAACAGAATTTACCTCCCAGGATTTTGAATCCGGCCGCTAATAGTCAACTGTTAAATACATCCTGGTCAGCTATTGCTCAACACATTATTAATAGCAGGAGTTGTATTAATGACTTTAGTGTGGACCGTTTTTCTATTTTATCAAGATCTCCACTCTTTATCTCATCTCAAGGTCCTGGAGTCTTTATATATCAGACCCCGCAAGCCTTCTCTCTGTAAACAGAGGGATTGTTTACTGGGTCTGAATATTATTGGTCTCTAGTTTTTGGTCTCTAGTTTTTCCTGAAAATTTTTTTCCCTCATTAGTCATCCTTAATTAATTTCCAAGTTTATTCTTTTATTTCCCAGAATAAAAATTGATAACCGTTTGTTTTTAATTATTAAATTTACACTAATATTCCTTTTAAATTACGCTTATTCCTTGCTATTATAAAGTTCTGTACAACAAAAAACTTATTTAAATATCCAGTGAACAAATATTGATGAAATTTTGCATATATGTTAAACTAACATCCAGTTTGTTACCAGGCGAATTTTTATTTATAATTTTCATTATTATTATTATTATTTTATATTTTTATTTTTATTTATTTATAATAATAATAATAATAATAATATCCCTACAGATATCTTCTTAATTGTATGTTGTGTGCCATTGCAAAGTTTCGGTAAATCTGGGTTTCTCATAAGCATCACTGGTTCTCCAATCTTGAGGTGTAAATTGTCATGTGGGAGACCTGCTGGTGTTAGGCTATTCAAAAATTCAAGTGGATAATTCACAGCTTCATCAGCGTTTAGTACCGCATCAATCCAATTATATTCCCACACGGATAGTCGAAAAATGTTGTTTATCAAAAGGCTCTACAAACTTGTTTAGAAACACCTACTCATCAGGTGTTTCTGCATTAACTGTACTAATTGTCAGTGTTGTAAATTTTTTTTCTTAAACTGTATGTTATTCTATTTGTAAATCTACATATAAATCTATGTGCAGATCTATTGTGAAACTAATGTCAGTCTATTTGTACATCTATTGTGAATTTATCTTAACACTGGCCCCCTTAAGGGCAATATTCTCTGTGAACGCACAAAAAACTTTTTCAGCTACTTTTCGATAACCGGGAATTACCGGATACATCAACTCTAATATATATATATATATATATATATATATATATATATATATATATAGTCATCCACAGACAGACTGTTTCGCTGTATCACAGCTCATCAGTGTGGCTAGACGTCCGGTTGCCTCTGGCTAGAATCGAAAACCGGCTGAATTCGCGTCAGTCGGAAATATATATATATATTACAAAGAGTTAATGATACCTTGAATTAATTAGCAATATTAATGCAATTATTGGCGAAATCCCTTCGCTAGTAGACATAATTATAAGCATTATAATACTAATAATCCACTGAATGATGAGATCCTTATGTATAAAATGGATATAGTGTATTTTTTAATTCAGCTAGTACTTTCAAATGCTTCACGAATTCATCTTCAGGCTGTATTTTTTTCCTTTAGAATCAAAACTGGAAGACGAAATAAATGTGTTTTTCCGACCAAAAGACATTTTTAAGAATGAGCTATTTGTTAACGGTTATGTGGTGTTGGTGCATGCAAATTGCAACGCTAAAGTTCAAATATTACAAGTGAGAATTTTTTGAATTTTGTAATTTGGTAAATCCACGAATTTTTTTTTTATAAGTGTTTTTCAGTTACATGACATGTATATATATATATATATATATAGAGAGAGAGAGAGAGAGAGAGAGAGAAATGCAGTTATGAAGACATATGCATATATATATATATATATATATATATATATATATATATATATATATATATATATATATATGCAAGTTTCATTAAAAACGACAGACAAGGTACTACGGTTACCTTTTTTATTAAGTTTTTCTTGTGTACGAACAAGAGCTTTCTTTGCTGGACAAAGGGTGTGTAAGAACTGTCCAAATGTTTTATTTTTCCGAGCGCTTTCGGCTATATCTTTAGACATTATCAAGGATGATTTGATTTTTCAGACTTAGTTGAGTGTGCGCATTATGTATATGTCTTAGTGTGTAGTAGTGGTGTTTTAATTTCCAAATACAGTTAGCACGTTGTGGCTTTGTTCATAGTTAATATTGTTAAGGGTAGGCTTTTTCTTTTTAATTATTAAAGCCTCCATTATTTTTAACCTTTTTTTACAGGTAGAAGCAATTAATATATTTGTGTTTTCTACTAGTATATTTCTAATGGAGTCTGGTAAATTTTTGTGTGTGTTTAAATGTGTTCCAATGGACCTGTGATCGGATAGGTGTAACGTAAGACGTCTGGATAAGCATGTGGTTGTGTGACCGTTGTAATTATTTATGAGTCCGGTTTCGTTAGGAACACAGTTCCTTAAGGGGCATTTGAACTCGTAAATAATGTTCGTTCTTTGCAGCTTTGACTTATGAGGCGTGTTGTTATTTTTGAGGATGAGGTTAGCTGTCTTGAATTTTTTATAATAGATAATTAATTTGATTTTTTCTTTTGGGTCGATTGGGGTGGTGTATTTCTTTATAATATGTCTTAGTAAGCATTCATCTTGCTTGTAATTCGTATGCATTTGGTTTTTGTAATAAATGTGTATGTGATTTTTGACTGTGTGTTCACTTTCATTATTACTTACTTTAGGGAGAAATAGTCTTATTTGTTGGTCTATAAGATAGTTAGGGAAGCCGTTGTTGATTAGGGTTTGTTTTACGTTATTTAGTTCTTTGAGGAAGAGTAGTCTAGAGGATGAATTTTGGTGTGCTCTTTATAGAAAGATTTTATTACAACTATTTTATAACTAAGTGGACATTCGCTTTTAAAGTTTAGGTGACAATAGTTCTTGCTTGTGTTTTTTTTTGTATAAGGATGTAATGAAAGTGTTATTGCTGTATTCAACGAGGACATCTAGGAATGGACGTTTGTTTTTCTGGCTAAGTTCATATGCGAAGTTAAGGACGGAGTTTTTCTCAAATGTGGTCTTAAGTGTTTCTATTTGTTTAATGTTGTTCGCTAGAATGAAAATATCATCTACGTAGCGTACGTATATCTTCGGTTTACGGATTTGTGTAAATATCGTATTTTCTACGTGGTACATGTAATGGTTGGCAAAGCATGGGCCGAGTGGATTTCCCATACTGACGCTATTAGTTTGGGTGTAGATATTGCCGTTATGGTCATAGAATGGGACTTTGGTTGTGCATGCATGTAGTAGTTTTTTTAGTATGGGTGGTTTGATGGGTGGCGGAAGGATAGACTTATCAGATATATATATATATATATATATATATATATATATATTTGGGCAGCATACTTTATTTTAAACATCTCTCGTTAAATGGCAGACAAGGCAAATTTAATTAATTTTCTATTTATTTTCCTCGCATTCTTACGTTTTTTCGTTTAGTAGGAGTAAGGGAATACAGAAAGCTTCCATAATTTTTATTCTTCCAAGTGCTTTCGGCCACTATATTAGCCACTTTCAAGGGGGCTTCGTTTTAGGCGTTGTTAGGGACTATAGACATAATAGAAAATCTTCGTACTCCCTTACTCCAACCAAACGGAAAAATGTAAGAACGCTGGAAAAACTAAATAAAACATTGAATATATATGCTAAATCGGTTGAGTTTCAATCCTGGCTTGAGGCAATCGGATGTCTAGCCACATTGATGAACTGTGATACAGCGAAACAGTCTGTCCGTGAATGACACATATATACGTCCCCGAAAAAATAAAATTCGGTCGAGCGGGAAAAGCGCGAATTTTTAAATAGTGTCTGCTACTGCTGATGCAAAACCTCTTATATGAATTGAGCACTCTGTGTTACTGGCGTGATTATTCTAAAATAAATGCGTAAAAATTCACCTTCCTCTCTGCGGGGAGCTGATAGCTCAGGGGAAAAATCTCCGACTGATGCCGAATCAGTTGGGTGTCAAACCTGGTAATCGGATGTCTAGCCATACTAATGAGCTGTGATACAGCGAAACAGTCTGTCTGTCTCATCACGCACACACACACGCACACACACACACATATACACATATATATATATATATATATATATATATATATATATATATATATATATATAGTTTTAAGGTGTGCGATATTTATAGGCTAAAGTGCTCAATATCAGAGATAGAGCGTGTGCAAATATAAAAGTGAACGTTGAAGTCAACACTCAGAGGCGAAAGACTGTTTTATGCTAGACGCAGTCGGCGGCCAGACAATTGCGTCAAGCATGAAACAGCTTGTCGCCTCTGAGTGTTGACTTCAATGTTCTCTTTATATATATATATATATATATATATATATATATATATATATATATATGTGTGTGTGTGTGTGTGTGTGTGTGTGTGTGTGTCTGTGTGTGTCTGTGTGTGTCAGTTTCATGCGCACAGGAAGAACACAATATATGCTTATTTTACTGCCCACTTTATTTACTTTACGCTTCTTTATTCTGATCTGTCTGTTAATCTACCTATCTGTTCTTTATGCCAACGCAAACCATTTGAACAGACAGAATTCTGATAGAACAAGAACAGTTAACACAATACCTGTTGTTTGTCATTGCCCAAGAATCTGATTGCACTAACTCTTGATTTCAATTAATTTTTGCCTGAGTACAGATGATTCGGAACAAGTTAAATTAGCCTGCAATTTGACTTTTACCTCGTTGGTTCACCGCTCTTCAACCCCTGTGCATATATGGGGACTATTTTTCATTAAAGTAATCCTAATACTGTAAAATGACAAAAATATCGATCCGTGAATAGTTAGTCGAATATATATATATATATATATATATATATATATATATATATATATATATATATCATGCAGGTACAGAAATTAAAATATCTGTGAAAGGTTCTAACTCTGGTATTCGATGGCCAAAGATGCATTCCAAAAGCTAAGCAGATTTTTTAAAAAATGCCAAAAATTTCTTTCAAATAATGTTTACTTTCCAAAGTACTTTCAGTATCATCTGAGGTAATCTTCAGGGGTTACATTGTCTGTGTATGTGTATACGTATTCCTGTAAATTCAAAATATTTTTCTGATCGTTTAATTTAATATAACTAATCTAGTAATCAAAAGCAATTCTTCTCCGTCAACTAACATCTTACAAAAGGCCAACATTGTATATCAATTTAGATGTTATTTAGGAGTTTGCATCACTGTTAAAAATGTTAATACTTATGTTGGTTTTACAACGACAATGCTGGCGTGAAGGCTTACATTCCACTTAGATGAGCATAGTTCAATCTTACATTATTTAAAGAAAGTCCACATTCACAGTTTAGATAGATATTATTTGAAAATACATCTATAATACACCAAAATAATAAAAAGCAAAATCTTTAAATCCTAAAATCACTTTTATATAAGAAAATTTAAAACTAAAAATAAAGTCAACTATTAGTATAGTAATAAAATTCTTAAATGTTTGTAGCAGCAAAGTTTATATATATATAAGTTGCCTCATTTATATATATATATATATATATATATATATATATATATATATATATATATATAAGTTGCTTCATTTGCATGGAAAAAAATAAAAAATTGATATAGAACGATAAAAAACACACTAAAACGAACAGTAAAATTGTTTTGAATTTAGACAAACGTATACACACACAGACAATTTAACTACATGAAGATGGTCTAGGTGAAACTGAACTTGGGGAAATAAAAACTATTTGAAAGAAAATGTTGGTATTTTTCTTAATTGATTCGTGGACTCGAAAGGATTAACGCAAAAATTAAACAGACATAGTTTGTCTAAGTTATTTAACTCAACCGGTTTAAAGGAAAATATGCTGCCTACATACATACACACGCATACAAACGCACACACACACAAATATATATATATATATATATATATATATATATATATATATATATATAATCATTTCACTGTAAGCAAGACAATAAAGCCACGAAGACCGAAGAGACTACTGAGTGAGAAAAGATTTTAGAAAGAAACTCTATTAAGTAGAGAGAATAATAAAACAACAAAAGAACAGGAATTAAGAAGACAAAAGATAACGATTGACAGTGTATTTGAATTTTGGCAGATTAAAGTTGAGTGGGAGGCAAGAAGCTAAAAGAGTTCCATAGCGAGAAGAGCAAGACCAGAAACTTTTAACAGAGAACTTATGGTTATATCTAGCCATTTCAACTGTAAAATGTTGAGGCCGTGCTGCCAGTCTAGTACTGCGCTTAAATTCATAAAGTCTACGTACCATAGAGGAAATTTGTTCTGAACATTTACAATGAAAGTATCTATGAAAAAGGCACAGGAATACTACATTACGACGATGAGAACATAACTGAGGATTAACATCCCAGGTCAGGACCACTAACATTGCAGATTCTTCTTTGGATTTTATAAATAATATATATATATATATATATATATATATATATATATATATATATATTAATAAAAATACATAATGAACCACGATGACAGTACGACTCGGAGTTTCATGCCTAATACAATCTTCCGGTATTGGTCGTTTTTACAGTTTGGTTAATATTTCTGTGTCTTGCAAGTTTCGTGATGCTGTTTGGGTGAATTATTACTTCTTGTTAAATATTTAATTGCACTATAATCTAATTTTGAATTTAAACGTACACTTGAAAATCAAAATTAGAAAAATGATGTTTACGGACGCTGTTAATTATACGTTATTTTAGCGTCTTGATTTAACAGCCAAAAGGATAGACGCAGATGGGAGTTGAAATATATTTTCAAAATAAAATCACACATTGAGGGATTAAACAGCGATTTACTCAGAGAGTATAATTTCTACAGGTAGCCCGCTAACCAACAGAAACAACATTCCTAGGAAGAGTCAATCTTACTTCTTTATTCCTCGTCTCGGTGAAAGAGGACACAGGTGTGTCCGAAAATTCCGACTTTAAAATGTTTCTCTTCGTGCTTCCATTTAGCCAAAAGGCTAATATATAATAAATATCAACAATCTTATTGCCCATATTGTTATCATTTGTTGGCTTTTTTTCCACGAATTTTATTAACCCGCCTATTAAATATATGTATAAATATGTGTGCGTGTGTGTCTCTGTTGTGACACTGGTAGTATGAAATTAGGACTTAAAGGTTCATGTGAAAACCTCGTATAAAACTGCAAGGATTAAAAACGTTAAAATCGTTAAGGTCTAAACATGAATTGAAATACGAAGCGTAGAAAAAAAGAGAGATTTTTCCTGATAAACTGGTGGGTGGATAGAATTGTTATGAATCCGAAAGCCGGAAAGTAAAACAGTCTACAATACGTTCCGAAGAATCAGGAATGAGGAAAATTCTTTGCCGATTTGAAATAAATGTCAAAGCGTAAAATGTTCATTGTTTTGAATAGGTGTCTGTTTTCGTATTTGAAGGTCATTGACGGCCGGAGAGCGAATTTGGGTAAAGCCAAAATAATTCGCAAAGCCGGATTTTGTAAACATGCAACTGGACAGGAAATTATATTTAAAAGTGGATATTGAGATAAAAAACAAGCGGTGAAAGTCTGTTTCATGCTTAAACGTAAACTTCAGGCTATGGATGTTGTGTTTTTACTCGACTATTTATATATGCTTGTCAAAGGTGCATTATGGGTAGCAAGCTCTATTGTATTATCATAACGATTATTGTGTAGGCAGTAATGCTTATGTTTAAAATTATTTCATATGCCATCGACTTGAAATAATATTGAATCTGAATGCGATTATTTGCATTTATTTAACAATGATGCTAAATTTTTATTCGATTAAAAAGTTAGTTTTATGAATGACATTATCATTTTCATTTGATTCGTTGTTATTAAATTAGGTCTCAAAGCATAACTAAAATGATTTTAAGCTCGTTGTTGAGAAAAAGACATGACATTTAACTTCAGTTGCAGAAGAACGATTTTAGGATGAATATGACAAACGGTGTGCTCAAAATGTTTATATCATACTCTATTTAGCTCCCTTCATTTTTACTCAGTTATGTACCATGAGTGATACACGCTTAGACGATCATGTATCTTTCGATACATGACTGACGAGGCAGATTTTTCCCACAGTAGTTTTCCATTTCTTTCTGCAGCAGACTAGTCATCCAAGGCTATAGAAGCCGGTCTGTCCTGCTATTTATCCGTAGCTTGGGGGAGAAGAAGAGGATTCATACATTTCCCAAGGGTATTAGCACGAAAGTGAATGCAATTGATTCGAATCAACAATGCATTCAACAACGTATTTTCAGGTGTATTATCTGCCATCATTCAGTTGTGGCATTTACGTGAATTTACTGGCTGATATCACGTAAAAGAAAAGACGTTATATTTTTATATGGCAGGCTAATAATCGATTTTATCTACACCCGTTTCCCATGACGGCTAGCCAGACCCTATTACAAATGCCTGCTTAATCCACATATCACACATACTGCAACTATGTTGAGCGGAGCTTAGTTACTGTTTCTGGGAAACAGCGGATAGTCTGGTGTGATCAATTTCTTGAACAATGTCAGTACGCTGAAACACTGGATCAAGATGACATGTGACTCTGTGCTCGCACAGCCATCGGCTACTACAAGGCTTGGGTCAACTACAACCATCGACTACCACAAGGCTTGGGTCAACTACAACCATCGGCTACCAAAAGGCATGGGTCAACTACAACCATCGACTACCACAAGGCTTGGGTCAACTACAACCATCGGCTACCACAAGGCATGGGTCAACTACAACCATCGGCTACCACAAGGCATGGGTCAACTACAACCATCGACTACCACAAGGCATGGGTCAACTACAACCATCGGCTACCACAAGGCATGGGTCAACTACAACCATCGACTACCACAAGGCTTGGGTCAACTACAACCATCGGCTACCACAAGGCATGGGTCAACTACAACCATCGGCTACCACAAGGCTTGTGTCAACTACAACCATCGACTACCACAAGGCATGGGTCAACTACAACCATCGACTACCACAGGGATTAGGTTAACCACAACTATCGACTACCACAAGACTTGGGTCAACCACAGCCATTGACTACCACAACGCTTGGATCAACCTGTGGTATGCTTTTCAGATAATTTCCTCTGTTCGATAACATCAAGAAGACATCTCGACTAACAAATCGAACCGGGTCTCATATTCAGAATGGGAACATTCTAATTAATCGGCCACGCGCCCAACATATTCTTAATAATGCATTGTAAGTATATATTTTCCAAGTTTTACTTTATTTAATATAATAGGAGTAGTAACAGTTATTATTATTATTATTATTATTATTATTATTATTATTATTATTATTATTATTATTATTATTATTCTTTGTAAATCTTAATAAATTTTGTTTTTTGCCATCTTCCCCAAACCCTACTTCGTCTTCCGTTCGCTCAAGCTCACCAGGCAGGTTGTGTGTTACTTACCTCTGGCTCTCTTACATTCAATCTATCCTGTGAGCATCAGGTTTTCCAAGCCCTCTTTCTTCATTACATTGACATGTAAATTTCAATTGTCTCTTCCTTGTGTTAAGTATAAGTTTCCATTTTGTTTCTATTTTCCGTAGAACTTTATCGTTGAGCACACGATATTCTCAGCATCCTTCTGTAGAACAGCATTTCTGTTGCATCAAGTCATGTCTTCATTTGTGAGTTGATTGTCCATCATTCATTGCCGTATAGGAGGACTGATATTACGTAAAAGTTCAGTACTCTTTTATTTATTTCTAACGAAATTTCCCGGTTTCTTAATACTTTGCTTAGCTTTTGAAAGGCAACTTTCGCTATTCCAATTATGTTTCAGTATTGACACTCCTTTCTCTGTTAAAACATTTCACAGATATTTAAATTTTTATACTTGTTTGATTTTGTTATCTCTAATTTATAATTTTCATGTTAGGCTTTTCCTTTTGCGAACAACCATAGATTGCAGCTAAGGTTTAGTTCTCCATTTCTTTCACTACTTTCTATAAGAGTTCCTTACTGTGTCCGATAAAGTGATTCTAACTTGATATGCTTAAAACATGGATGTCAGCTTATGAAAACCATTCAGTGTAAACAACGTGTGTCCTTATCTAAAAAATGTTATCTGATTTATGATAGAAAAATAAAATCAATGAATCAGACATATCTTATCATTCTAGTAAATTTTATACGCAAGACATCGAAAATCGCTTACGATAATGCTATTTAAGAAAACATCTGTTCTTCTCTTATTCCATCACTGCGCATGCGTCTTTCAATATTTTATTTATTTTTTTAAAAGAAGAAGAAAAAAAGGAGTAGACACTAACTATATATTCTTCTTCTTTTATATGCGAACCTTCAGGACGTAGGTGATCACTACTCTCCACATCTTCTTATTTTGGGTAGTTTTGATCAATGGTTGTCTCCTTGTTCTGGCATCCATTTACACAAATTTGGTATGTTATCTGCTGTTTCTATCCGCCTCTCTTGCCTTCACTATGTCCTAAGTGTGTTACATTCTCCAAGCCCTCTTTCCTCATTATTATAAGTTTTTCCTTTTCATTTCCTATAAGACTTTTCTTAAAAACTCCTGACCGATTCTGTTTACAATATTCTCAGTACTCTTCTGAAGAATCATACCTCTCTTGTCTCAAGTCTTCACTTCATCTGTGAAGCAATCATTTCCATATAGGAGGATTGATATCATATATAATAACTGAGTACAGTTATCCTTCTTTCTAATGAAATCTTGTTTCTTAATACTTTGCTTAACTTTCGGAAGGCATTTTTCATTACCTCAATGAACCTTCAGATTTTGGTGTCACATTTTTTATTGTCAGTTTAAAAACTTCCCAGTCATTTTTGTTTGTTTCCATTTTTAATTTATTTTCTTTGTCAGTCTTCGGCGTCTAAACCGTCTCTCCCGCCGCACTCTGTAAGATGCGAGAAATATGGCTAGCAACAATGTTAGGCGATAAACAAGACCTATCAAAAACCGTAGGAACTCTTATGATTCAACGGCCGACTAACTAAATATGGTGTCTCAATAAAATCACCGTGGAGAAGGCAACGAGAAACCACGCCTTACTCTGAACAAGTACCGATAGCCACTCGTGTTAATTGGTTACAGTGTAAGTCACAGTTTATGCGGATATGTGGGGAAGATAACGGGTAATCCTAGACGAATAGGCCAAGATTGTAGTAATCGGGAAAACTCTCTCTTAGAAGACGATTCCATAGAGCAGAGGTTCGCGGGAAGAATCAACTGGAGTGGAACTTACATCTCACCAATGGAATACGAAGAGATTGCGTAGCATGGCGGCTCTTAGTCGCGAAGGATAGAATTGGTGGAACTAAGGATTGTAATTCGTCTGAGCCCTTTTCACGGAAATAGTGATAGAGTATGTATGTATTCCAATTATACTACGCCTAAAGGACTTGGTGTATATTATTCGGTAAGTATTGTTTTATTATCTTTATCGCTCATAGGAAATCGGTTGGTTCTTGAATTTCGAGTGAATATTTTTCATTCAGCGTTTTAACCTCATAAGTACAGGCATCAACATGTCTATTCAGGTAAAAACCTTCTTAATTTTACTCCTCTTTCACCATCATCTACGATGAGAGCGCCTATAGACTTACAAGTCTCGTTCAGGTCCGAGACAGGACATGAACAGTGCGGGTTCGTCAAAAACACCGGAACAAGGAACGCGATATTTATGCTCAGTGTGTTATCAGAAAGAGCAATACAAACGCAAACGGACGTGTAACTGTGTTTTATAGACTACTCAAAGGCGTTCGACAAAGTATGCCATAAAAATCTGTTAGAGCTGCTCATCAACCATGACATATTCGAGAAAGTCATAAGAATAATCAAGAATCTCTACTGGCAGCAAACTGGTTACATACCGATAGAAAATGAGTTCAGCAGATATAGAAAAATAGAACGGGTGCAAAGCAAGGATGTGTCTTCTAACCGGCCTATACAGCGAGGTAGTTCGGAGAGAAATAGAAATCCTACCAGGATTCATCATTGGTAACCACAAACTTAACAATATAAGATATGCTGATGACACAGTACTGATAGCAGACACGGAAAAGAAACTACAAAACATCTTAAAGAAGGTAGCGAAGGAAAGCGAAAAGAAAGAACTAAGCATCAAATACAAGAAAACAGAATGCATGGTCATGAAAAAAAATGAACCCAAAATGCAAATTGCAGGTCAGAATGCTAAAATTAAGCAGGTACAGGAATTTAAATATCTAGGAAGTGCCCTAAAAAAGGACGGAAAGTGCGACACTGAGATCGGAAGAACTATTGGCATGGCCAAAGATGCATTCCAAAAGCTAAGCAGAGTATTAAGAAACAAAAAAATGTTGTTGGAAACAAAGAAAACAGTACTGAACTGTTACGTGATATCTGTCCCCCTGTATGGCAGTGAATGCCGGACAATCTCCTCAAAAACGTGGAAGATACTAGAAGGAATAGCAATGTGGTTCTACAGAAAGATGCTGAGGATATCACGGACCGAATATGTGAGCAACAACGTGGTTTTGGAGAAAATAGAAACAAAAAGCAAACTTATACTTAACATAAGGAAGAAGCAATTGAAATTTCTGGAGCACTAAATAAGGACAGAGGGCTTTGAAAACCTGATATTCACAGGACAGATTGAGGGAAAGATGGAAAGAATAAAGCAGCCCTTAACGTACTTCATGGGCTTGAGCAGGTTTAAGTTTAGGGTAGAACAGGGTTTGGGAGAAAGAACGAAAAGACCAAACTTTTAAAGAGCTATTAATGAACAGGAAAATTTGGAAGGCCATAATTGCCTACGTCCTGAAGGGACACGATACATAAAAGAAGAACTTAAGTAAGAAGTTAGAAATAGAATAAGAGAAAAACAAAACAGACTTTTCGAGGAGAGGTTTTTGGATGACAGCGTGACGTCAATCAGCTTCTTTAAATTCTTCCATGCTTATTTCAGCCACGTCAGCGGAAATGATTATTTGTCGAATATACTTTGTACACTTCAAGTTGACCTCATCGACGACAATAAATGGATTACCTAAAACAACAGAAGGGATGGCTGCTGACTCTAAATGCAACTAGTGTTTGGTTTCTTCAGCTGATTCTCTGATAGTCATTTTGCCTCCCCTACCTTTTACTTACCGCTCACATATATATAAGATTTGTCTTCAACTGAACTCTGAAGAACGGTAAGATGTTAACAATTATGTTTTTGTTATATTTTTCGATCCCCCACTTTACGGTGAGTATTTTTCCCTTGTCCTTGCTAAAAAAAATATCAGTTTTTAAAGACCTAATAAAAGAACATTGATGATACGAATTATGCAAATTTAGAATCGTTCTATTCATTAAAGAAAAGAAAAACGATGTAAGTTCCTTATTTCATTTTTTTAATCAATTCATTCCAATCAAGGCAATAAGACCACTAAGGTTACTGAATGTGAAAGAATATGAGGAAAACAAAAATATTATTAAGGGGAGCAATAAAAGAACCTGAATTAAGAAGACCGTAGCTAACGATTGACAATGCATTTAATTTTTTGAGGGTCAAAGATGACTGAAAAGCAAGAAACCGGAAGAGATTTCCACAAGCGAGAAGTGCGATAGACGAAACTGTTAGCATATAATTTACGGTTACATCCAGCCATTTCTAGTGTAAAACGATTAAACCTAGTTACCAACCTAGTGCTGCGTTTAAATTTGTAAAGTCAAGTTACCAAAATGGAAAGTTCATCAGAACAATTACCATTTATAGAAAAGGCACAGGGAAGCTACATTATGGCCATGGGAAATGACTGTGATGAGCCGTGATGCCAAGTCAGAATCTATAATATTGCAGATTCTTCTTTGGATAATATCAAGAATCTCTAATACTTTTTTTTTAAGCAAATCACCCCAAGCAAGGCCGGAGTGCCACAATCACGCAAAGGGTTACAGAGACTGAGAGTAAGAGTAAGTGTTTGGAAAAAGGTTTAAGAGAAGGACAGGGATCGAGGTCAAAGCATCAGAAGGTGTCGATTGACATTACATTTGAATATTTGAAGATTAAAGCTATCAGGGAAGCAAGTGATAGGAAGGGAGTTCCACTGACGGGAGGTGCGAGATAAGAAGCTGTTGGAGTAGAAGACATGGCTACGTTTAGTCGTCTTTACAGCGAAAGGATGGGACCGAGATGCCAACCTAGTAGCACGCGTAAGTTCATGCAGTTCGGGAACGAGTGAAAGTAGCTCGTCGGAGCAGTTGCCATGAAAGTACTTGGAGGGAAACCACATCGCGTCTGTGAGATAGTGACTTTAGCCATGATAATACATTGCAGAAGCACGATATCAGGTGTTATAGCAATATTCAATGCACTAAAGAGTGAACAAACATTTTTTATCAGCCGACATAGTAACTGATTCAATCTAATCTTTCCAATTCATGTCAGAGGAATACGTTTGCCTGAGACGGCGCAATGTGTCACTCTGCTGGCAATTAGCATCAGCCATGTTGATAGAAGGCAAAATATTTCTCTAAGACGACGAAAAGAGAGCAGTTTCGTTCTGGATGCGTTAAGATTAACAAGTCATTCGGTTAAAGAGAGATCGTAGGTTATTTTGGGGATCAGCTGACAATTTAACCTCATTGAACCGATCAAACTTACCACTAAGGGAGGAGTATATAGTTATGTCATCAGTATAGATACCAAGTTGAGAACTGATGACATCAGGAAAGTCGTTGATGAAAATTAAGAACGAATTAGGCTCAATGATATAACCCTGGAGGACACACACATTAATGAAGAATGATGTCGAAGAGTGGACGTCCACGATTTAATATAGCGTGCGTGTGTTTGCTTGAATGAACAAATTTGTACACATGTATACACACACACACACACACACACACACACACACACACACACACACACACATATATATATATATATATATATATATATATATTCATCTTCTATGCATCGTGTCCGGTCGAGGCGTAGGCGATTATAGCTCACCAGCATTTCCATATGTATCCTAGACATTTCTATCTGTCTGTCTGTATGTCTATCTCTCTTTCTTTCTCTCTCTCTCTCTTTCTCTCTCCTTCTCCCTCCCTCCCTAATTATCTATCTACCTATCTGTCTATCTATCCGTCTGGCTATCTATCTCTTTTTCTCTCTCTCTAATTAACTATCTATCTATCTATCTATCTATCTATCTATCTATCTATCTAACTGTCTGCATGTCTATCTATCTGTATGTATGTATGTCTATTTAGCTGGCTAGCTATTTATCTATCTATATGTATGTCTATCTATCTGCTTATCTATCAAATTGTTTGTCTGGCTGGCGGGTTGTATTTTTATCTATCTATCTATCTATCTATCTATCTATCTATCTATCTATCTATCTATCTATCTGTTTATCTACCTATCTATCTATTTATCTACCAGTCTGTCTGTCTATCTATCTACCAACTTACGTATCCATCTATCTCATATATTCACACATTTAATGAAAATTGAAAACCAAATTAAACCGTTGAATACTACTGTAATGTTTATTTTGGTAAGTACGAGGGTCATTCAATAAATAAGTTGAATTTTTCGGTATAAGGACTTTTAATACAGATAAAAGCTTACTCTTTTTTATTCATTTATTTATTTTTGTTTTACTCCTTTTTCACATGGAATTAATTTCTTTTGCGATTAAAAAAAACTTTGAGAGTTTTGGCGATTAACAAAGATGGCCGACCAAGAAGCATGCTCCAGGATTGAACAGCGGTCAGTTATCAAGTTTTCGGTTGCTGAAGTGAGCAAACCAGTTGAAATTCATAGGAGAATTTCAACTGTGTATGGTGCCACATGTTTCAGCCCAAAAAATGTCTACAAGTGGGCTAAATTGTTTAAGGAAGGACGGAGCAGCGTTGAGTATGAAGACAGGCCTGGGAGGCCGACAGAAGTGAGGTCTCCTGAGGTGATCGAATCAGTCAATGACCTCATTCAGTCTGACAGAAGGGTAACAGTGGATGACATTGCAAGGACTTTGAGCTTATCTGTTGGGACAAACCCAGCGGTCATCAGTCAGAAGGAGTCATCTTGAATCATGACAACGCAAGGCCTCACACAGCAGCCCAAACGGTGCAGACCATCAACGAGCTGGGCTGGGAACTGCTCCCTCATCCCCCTTACAGCCCACACCTTGCCCCTTCAGACTTTCACCTGTTTGGTCCCTTGAAAGCGTTCACGAGAGGCACGAAGTTTAAAAGTGACGATGAAGTCAAAAGTGTTGTGAGCGACTGGCTGAGACATCAGTCCAAAGATTTTTACGCTGAGGGAATACGGAAGCTTGTGCACAGATGGGAAAAGTGTGTGACAGTGCTGGGAGACTACGTTGAAAAATTTTTTAAAAAGTAAGCTTCTATCTGTATTAGAAGTCCTTATACCGAAAAACTCACCTTATTTATTGAATGACCCTCGTATTTATTTAATTTTTCTTGTTTCTTAACTTTTTATCGGAGCATGTAGCGATATGTAACTTTGGATGATCAGTAAAAACACTTTTTGAGGTTGATAGATATTGATATGACGTAAAGCAAAAACAAAAACAACCAAACCAACCTGATCTCGCATCTCTTTGCAGACCCAACAGAAATCGGTACAGCTTGCCTGGGAGGGCCTATTACAGTCCCCGTAATCCACTGGCCTTGCACCTTCAGAAAGGAACATGAAGACCGGGCAGCTCCAGCTCAGATATGGAAGCAATACTTCATTCTTGGATCAACTGTTATTAAGAAAGAGCGTGACAGGAGGAGCGAGGTACATTCTGGGGCAATAAAAGGAACCGACCATATTTCTCAAATAATTCCGAGGTATTCACTTTAATATGCAACATATATATATATATATATATATATATATATATATATATATATATATATATATATATATATATATATATATATATATATATAGCATGTAACAGCAAAATTGTCCAAATCGTGTAACACCATGCGATAATTGTCCATCACACAAAATGGTTAATATCTAAAACACCACGAAAGAAATTTTCTTTTTTCCAGGTTTTCAGATAAGACGGTCAGCCATCTTGACGCCATTTGTCGTAAGAATCACTGAAACACCCCCTGGGTTATTCAGCTAGAAAGGGAACAGGTTAAAATCGAATTGTGTCATCCCCACTATGTCTCCTCAACTGAGCAATGGTGAGAGGAAAAAGATTATTCAGGCCCTCAGTCATAGTATCAACATTCATACTCTGGCTTCTATCTTCAAAGTCCATTCAAGAACCATCAGGAGAATGCTCAATGAGTTTAAGAAGAGGGAACAGTAAAGAGGAAAACTGGATCAGGACGTTACAACAGTAAGAAGGATTATCATTTCAACTTAGAGCTAAATACATTCTTATTGTTCAAAGCAGAATCCAATAGTGTTATAAATGAGTCCGATAGTGTTCTAAATGAATGATGAATTCCAGTAAGATATCTTTAATCATTTTTAAGATACAACGGTTCAAAGCTTATCTGACAATTGGACAATTTTGCTGTTACACACGGTATATATATACCTTTCTGGCAATAGCTCAATTGGATCTCATTTAAATATTCATGGAGACCTACCAGACACTATATGGAACATACTTGTCGACAACACTAATATAATAGCATCATCTACATGCAAAAAAGGCTAAAAATAATGGAAGCCTTATTAATAAAAACAAACAAACCAACACTTAATAATATTAACTTTGAACATGGACATAATATCTTGACCGTGTTTTGAAACAAAAAAATGAAAACATTTTACAAAACATACATACAACAAACCATTTCTAATTTTAACAGTAAAAATATAATCCTTGAAAATGGCTAAATGTATAGCCGAAACCTTTCGGATAAAAAGAACATTCGGACAGTCTTTATATAATTTCCCATCCGAAAAGAAAAAAAAATATTAGATCGCATGAGAAATTGTACAAAATCTAAATAAAAGCACCTTGTCTGTGCTTTTTAATGAAATGTGCATGAAAGAAGGATTGCTGCAAAAATACACAAATATATATATGTATATATATATATATATATATATATATATATATATATATATATATATATATATATATATATATATATACATGAAAAATTATTATATTTGTTGATTTTTGGAAGTGGATCAGGCTGAGAACTTTTCCTTATTACCTAGTATATATATATATATATATATATATATATATATATATGGGTATGTGTGTCTGTGTCTTTCTCTGTGTGTGTGTGTGTCTGTCTGTGTGTGTGTGTGTGTGTGTGTGCGTGTGTGTGTGTGTGCTAAATCTAGTGTTGTTTACAGATTGTTCTCGGTGCAGTATTTTTGGAACTCCTCTTTGTTTTAAAAACAAACAAAATCAAATTTGGATTAATGTTTTTATTTTTCTCCTTATTTCTCTCATTCTTCTCCAACTCTTAGTCTCTCTCCCACACCCCTCTCTCTCTCTCCCGCACCCCTCTCTCTCTCTCCCGCACCCCTCTCTCTCTCTCTCTCTCTCTCTCTCTATATATATATATATATATATATATATATATATATATATATATATATATATATATATGCCCCCACCATTCTCACTACATTTTATTTTGAACTTGTCTTCGTCTGTTTTTCCAAAATGACGCAATTATCAGGTATTCTGAACCCGGACGTGACCAGCCTACATCCGATTTGAACGTGTTTTCAGACGTGCTTGTTTTTCAGGAGTGTAGCAGCGGTACGACTCCTGGCTATCAATATAAAAAGCTTGTTTGCTTGTGAATGTTGATACTTTCAGCTGTGAAATACAAAAGAAGACCTGCCTAAGAACCAAAACAGCAAGAACGGACATTCATGATGAAGTTGTTATACGCCTCAGCCATTGTGTTGATAACACTGGTCGTAGGTAAGTTTTCTTTTATGGAATTCACCCCATGCAAGGTAGTAAAGCCTCTGAGACACAAAAGATTACTGAGTGCGAAAGAAGAAGAAAAAAGAGAAACATTATTAAGAGATGAGTAATCAGGAAGACAGTAGATAACGATTGGTAGTGCATTTGAATTTTTGAAGGTCAAAGTTGGTTGGATAGGATGGAGCGGAAACAGTGTTCCACAAGTGGGAAGTGCGAGAAAAGAAACTGTTAGCATGGAACTTACTGTTACATCTAGGCAATTCAGCTGTAAATTGATGAGATCTTGTTGCCAGTCTAGTGATGCACTTAAATTCATAAAGTCTAGGCACCGTAGCGAAGAACTTATCCGAACAATTGCCATGAAAGTATTTCTAGAAAAGGCACAGGGAAGCAACCCTACGGCGGTGGGAAAGTGACTGAAGCCTACGACGATTCGTGGTTACGACGCAATCTCCATTAGTCTCGTTTCGACTTATGTCGTCTTCTTCGGATATACAACGTAAACGGCGCGGTAGAAAAATGCGTTTGTTTTTCTTTCTTCCGCAGATTTGTTGCTGCTTTCGAGTACAAGAGGGACAATATCCTACACATCGTCATCTCATCTACCGAGAGCTAGTGACATCACTGGCAATAAATATAGAAGCAGCTTAAAACAATTTTATTTCATTATATGTGTTATATTTATGTCCTCCATGTTGTTTTTTTAGTCCTAATCATGTTAACATAGGTCATAGAAAAACGTTGTTATGTCCTAGATTATTACTTTACTATTGCGTTAGCTTACGTACATGCTTGTTCACGGGAAACCGAGGGTACATTTCGAATTTCACGGAAAATCGCGTTATGACGGATTGTAGCAACGGAACCCTATCGTAAGTCGAGAACCCGCTATATTTACTATTCCTGAATCTTTGTATATTGTAGCGGACCGTGGGGGTGAAGATGTGAAGAGATATCAGAAGGTTAAACTTTCCTGCTGGCCGGTCCAGCGACATCAGAATGTGTTGGACTATAATTAAGTCCAAAGAAGACAAAGAAAACAAACAAGACCGATATACATGGGTAAACAAATATATATTATGGGTAAACAAATATATTAATACACGAAGACATGAAAAGTTACATAGTGTTTGTATGGAGAATTTATGTGTGCGCCTTGTGTTGAGTGTCCGTACGTACGTGTATTGTCCTTAGCGTGTTCCCAGAATATGAGAAACGCTGTATCTGTGAGATGTCACATATTGGCCTAAGTGAAAAAGAGAAAGTTTTACCTCGCCTCCGCGCGAGGTTGCGGCCCAAGGCCTGAGTCGAAAGAGAGAGAGAGAGAGAGAGAAGGGTCAGCCAGTATTTATAGCCAGGGGAGAGAGACCCCTGTTGAAGGATTAAGGAACTGAGGAGGAGCTAACTCCGACAATATGAAGTTTTGAAGTCTAACTGAGGTAAGAACTTTTGTCAGTCAATCTAGCTGATTTTCCAGTACCATTAAAATAAAAAAATAAATGATTATTTTTGCCATTTAGTAATGGTTATTATCAATGGCGGACGGTGTCTAAAAATATTGGTTGACAGGAGACAAAGGGGCTCCACCCACAACGGCAATGCTATCATCTAATTTTCATAACGAATGAACAACATTATCTGTCTATATTTCTGAGATGAGGTATTATGTACGTTATTTACATTATTCAGACTATTGTTCTCATCTTTGTCGCCATATTTATTACAACGTTTCGGCCGTTGTACGCTCCGACCTACTTCAGGTGGTTGGAATGTCGAACTGGACCCTTTATTTCGCTCACTGGGGTAGAATGTTCTAGTTACACGTGCTATGTCTAATGGATGTCAGTTATCAGTTATTTCCTGTTAATTTCCCTCTGAAAGTTCTCCACTGACTTAACCGGGTATTGAACTCACAGTCTTCGGGTCCTGTCACTGGATGTGACTAACGCCTTAAATCCACGATGCCATGTAATAAATATGGCGACAAAGATGAAGACAATAGTCCGAATAATGTAAATAATGTGAATAAATATCATTTTCAAAAAATACATATGGAAAAAGGTGTACACTTAAAATTCTTATGAAAAAATGTGTCTTGCTTAGTAATTACAGTGTACATGTGCAACACATATTTTTGACAGTAAAGATGACTGTGTGAAATATGAAAGACGTGGCAAAATATATTCGAAAATCAAGGATAAGCCTGGGCAACGTGGTAAATGTAAATGCATCATTATAATAGAATTTTTTATTTATTTATTTCTTAATTTTAATTTTTCTTGATACTTTTAAATAATTTACTGCACAATTTACACATAAACAGATAGTTCAAAAGCTCAATAGCATGTAGCCCACCATATTAAGAAATAATCGTTTGTGTTCACTAGATGATTGCTCGAATCTGCCAATAATTGCTTCTGCATCCAATTCAGCTTACAATTACTTTTCCAAATTCTCCTCAGGCAGCAAATTTCTTGACTCTGTCTTTATGATCTTTAGCTTTGAAAATGTGCTCTCGCATAGGACTTGAGTAACTGATAGTGTGCAGATAACTTTATAAAGTTCTTATTCCATTTTATTACTAAAACAGTTGTCTGTGTTTGTTTCATTGATGCATTTTATTTGATATAGAGGACCCACTCTATCAGGTGCCCACTTATCATCGGGCAAGCTGTCATCGGTTCACCACTGGGGAAAAGTCCTCGGAGCCGTAGGACATATGTTAGAGTAACTTGATTAACTTATAGTCTGCATATGACTTTATAAAGTTCTTATTCATTTTTATTACCAAAAAAAAGTTGTGTGTTTGTTCTTTGTTCTTTGTTTGATATAACGAGCTCAGTTGCCATTCAGCAAGCTGAAAATCCTGGCCAGTCAGCCACAGGTCATTATAATAGATAAGGACATTGACTCCTCTTATACGCAATCACTCAAATAAGCATACATGCATATTTGCGTGTTGACAAAATACCTTCTTTTTTTTTCAATAGTTTTATCTTTACCTCTAGCCTGGAATAAATCTCAGCAATATGATATTTTTGTATTTTGATTATTATTGTTTTTTTAGTAATTTCTTTCTCTACATATGTTCCATGCCCTTCCATGACCTGGGCGTTCATTGTTCTCCACAGCTTCTTGCGTATCTCGTGTTATGCTCTTTAAGTCTTTCTTTAATTCTTTAAGACTTCTTCACTCATTATATCGTTAAAAATCACCATGCAATAGGAAATCCAAACGTTTTGTATTCCAGAGCACCGATGTCATTGATTTCTTCGCTGACTAACTTCGAATTTTAGGGGGTCTTATTACTGACAGTTACTTCCAGGTCATGGAATCATCCTCTGTCTCCGGGTAACATGATTTATCCAATTCCCAACACCCGTATTCCAGTAATTCCCTGTCAGTTTTTGTGCACATTTCCAAAAACTGAAAAGAAATCCCCATGTATCTGTTTATATTTCGGAGATGAGGTATTATGTACACTATTTACATTATTCGGACTATTGTCCTCATCATTGTCGCCATATTTATGACAACGTTTCGGCAGTATCTGTCTATATTTCTGAGATTAAGTATTATGCACATCATTTACATTATTCGGACTATCGTCCTCATCTTTGTTGCCATATTTATCACAACGTTTCGTGTCTATATTACTGAGATGAGGTATTATGTAAACTATTTACATTATTCGGACTATTGTCCTCATCTTTGTTGTCAGATTTATCACAACGTTTCGGCCCTTCAGTATCTGTCTATATTTCTGAGATGAGGTATTATGTACACTATTTACATTATTTGGATTATTGTCCTCATCTTTGTTGCCATATTTATCACAAAGTTTCGGCCGTTGTTCACTCCGGCCTTCTTCAGGTGGTTGGAATATCGAACTGAACCCTTTATTATTTCGCTCGACTTCTTCGATTCTGGCAACGATGTCCAAGTATGGCACTCGTCTGATGGTTGTGGCGAAGTTGAGACCCCTATTTAACACTGACTCCTTAGAGGCACTCATCTGATAATGGCTGATGTTGATTACTGCTTCCACTTTATGAATTTAAGCGCAGTACTGGACTGACAGATAGGTCTCATCATTTTGCAGTTGATATTGCTAGATGTAAACGTAAGTTCGATGCTAACAGTTTTGTCTCTCACACATCTAGCTTGTAGAACTCTTTTCCGGATTCTTGCTTTCCAGTCAACTTTGACAATGTTCTTTCCCTCTTTATTAACGTTTTTCTTTTCTCATTTTCTCTAACACACAGTACTCCTCTTGCACCTTAGTGACTTTATTGCCTTGGGTGAAATGATTTTAAAAAGAATAGAAGTATTGAAGACTTTAATCATATTTTCTGTTTATTCTTCAATATTTATTTACTATTATACTTTTCCAATATACTTTAATCATAATCATTATATTATTATTATTAGTAGTAGTATTAGTATTAGTATTACTGTTGTTGTTATTATTATTATTGTTGTTGTTGTTCTTATTATACATTTATTTCTTTTACAGCTGTGCAAAATTTCAAGCTACAAAATGCAGCTCCTTTTCAAAGTATGTATCTGTTCTACCGAAACTTTCTTAAATGAATATATACAACTCGAGAATTCATTAATCTGTTTGCAAACTTTGTATTTGAAAATCTATAAGAGTATTGTAGGGAGGCAAATGACAATTATCTCCATTTTGATAACAATCACTACCTAATATCTTAAATGATCTTTGAGGATCTCGTAACAGCCCATCGGTGAAAACATTCAGTTGCTTCTTAGCTCACCACGGACGCAAGACCCAATTGCGGTATGAGCTACCACAGAAGACTGCACAATTCCCATGCACCCCAAAAATGAAAGCAGGGAGTATCACGGTGCTGTACTGTGTCCCTCTTGGTGGTGTTATGTACGATAACTTTTTATTTACCCTTTTCACATACTGCTTAAATGCTTTTATATATATTAGTTTTAACCAGTGAACATTTCACGGTTTTCGTCTTTGAAATTTCTGATGAATCTTAACTCTTCAGTTAATGACTGAATAAACTCCTTACGAGTTCTACGAAAATAACTATAAGTAGAATTTCCCCTATCGCATCATTAAATATTTAAGTTTTAAAAAATATTGCAATACTGTTGTAGAGTTATTTCTTCAGTGTAAACTGTATTTGGACTAAATTCGGTCCTAAATAGGTTCAACGTACAAAACGTTAGGAACTTGTAATAATAAGTATTACGCAGAGTAATCGAGTTGTGGTAGCTGACTACGTTCCGTATTCGACTCCCGTCGACCCTCACTGACTCCTACTTATATTAGATGGGAGAGTCTATTATCTATAGACTAGGTGTCTTTCACCATAACAAATACCAACCATAGTTGTAATTATTTTAAGAGGTAGTGGAGTACAAATGAAAATATTTGAAATTGACAACTTTTTCCACTGTTCTCATATTGGTTGATATATGAATAAATGTGAAATTGGAGCTTAATTCTCCCATGACTTCTGAGGTTAAAAAGATCCCACCTCTACTTTATAATAATTAACACGCGGTGTTTACTCTGTTCCCCCACTAGGAAGAGATGCGACACAAGGTCTATTTTTAGGTGGGCACCCGAGCACGTACACCCGGGGCAAGAACAAAAAATTCCCCCAAGCCCCAGCAACCGTCGGTTGCACTGGCCTCGATGCGAGCACCGATCCCTCCCTCTGGTGCAATGGGAGGGCGCAGCCTCGGGTATCTATTCCCCAGGGGTGGGCACCTATTCATTATTATTTTCCTCCTTTTCCCCTCTGTCTTTTGACAGAGAAGCCTCCTAAGCGCACTCTGTCCAAGGTGGGGTATTCCATAGCCCGTAGGCTCGGCCAAAAAATGCCCGTAGATCAATATCTAACGTATATTATCTACTTCTACTTTTCATGTTTAACTAATTTGCATATTGATTTAAAAAAGGTATAATTAATTAATTAACTCTTCTTCATTATTATTCTTTTATTCAATGATTATTTTGATCTTTATATCAAAAATAGTTCTAGTTAGGAATATTGTCTTAAATAGTACAGAAAAGTGTTTGAAATTTGCATTATACTTGGCTTTCAACAGGTTGGCATCTATTTGTAAATCTTTCCTTAACTATATCAAGCTTGCCCCCACACACGACCAATCAATTTCTTCACAGTCATATTCTTTGAATAAATATATTGAAAATAGACGGAACGTTTAAAAGTTATTTTACTTAAAGGTTCTTTCTTTTCTAAATATCATGAGTTTGCGTACCAAATGTTTTTACACTATTTTGACGTCATATCCATTTTATTTTTTTTTATTTTTTTTTAACAGGGTTAAACACCTACTGTAGCTCTAACTGCGAATATGAATATTTAACTGATCTTTTCCAAATAAATAGGATGTGGGCCAATTTTTATTTTCCTTTACCCACATCTCAACAAGAATTGGAGACAACATGCAGGTGAGTGATTTGAATTTCAATTTGTATCATTGAAACTTTGACAATGATTCCGAATGATAGATGCTCAGTGATGTGCGGAGAACTAATTGCGTTGATATTTGTCACAACTTTATCCTTAATTATTTCTGACATTAGTCCACAGTCATTATCACCTGAAAAGACGTGTGATGGAGGAAGGACGCAGTGGGAGCGGTTTGGGAAAAGGACAACACAGAAGAGTAAGAACTTATGACCAATCGAGCAAAAGTTTGTACTCCGCCAAACAACTCTGAAATTCGAAACTTTTGACTTTCAGCTGAATTTGAAGACTGACTTCTAGCGAGAAGAACTGAACGGGGAAAAAGAGGTGAAACCGTTCTCGCAATTACGAAAATATAGAGTTCTTCTGTCGAGATTTCATAATTTTGGCATTTACATTATGTACATAGTTCGGGCTGTTATCCTCAACTTAATTGTCACATTCACGATATTCCGGCAGTTGTACGCTCCGACCTTCTAAAGATGAAGACAACAGTTCGAAGAATGTAATTAATTACTTACATTATTTACATTATTCGGACTGTTATCCTCATCGCCTGTTAAGCACATGTCCCAGTGGATAAAGGCGTTGGTTAGATCCATTGACTAAACCCGAAAAGTTTTGAGTTCAATACCTGGCTATAGCAGTGAAGCAAAACTTGGAGAATTAAAAAGGAAATAACACTCGGAAGAGGCATGGCACGTGGAACTAGAACAATCTACTCCCGGTGGACGAAATAATGGGCTCAGTTCGAAATTCCAATCACCTGAAGAAGGCCAGAGCGTACAACGGACGAAACGTCGTGAATATGGCAATGAAGACGAGAATAACAGTCCGAATAATGTAAATAGTGTAAGTAATTATAATACCTCATCTCAGGGATATACTGATAATGTAAATAATGTAAATAATTACAATACCTCATCTCAGAAAAACAGACATAATTTGGGTAATTGAACATTTATGGCTGGAGACGTATTTATTTTTCCCCATTCTCTGAGTTGGTTTTCTCTGTACAGTAATGAAAACCATTTTAGATCCGAACACTCGCTGACTCTATATTTATTTCACGGCTAACATGTAGAAATTGTACGGACATAACCTCAAAAGAAACAGTAAAGATTTTTTTCTATTTCGAAGTTTGTATTCAGATGCTTCTTGAATCTGATTTGATTAGATTTCTATTGCGTGGTTACGAAAGCAATTATGTTTTAAAGAAAAAGAATATAAAAATAAATGTCAGTTAAGTTTATTTAAATATTTAGTGTATTCAGAAAGTAATTACCCATGTATAATACGCATTTTTTTCTAAAAATAAAAATTAAAATTAAGGGTACGTATTATGCACAGCTACAAAAAAAATCTTTAAATATTGCCGTTTCATAGGTTGATTTCAGTTGCGAAATGACTTCTCACCACAAACATAAGAAAATTTGACACTAACATTCGGCGATTGCGACCCCATAAGGATGTCAAATACAATCATATGTACCTAACAATAAAATGTAAAATAAAATAAGAATTATCATAAAACTAAATTAGAATAATATTATTCTATGTTTAAAACCATTATTTTAAACGCTGGTCGTAATGAAATTGGAGAGGTACAATTCATAGGGTTTGATTACCAAACAAGGGGTGCGAATTATGCGCGAGTAGAAGAATTTTCCCACACTATCAGTACAATTTTAGGGGTGGGTATTATGGACGAAGGCGTATTACACACGGGGAATTACGGTACGTTTTGCTAGAAAACTTACCGAAATTATCAGGCAAATTTATTCAAATATTATTCATAAAAATGTCTTCATGTCTTCTGTATTCACATTCAATTGTATATCTTTGATTATGGTTGAACTTGAAAAAGATATAGAGGTTAAAACGTGGAAGTTTCTTGGGATGAAATGAATATAAAATACAAAAGAAAACAACAAACAGACAAGGTTGGAATCTTCTACAGAAGGATAATGCGAATTCAATGGAGGGAGGGGGTAACCAACAAGGAAGTCTTAAAGAAAATTGCAACAAAGAACAGTTATACTCAAAAACAGGAAAAGACAGCTTGAATACTTTGGACACAAATGAGGATAGAGGGCTTGGAAAACGTAACCCTCACGGGTCATACTGAGAGCAAGAGAAATAGGGGAAGGCAGTGAGCCACTTAACTGACGAGCTTGTGTGTACTGATGACGAAAGCGGAGCAGGAAAGAGAGAAAAAACTCCTAAGAGCCACACGACATAGGAAGTTGTGGAGAGCCATGATCGCCTATGTCTTGAAGTGATGCTGCAGGTAAAAGAAGAAGAAAGCTGAAATCTGCGCCGATAGTTGTTACATTGTCTGTATATCCCACTTTTCCGCTACACTGACAAATTAATGGTTGAATTTTCAACACGCCTTTATCGTCAATAAAATCAAGAGACGTCATCTTTCTTCATGTTAGCTGAAGACCCGATACTAAATTG
Organism: Acanthosepion esculentum; assembly: GCA_964036315.1. Taxonomy (NCBI): domain Eukaryota; kingdom Metazoa; phylum Mollusca; class Cephalopoda; order Sepiida; family Sepiidae; genus Acanthosepion; species Acanthosepion esculentum. The sequence continues at coordinate 98,726,421 of OZ038489.1, read as the reverse complement.
ATTATTTTTTTTAATACACAAAAGAGACAACGTAGAGTATTGAAGATAGAACGACGTCCTCATACAGGAATTATTTCCCACCCTACAGTCCCCTTCCCACAGACGAAATGTCGGAAACCTATCGCTGTTTCTATAGAAAATAATCAGACGATCTACATTCCTTAGTTATACTAGTTCAGACCTTTACATCTAAGACACGCCATGCCATGTACACAACGATGAACCATTCACATTCTCTTCGTATTCCATTTGTAAGGAGGAAGTTCCATTCAAATAACTTCTTTTCAAGAGCCGCAATTTTGTGGAACAGACTTCCGACAGTATGCTTCCCTGATTATTACAATCTTAACCTCTTCAAGTCCAGGGTCAGCTGTTATCTATCCTACTTATCCTTATAATTTGCACTTCCTACCTATTACTCTTACGCTCATAAAGAAGAGCTGCATTCAGTAAAACTTTCCTTGGGCTTTGCATTGTGCGAACAAAAAAAGCGTAAAACCAGTATTTAGGTCAGAGTGTGTTATTCTTACAATGTACTTACTTCACGAGTTAATATTGCCATCTTAGTTATTTTCACCGTCATGTTTTGACCAGCTTGCTCTCCCATTCTCCTTGGGTTTGATGTGACGTCTGCATTTTTTTCTGCTTTCAGTGTGATTGAGCAATTCCTGAACTGTTCTGTAGCAGCTACTGTCGGTTGCAAAGAAGGACGACCTCCAATGGTGAGATTGGCTCAAATAAAAAATGCCTATGGATATTTGTGTGATGAGGGTGAACAACGTAAGTAGATTAACAACTCTCCTTATTTGCATAATTTCAGTGCGTATAGATTAGGTTCTGCAAAGCGTCTAAGTGGATTCTTTTTTTTTTCTTTTTTTTTTTACTTCGGTAGGCTGATTACAACGGAATATATTGAACGTCAGTGATTCGAAAGGAAGAATTTGATTTCGATCATTGATACCAACGTCAGATTAGCAATCAGAAAAATAGACCCATTCAGTGTCATAAACAATTATATTTTACACAGTTTTGTCACTCGTTGTCCATAATATTGCTTAGTGAAAAAGAGGACAATGAAAATGATGCATTATTCCATTATACCATTTTCAATTTCTAAATGGAATAATGCTAACCAAAATGGAAGAATACCGATCCAAATGGAATAAGAACATTTTTTTTAAAATTAAACTGGATCGACAATAGTTGATTGTTTATGCTTAGCGGCATATCAACCTTTATGATTTATTTAACGCCTAAATCTAAGTATTTTGTACGTAGATTTATTTTTCTTTTGGCGATAATAATGGCTTTAGTGATACAAGTTTTACTAATTAACCTATAGATGGTGGGAGAAGAGCTGGTTTCATATCTTTCCCAAAGGTATTTGCACGCAAATGAATATAACGAAACCAGCTGAAATTGGAACTCGGTTCTCCGATTATAAATTCCGATCCATTATCCGCTACACCATACACACTGTAATGGCAAAGGTACGCAGAAAGTTTTCTTCAACTGAGAATACAAGGTTCGCGTATAGTGTCCTTTTATAGTCTCAGTAAACAGAAATAGCTCTCTCAAAGAGGAGAGTAACAAAATAATTAATTATTCATAACACACATATCCAAGCTTACAGTATCTGGTATTCCCAAGTGGTCACTAGTCTAGATATTGACCAGGCTCGACTTTGCTTAAGTTGGATCGACAATAGATTTCCGTTCAAAGAAAGTAAATGGGTCAAGTTTGGTTTATGCGAAAAGAGCCAGATTTAAGTGTTTTTTTCTGAGTCTTCAAGTGTATGAGGCGGTGAAATTCGTTTCGGCATCCACTTCAAGTTGAACATACTTCTCTTAGCTAGATTAGTGCATATAGCATCCGGTACCAACCTGAACTCTCTTTGTACAGAACTATTCGTACAAACTAAAATGCAATACCTTTCAGAACATTATAAAATAGGCATTTATAATTATTATACTTTGATGCATTTATTCACGTTCTTTTCCACACCTAATTAGAAATTTTGCCTGTTTTTAGTTGCTGTTTTGTCACGCATTCAAACAAGGAAAACATGTCATATTACCATAAATGCCACAGAAAAATTCAGGGAAAGATATATTCCCAAAGGGAAACGGCATCGTTGACTTGTAAATCGCTGAGGAGGCAGATTTAGCCTCAGCCTGTGCCCTTTCACTAAAGCTAAAAGAAAGCAACCTCACATGGTGGCTGCTGTAAACGAACTGAAAATGACCAACGCTTTCGTCGCTGTATAGAGTGATGTAATTTAGCGGCCATCATGTAACCCACTTGTCTTATCTCCTTTAAAGGGAGATAAACGCCTCTTGCATCCTTACAATTGTGATTAGATTGTATGCAATCGCGTACTGAAGGCGGATCAGCAAGGATATCTTATTTAAATTATTAGTCGTTATTCTTAGGTTTTCATTGAATACATTATTCGACACAATTATCAACACTGTATGCGTGATTATCAATTCCATCCAGTCTATTGTTTGATTCAGGTCGTTGTTTTCCTCCAGGAAGGTAAACGGTAATCAAGCTTCTTGCTCTAAGTGATAATGAAACTAAATCATTATCCCAATTTTTGTCATTTTTGAGTGACGCTTTGTCTTATAGTGGTGTGAAACTTCGGGTTTAAGATGAACAGTTGATTTACCCACGCCAAGAACATTAATGGAGACTGAGAATGACGAAGAAACACACAAATTAATTTTCGCAAAACAACAAAAGGAATTTATTTACAAATTCACACACTTGAAGTTGTGTCAGTAGTTCATTTCAGGAAAATAACTCACAAATTTTTAAAGTCCATTGTTTCAACTAATTGTCATGAAGAGGAAATGTTCATACAACAGATTAAATGTCCAAATAAATTTCACATCGGCTCGATAATTTCTTCCCGTCTTCAGCTCTCCAGAATATGAAGTGGGTAGTTAGAGGGGGTTATTACTATTTGATACTCACCACAGTCTTACCAAGTTTCTCTCAGGCGAATTTAGGCACTTGCTTATTATCCTCTATTACGTTGGAGTCGGAGTTATATATATTATAGATAAGTAGATATGTAAAAACTCGACATATACTTATCATTGGATTATTTTGTTTCTTTTTACAGAGTTCTTGGCTGTTTTGCCTTGCTTGGGTAAACACTACAACCAAAGGGCCATTGACAGATGCGTAAAGCAAAGGGAAAATAGGGTTGGCAAAGGCCCTGATGCAGATTTATGCAAGTAAGTTCTTTATATATACATATATATAATTAATATAAGTAAAAAATAGCCAGTTAGCTGATTGATGTTACCTTCATCATCCCGACTCCAGAGATTCATAGACAAACACGTTTGTCTACACTTCAGTGGGTATCAACCATTGACCGCTTATACTACTCGATTTTTCTTTTTTATGCACTTATCATTGGTGCAAGTTTTTTTTTCCGTATGGTTTGTGTGAGTGCGTGTGTTTTGCACCCGTGCGACCATGTGCCAGTCTCTGCGAATGTGCTTTCACACGCATGTGCTTGTCTGCGTGGATGTGTGTATGTGTAGGATGTCATGATTATTTTTCCTGTTCTTCGTTTTTTCTTCACGTTACACTTGGCTTTTTCTTTTCTTTTCTTTTCTTTTCCTTTTCCTCTTTTCTTTCAAGTGTAGCTATTTGTAGGTATTTATATCCGATTTTTCTCTAGACATGTTATCGTTTTTAATTTTTGAGCGTCCTAGTCTTTTCTTAAGTCAGGAAAATTGTATTTCGTTTTTTTTTTTTTTTTTACATAAATAATTAGTATTAACGCTTAAATAATAAAGTAAATATTTTTATGTCTTCACTTGGCTATTATTTCGTTTTCTTATTTGGTTTGGTGGTATCTTAAGTACTTAAATTTATTAATTGTAGGAGATTAGGTTCATAATTAAATATTTATTTATCATTGTTTGAATTTATGTGCATATGACTGTATTTACACGCTTGCACACACGCACACATACATGCATGTGCGTATATAGATATATACACATACAAATGAGCGTACACAGTCACGTGTGCACTTGTGCCTGTACTTTGTAATTAATAAACTAGTGTTTAAATGATAAAGTAATTTTTTTCTATATTAGGGTATTAATTATGATTGGTAGATGTTAATGCTTTCATTGTTGCCCTTTTAGAAAAATAAGAAATTGTCATTATAAGTGACTATAATGACGCTGACGGTCATACCTGATGGGTGCCGCCGTTTTGTTTTCGTTGCAAACGTCTCGTAACGCTGTCGCTATTTCCATGGAAAATGTTCCTTAGTTCCAATAATTTTATAACTCTCACAGCTATGGCCCGCCATGCAACATACACTGGGACGAAATCTCTCTCTCTCTCTCTCTCTCTCTCTCTCTCCATCCCTCTCTCTCTCTCTCTCTCTCTCTTTGTATTTGATTAGTACGAAGCAATGTCTACTTGAACAGTTTCTTTCCTCGAACTGCTATCTACCAAAAAAGATGTTTTCTCGATCACTACAATAACCACTTCAAGTCAAGAACCGAGGACTTGTCAGAGGCCTTGCTGTTAAACGTAGTTTATCGTTTTACCAGGACGCAGATTGAGTTTATCGTCTTACCCAGGACGCCTCACTTGGGGTTGCGAGGGGGTTATAGATTCACAAATAGCAGAAACTACATCAACCGAAGACTTCCAACAGCAGAAAGAGCTAAAATGGATAACACTTAACGGGAAGAGGGAATAATAGCATAATCAAGATGTTGACGTTCCACGCCACTTCAAACAAAAGGTGAGGAAGGAAACACCCATCAATAGTGAAAAGAGCAATAGCAATCAGTGGATTTGAGAAAAATATTTTCCTAATAAAATTGTTTTGAGAGAAAGATTTTATAAATGTCATCTAAATGTAGCATATGCTGTTCATCAGTGAATGCCGATTTCCATATAAGGAAAAGGGCTAATATAACCATTAGCATTAGAAAACAGGTACTACACTTTCATCCCAGCCCAACGGTCTAGGAGTGAAGAAACTCGTGTAATACTGGCCTCAGTATATATTTCTGTTTTTTTTTCCAGAAAATGTGGCATAAGGCCAGATTTAACACAATCACTGACCCACACACACTATAATTTTCATTATACCAAAACGCCAATTACTTACAATTCTTACTACAGTCAATATAACACACTAATGTTTCTACGAAGTACTAACTAATCCTATAAAGTTTGTCTTCAGATATTTGGTTTGGTTTGTTTAACGGCACATCAACTCTTTATGGTTCATTTAATACCAAAATTTAATTTTCTTTTGAGCCTTGGTACGTTTTTTTTTAAAGAAATTATTGCTGGTAATTTTTCTCTTCCTTTTCCAACAATGTCTTGCTGGCAACATTTTTTACTATGAAAATATATTGTTGGTATTCTTGCTACAAAATATATTTTTATACTTTTATAATATTCTGACGCCCATTTGGAGGTTCACTATTTGTCCATAGCTAGGACCCTAACAGGTGCTACCACCCTGGATCAGGGTTGACATGGGAACAGCAGCAATTAAGAGGTGATTAAACACTCCTCAAAATCTCCCAATCAAAGGCTTTGCAGCCGGGTGTAGTTTATTGTCTTCAGAGAGAGGGGGATAGCAACTTTATAAAAATGTAACCCCAATGTGTATTACACGAATCAAAACAACTATTTAAAAAAAAAAAAACTAATAACTAGTAATCAGTCAGTCAGTTATGTTCCATGCGTGATACACGCTTAGGCGATCATGTATCTTTCGATACATGACTGACGAGGCAGATTTTTTCCCACAATAGGTTGCCATTTCTTTCTGCGGTAGACCAGTTGCCATCCAAGGCTATAGAACCTGGACTGTCCTGTTATTTACCTATGGGGGGAGATGAAGAAGAAGATTCATACCTTTCCCAAGGGTATTAGCACTTAAGTGAATGTAATGGATTCGACTAGAATTCGAACTCGGCTCTCCGATTTCTCAATCCGAGCAGCAACTAGTAATCAGTCAGTTATGTACCATGCATGATACACACTTAGGCGATCATGTATCGAAAGATACGAGGCATATTTTTTCCAGCAGTAGCTTGCCATTTCTTTCTGAGGTAGACCAGTTGCCGTCCAAGGCTATAGAACTCCATCTGTCCTAATATTTACCCATAGCTGGAGGGGAGTAGAGAGAATTCATACCTTTCTACGTAATTGAATGTAATGGATTCGACTGGGATTCGAACTCGGCTCTCCGATTTCTCCATCTGAGCCGCTATCCATAAAGCACAGGCTGCTTGGCCAATGAATATCAAATCTTTCCTTATAGATAAACGGATAATATCATTTTAGGCACTTGTGGCTTTCATTTCAGTAAAGGTTTTATGCACTGGTTTCATATATTCATGAGTTTATTTGTTTGTTTGTTTTTCTTCTTGCAGTGAATTAAAAAACACTTATGATTGTACAGTAGAGAACGCTGTGGAGAACTGCGGTGCTGAAGCAGGAAAATTTATGTCTGTCTTCACTGAAAAAACCCACAAAGAACTGAAGAGAATGGTCAACTGTGACAAATTTGTAAGTAACACTAATTTGATCAGTAGATGAAATAAAGGTTTCAATTCAGAATTCACTGTAAATTACCCAGATCGATATACAACTGAGGAAGACCAGGTGCGGGGGTTACAGCGGCCGAAACGTTGGAACAAAAACAACAAAGATAAGCACAATAGTCCGAATATTCTGAAGCAGTCGAACTATTTTTACTTTCTTTTATTTCCAGACAGCTGTGAAAGGTGGGTAAATGGCGTTGTCCTTCAGAAATAAATTTTTAATGGAAATTTCATTCTTTCGGAAGAAGAATGATTTTTTTTAATCAGTACACCCCAGGCAAGGCGATAAAGCCACTAAGAAGCAAAGGCGCGCTACTGGGAGTGAAAGAGAATGAACAGAAGAAACCTGAAACCCAATCCTAAACAGGAAACAATTGATAAACCTCTACTTCTGTTCAAAAGGCCGTGGAGGAGAGTGAAACACCCGATAGGTGAAACTATAGAGAAAAAATAAATTACTAAATAAAAAATAAAATTCCAGAGTTTAGTTGGTTGGTTGTTTGTGTTAAAAGGCCTATCAACCTCTCTGGGTTATATCGGGGTTTCTCGACCGGGTTTCCCCGGAACCCTAAGGTTCCGCAAAAGGTCCTCAAAGGTTTCTGCGAGAACAGGTGAAATAAGCTAAAGCACTTTTGACATTTTATTTAATTTCATATACGTAATATTACTAAACACACACAATATATTTTTGGTTATTGTAATATTGTAATATAGACATCATCCTATCTAACCTATTATGTTATTAAAAAATATAATTTTTTTTTGTGTGTGAATAAAAACTCCCCGATGATGTATTATAAACAAACAGTATGAATTTTATTTAGCATTATCAAAATATCATTATCATTTGACAAAGAAGTATTAATTTTATCTTAAACCAGTTATCCAGAAATATATACTATTTAGCACGTGAACTACAATGAAAATAAAATGAGAAAGATATGGTGTATAATTTTGTTTTTGTGCGGGGGTTCCTTGAAACATGTAATTTATTTTAAGGGTTACGCAAGAATAAAAAGGTTTAGAAACGCTGGGTTATACAGGGTGGCCCAAAAGTTACTGACCCTTTTAAATCTTTAATAACTATTATAAATCTAAAGTTATACTGACAAAAATTTCAGCAGTAGGTAAAATGATACTTCCGAGATTTTCGGCAACATAGATTGTAAGGAGAAACGCGAAACTCCCATTTGTTGCGATCTTCTCCTGGTTGAAACGGATGAATTTTCTTCCAGGCTTCGCTGCAATTCTCGTTGATTCTCAACAGTTCTTGCCGTAAAAGCCCTTCCAGATTTGGGGAGATCACAAACTGCACCCTGCTCCTGAAAACGGCTAACTATTCCGTGAATCGTGTTTTTGCTTGGGGCTTCTCTGGTATTGAAATGTCGACGGTAAGAAAGCTGCGTTTCCGAAATTGACCCATGGGACTCAAAGTTTCGTTCCTCGGTGCTATATCTGCTCATGGTGACGTCGGAAGGACAGTTCTAAATGCTCTGAAAAAATAAAAGAAAAATATTTAGAAATAAAATAGTTATGAATTTTTGTCATGGTTCAGTAACATTTGGGCCACCCTGTTTAATGCCGAAATCTAAATATTTTGAGCCCAATTTTAATTTTATTTTTGGAAATAATAATGGTTTAGTGATACGTGTTTTACTAATTAACCCATAGCTGGAGAGAGAAGAGATGTATGCATACCTTTCTGAAGTGTATTTGCGCTTAAGTAAATATAGTGAACTCAAGTAGAATTGGAACACGGATCTCCGATTAACAATTCCTACACTACCCTCACATCCAAGTTTATAGCACGGTGCATTTCCAAGCGGCCACTCATCTAGATACTGACCAAGCTCGACGTTGCTTAACTTCGGTGATCGTACAAGAGCTGGTATTTCAATGTGATGTGGCCCTAAGACCTCAAAGCTTAGGTGGAGACGTTAGAAGTATAGAGTTGAAGTAGAGTTTAGAAGGAACCGGAAACGCTATCCTAAACAGGAAACAAAGGATAAACCTCTACTCCTGTTCAAAAGACCGGGAAAGAATGTGAGCCAGGTGATAGGTAAACCTATCTACTCCTATTGAGAAAAAAAAGTTCAGGCGGAGACTTAGTTCTGAAAAACCTAATAGCGGTTGAAAGGTCGTAAACGAAACAAACAAAATTAGGCGGAAACGTTGGAACTATAGAATTGAAATGGAATTTAGAAGTAACTGAAAATCTAATTTTAAACAGTAAACAAGTGATAAACCTTTTCACCCGTTCGAATGTCCGGGGAGGAATGTAAACCGGGCGATACGCAAACCTATCTACTCCTATTGAGAAGAAAAGAAAAATAAATAAGTAGGAAATAAAGTTTCAGGTTTTTAGAGACAGAGACGTTAGAAATATAGAGCTGATATCGACTTTAGAAGGAACAAGTGATGAACCTCTTCACCTGTTCGAATGTCCGGGAAGGATGTAAACCGGGCGATACGCAAACCTATCTACTCCTATTGAGAAGAAACGGAAAATAAATAAGTAGGAAATATAGTTTCAAACTTTTAGAGACGGAAAAGTTAGAAATATAGAGTTGATGTCGACTTTAGAAGGAACAAGTGATGAACCTCTACTCCTCGTTCAAAAGACCAGGAGGATTATGGGATCGTAAGATGGTCGAACCTATTCATTTGTCGAATGTCAATAAAATTTTATTTTCCTAACCAAGATTTCACCCATCATTACCAGTGCAGTGATAATTGTTCATTTTGTGTTAATAGGGTTAATAATAATTAATAACGAATGGTTACGGTGATAGGACCTGTAACAATTTTATGGGACTACACAATGCACACAGACAGAACAATCAAAGCTTATTGCCATTCTTATTAGAGACCGCAAACAAAAAAATCCCCTCCTTATTGATATGTCAGTCCCTGCAGACTGCAACATATCCTTGAAGATTTTCAAAAATCTATCAAAATACAAGGAGCTTGAAATCGAAATCTCAAAAATGTCGCACATGAGAACATCAACAATTCTTGTTGTAGTTGGAGCTCTCGAATCGATTGGAAAAGATTCCAGTAGACTCATTGAAGGGATTCCTGGAAGTCCATGCCTTAAAAAAATACAAAAGATTGTTCTCACAAGTACAGTCCACACCTTACGAAGGGCTTTGTCTATGTATAATATGTATGTTGTTCTCTTTTCTTTTTGTTGTATTTTTTAATTAGTCAGTGGAAAATGTTATGATGCCATTTCTGACCTTAGGTCTCTGGGCGGGACCTGTAAACATACCAGAAATCGAAGGAAATAATAATAATAATAATAATAATAATAATAATAATAACATAATGTAGATATGGTAATAATAATTCTCCATAGTTCTCATAATTGATAATATGAGTTATCATAATAATGCCTAACATTGTCCAATAATATCAATTTTATTTATTTTTCAGTTGCCAAATAAACGCGAATAGAACATCCAACCGTAATCCATACCCCGGAGAATCTGTTGCAAGAAATGGTGCTACGTTTACACCTGTTGACATTTTGACACAATAAATGTTATTTATTTTTTAAAATATATAAAGAGATTGTCTTTTATTTGTACTTTTGCATCCCATTTTAACTTTTGCAACAAAACCTAAGCAATTATTAAGAAACTGGAAAATGTCGTTAGAAACTAAGAAAAAGCTACTGAACTGTTACGTAATATGATTCCTCCTATATGGCAGTAAATTCTGGGCAATCTCCTTACAGATGAAGAAGAGACTATAAACAACAGAAATGTTGTTCTGCAGAAGGATGCTGAGAATATCATGAAGAGCACATGTGAGCAATGGTAAATGAGAAAATGATGATAAAGACGCGTATACTTCATATCAGGAAGACACAGTTGATATTTCTAGCGCACATAATGAGAAAAGTGGGCTTGGAAAATTTGATACCCCCAGGACAGATTGAAAACAAAAGGGTAAAAGGAAAACAACGTATAACATACTTAGTGATTTATAAAGAGCTACAACGGACATGAAATTGTGGAGAGCCATGATCGCTAACGTCTTGAAGGGATACGACACATCGAAGAATTATCAACAGAGAGGATGTTTATATTTTAGAATTCCCCAACCGCGAAGCTCCTGTGACTCTGTCCTATCTAGTATGTTGTTTGACTATATAAGCCAATATCTGGAGGCGCTAGTGTCACTCAAGGTATAAGTCCAGTTAAAATGACAATGATGTGTGATATGAGTAAATGAGGAGGATAGATAACGAGTGTGCCTCCGTAGAAGTAATATGACGTGTCGTAGCTGTAAATGTCTGAACTAGTGAATTAAATAAATAAAAAGTTTCAAGATCAAGTGACAGTCGACCGGAAAGTAGCGAGTTCCGCTCATGAGATTATATAGTCACACCACATATGCCAGAGTCGCTGGTGAATCACGATTAGTGTAAGAAGAGATGTAGCGGGACATGTAAGATTGGAGAGAGATTGATTTCACACTGGCCAAAGGGGAAAATTTGGTCTGTTAGTTTGTCGTGAGAGAAGACAGGTGCAGTGTGTAGATGAGTGACACTTAACTAAATCCAAACATTACCAGGTAAACTGGTCCCTGAATAAAGAGCCTTGCTTTTTTTTTGTCTTTCTCACCAAAGTAATATCTCGAGAAGGCCGTATTCAAGGTTTTTTCCCCGTGCGATATTTCACTTTCACTTTCTTTGTTTGACGTACAGCGGGCCTTTCTCAATTTTGCTCAATCCGACGCAGGCAGAAATTGAACCACAGCGTGGGAAAGAAGTTGAGCAGTCGATAAAAAAAACTCTCTGCGGGACCCGGGCGTATGTTAGACACAGTAATTTTTCTAATATCGTCCATAACGTATTCTTTTGACTTTCACCGCAATCTTTTTTTTTTAACACTTCACCACAAGCAAGGCGGGAGTGCCACTAGAACGCAAGGGGTTATAGAGGATTGAGAACAAGAGTAAAGAGGCGTGTTAGGGGAAAGAAAACAGAGAAGAACGGGGAACAAGATCATGGTATCAGATGTCGATTGACATTACACTTGAATATTTGAGGATTATAGTTATCGTGGAAGCAAGTAAGAGAAAGAGAATTCCACAGACGGGAAGTGCGAGAGAAGAAATTGTTTGAGTAGAAGAAACTGTTACATTCAACCGTTTCGACAGTGAAAGGGTGGGACCGAGATGACAACCTAGTAGCTCGCTTAAATTCGTGCAGTCTGGGAACCAGAGAAAGCAACTCGTCGGAACAGTTGCCGTGAAAATACTTGTAGAAGAGACAGAGGGAAGCCACGGCACGTCTGTGAGAAAGCGACTGCAGATTCGATGCCAGATCAGGTCCTATCACATTGCATATCCGTCTCTGGGTTTTGTCGAGGACCTCGTGTCGTACAACGGGAGCACCAGACCATGTATGACAGCAATATTCCATGCAAAGATGGATGGTTGATTTATAGATTTAAAAGAAAGACTCAGACGAAAGAAATTGAAATATAAAGAAAGATATCAAAGATTCTGCTTGCATTTAAAATTTATAGGGACAAAAGTTAACGTAACAAATGTAAACGAATTCTTTAAAAATGTCCAGAATAAAGATTTAACATAAGAAAAAATACACTGGAAGAAGGCTGGAGAACAAATCGGTGCATTTTCTGTGATGACCAAAACAACAAAAATAATGGTACCTGAAGCTGATGTAATTGTTAACGACTTGAAACGAGAAATCGGCGAGTCGAGTTCGTATTCCAGTCAAGTTAATTACATTCGCGCTGGCACATAAACCTTAACTCCACCACTGCTAATGGGTTAAATAGTAGGGCTGACTGGGTTCTTTATCCTTGATTTACAACAACTCTAGGAGAGCACTGGATTAAAAAAAGGTTGAGTATTCAAGTCAGCAGATTAACCCCGCACGAAAAACGAGATTGTGTCTCTAATGCAGTGATTCTCAACCGGTGTGCTGCGGCATACTAGTGTGCCGCGCGATCCTCTAATCTGTGCCGCGCGATCCTCTTAAGTGTGCCGCTCGATCCTCTAATCTGTGCCGCGCGATCCTCTTAAGTGTGCCGCTCGATCCGCTAATCTGTGCCGCGCGATACTCTTAAGTGTGCTGCTCGATCCTCTAATCTGTGCCGCGCGATCCTCTTAAGTGAGCCGCGCGAGCCTCTAATCTGTGCCGCGCGATCCTCTAATCTGTGCCGCACGATCCTCTTAAGTGTGCCGCGCTATACTCTAATCTGTGCCGTGCGATCCTCTTAAGTGTGCCGCGCTATACTCTAATCTGTGCCGTGCGATCCTCTTAAGTGTGCCGCGCGATCCTCTTAAGTATGACGCGCGATCCTCTAAAGTGAGCCGCTCGATCCTCTAATCTGTGCCGCGCGATCCTCTTAAGTGTGCCGCTCGATCCTCTAATCTGTGCCGCGCGATACTCTTAAGTGTGCCGCTCGATCCTCTAATCTGTGCCGCACGATCCTCTTAAGTGTGCCGCGCTATACTCTAATCTGTGCCGTGCGATCCTCTTAAGTGTGCCGCGCGATCCTCTTAAGTATGACGCGCGATCCTCTAAAGTGTGCCGCTCGATCCTCTAATTTGTGCCGCGCGATCCTCTTAACTGTGCCGCGCGATCCTCTTAACTGTGCCGCGCGATCCTCTAATCTGTGCCGCGCGATCCTCTAATCTGTGCCGCGTGATCCTCTTAAGCGTGCCGCGCGATCCTCTAATCTGTGCCGCGCGATCCTCTTAAGTGTGCCGCTCGATCCTCTAATCTGTGCCGCGCGATCCTCTAATCTGTGCCGCGCGATCCTCTAATCTGTGCCGCGCGATCCTCTTAAGTGTGCCGCGCGATCCTCTAATCTGTGCCGCGCGATCCTCTTAAGCGTGCCGCGCGATCCTCTAATCTGTGCCACGCGATCCTCTTAAGTGTGCCTCGCGATCCTCTAATCTGTGCCGCGCGATCCTCTTAAGTGTGCCGCGCGATCCTCTAATCTGTGCCGCGCGATCCTCTTAAGCGTGCCGCGCGATCCTCTAATCTGTGCCACGCGATCCTCTTAAGTGTGCCGCGTGATCCTCTAATCTGTGCCGCGCGATCCTCTTAAGTGTGCCGCGCGATCCTCTAATCTGTGCCGCACGATCCTCTTAAGTGTGCCGCGCTATCCACTAATCTGTGCCGTGCGATCCTCTTAAGTGTGCCGCGCGATCCTCTTGAGTGTGCCGCGCGATCCTCTAAAGTGTGCCGCTCGATCCTCTAATCTGTGCCGCGCGATCCTCTTAACTGTGCCATGCGATCCCCTTGTGTGTGCCACGAAATATTGTCACAGAATATATATATAGCTGTTTGCGGAAGAAGTAATGGTACAGCGTTAGTATTTGAATAAATGAATAAATATTAAACACTTTTTTTCAATGAATACTGTTGCCATATCTGGTGTCCCTTCCGTTCATCTCGACAAGATCCAAAGAAGGATGTGTAATGTAATCGATCCTGAATTGGCTTCTCGATTTCAGAAACTTTCTCACAGGCGTGACGTGTCTTCACTCTGTCTTTACTAGCAATATTGTTATGGCTACTGCTCTGACGAGCTTCTTTCCTGGTGCCCCAGCTACATTAAGCGCACTACAAGATTGGCATCTAGGTCCCACCCATTTACTGTTGAGATAATTAAATGTAACCGCCACTTCTACTCCAACAGTTTCTTTCCACGCACTTCCCGACCGTGGAACTCCCTTCCTTTAACTTGCTTCCCTGATAACTATAATCTTCAAAAATTTAAATGCAACGTCAATCGCCATCTTCTGTTGCTTTAACCCCAGTCTTTTTTTCCTTTTCTCAATACCTCCCTACACCCACTCTTTTCTTTCGCTTTCACTCTCCGTAACCCTCTGCGTACTAGTGACACTCCTACCTTGCTTAGGGTGAAATGCTTAAAAAAAACTTTCCCCGTTCTTCGATTATGTTATTTTAAATACTTAATATTCATTTTTTAAAGTATTTTTACTTTTTAAATTTAACTTTTTAAAATTTGAATAAATAAATATTATCCTTTTTTCATATAACTGTATTGAACATTCTTTGTTTAATTCAAAATTTATGGTTTTATTTCATAAAATTTAAATACATACACTTTAAAAATTTTGCTGAATGTGCCGTGATATTTTAATTTCCTTTCCGTTGTTTAAAAAGGTTTAGAAACAATGGTCTTGTAGGAATATTATTATTATATATAAATAAATAAAATATAAAATAATAATAATAATAATAATGAAAATTATAAATAAAATAAATCAGTAGCATAAGAAAGTTGAATAAAATAAATTAAATTAAAAATAATAAAAATACTCCCAGCATGCAACAAAAACTTCCTCTCAAAAATACTGACATGCCGCCAAAAGATGTTAAATTCAATCTCTTCACCACGAACCTTGGTACGAGCAACACGTGTCCGACTTCTCTCTGTGATATGGCTTGTAATACTGTGGAGTAAATTCTCCCTTTTATCACATGTACCGTAAAACAAGTGTAACCTAAAAACTACACACAAAAATATACAATTTAACATACTTTCCTGTTATTTCTGCACGTTTTATTTCCTGTTAAGTATTTATTTTTATCTTCGTCAACACGAAGCTAATTACTGCTGATATGATGTGAGTGATCCCCAGCAACATTTTGGTGACCGCCAACATGTATAAAAAAACTATTCACCCACACTCTAATGTATAAAATATTTAGAAGGATTGGTTACGTGATACGAATG
This sequence comes from Acanthosepion esculentum, assembly GCA_964036315.1. Classification (NCBI taxonomy): domain Eukaryota; kingdom Metazoa; phylum Mollusca; class Cephalopoda; order Sepiida; family Sepiidae; genus Acanthosepion; species Acanthosepion esculentum. Next base: position 98,711,051 of record OZ038489.1, on the reverse strand, counting down.
GTAAGGAAACTGTTCAAACTGAAGAATATTCAGGTGATATGATAACATAGTGGAGGCGTTGAAGTTTCCTCGAACAAGAGAATAAAAATAAATGTACAAGTAATTACGTACAAATTACAACACATTTTATTGCCTTAACAAACTAAACAGAAAGAATACAAAAGGCCTGAATGAAGATATGGATGTATTAGGATGGACATAATAACAAGGGAGCTAACTCAATCCCTAAATGGGAATCAAGTTATGCTCCTTTATCAGAATTCTCTAGGACGACAAGGAAGAAAAGGGATTTCAACATGGCGGTTAAGTATTCTCATGTGTTACATACTCCATTCTACCTGTAATTACTAGTCATGTTTTACATCTTTTGTCATCCAGTACTAAGTAAAATGTATAGAGGTTCGAATTGTGTGTTAGTTCTTATTTGACACAGATAAGTATACACCTAGCAACACAACAGGATGTTTGTTCTATTTTCGTACACAAAATTGTGACACTTACATTTGAAAAGTAGAGTGTATTTTCTGTGTTGTGTCCAATGCGACATGAGGTTCGCTGGTGAACAACAGATACCCCAGTGAGGAAAGGAGACACGTATTATCTCTAAGACAAGAGAAAGAAGGATAGTGTAGAATCTTCCACGACAGCCAGTTAACCCCCGCTGGGAAATGCACTCTTCCTGTTATGATTATCACCAACATCATACTTAGAAAATATACAACGAGCATTCATTGGTTAATCATCTTCAATCTAGGTCGCTGATTGGTCAGTTTCGACCAATCATATCACCTCCACACGACAGGTTTGTTTTCGCGCCATCTAAGTTTGAGCCAGTCACGTGATACAACAGATTATAAAAACCAAACACGAGTGGTTCTCTGTCTCTGTTTTTCACTCTCTTCGTCACTCGCGCGTCTCACCTCTGCTGCCAAAATGTGACCCTTAAAGAACTCCCGCCTTGACAAATGCAGTCAGACGTAAAAAAAACTTTACAACAATCACTCAAGTACAATTCTGAACTCTTACCAATCTCAGTCCAATTCACCAGTCAGTCACTTAGCTTCAGAGAGATGTCACACGAATTCACGCGTGTCACTATTTTGACTTAAGAAACTTTTCGCGCGTCAACTGCTGACTCAACCACCAACATCATTCTCTCTCTAAGTCCATTACAACTTTCTTAAAAAGTGTTCATTTACACTACTAAATAGAAATTGTAATTTCAACAAAAGACAAACAAAAAACAGTCCAAGGTAAACAACTCTGGAAGAATAAGAAAAACACATCCTACTTTATTCTCGCAGATTTACTACCTAAATTAACTTTTTGATAAATTTTCCTTTCTTATTCTATTTGAACATTTCTTCAACAATTGAACATTCCTGAACTGTAATTCATTAAGATACTTAATTCACACTTCGTCAACTTTCATATAACCAAAACACAAGCTTTTTCAAATTGTATTAATTGTATATAAATGTTCGATGTTTTCTAATTGAATTCACGACTACCGTTGTTTCTGGTTCAATTTTGCCTTGAGATTTATTCAACTTGTATGTCTATGCTTAATATTAATATGAAGAACATGCTTTCACACTTATCATCTTAAACAAAAACCTTCTGATTACAAATTGATTTCATAGCAATCCCAACAATAGTTATTCCTGAAAAATTGCAAAACATGTGGCACAAGGCAAAAAGTCGGGATATGCAGAAGGTTGGTCGTCAGTGTTCAGTCTTCATTTAATTATCATGACATTACCCATGCACTCGAAAATTAACCCTTTCACGAAAATACCACATTTACACTTGCCGCCTATTTAGAATTAAAGAAAACAAAACAACAGTAACAACAAAAAAACACGCAATTTTCATGGGGGAGCAAAAATGATAAAATACCAATGTTTATTTAACAGAATGAATCTCCAACATTATATCACAGAAGAAAAAAAACAGTTTACTTGCCGAAAATAATATAGGATGTTCCAGTAACTTGGACTGATTTTAAATGTGAATTAAGTTTAAGCGTCTAATGATTCTTTTTCTTCCACATTTAACAACTTAAGTCTTTGGCAATTTCATCCATGGAACGATTAACAAACAAGGTGTTCAAGTTATCGAATCCTAGTACGAAAATGGACGTTCAAACAGAAATGCAATGAGAAGTTCCCAGGTCGCATCATCTCTCGAAACGGCGAAGTCAATCGGCCACCACGCCTCTAGATTTCTATAAAGTTCAACATTCACCTTATACTTCTGTATTATTATATTGTGAATATAAAGGTTTATTTTGTATTTATCACCACTCTCTGCATTTTCTTTTAATCATTGCACAAGGTCAGTATAGACCCAAACCAAATATAGCGATATATACGATGTTCCAATAACTTGGACCGATTTTAAATGAGAATTAAGTTTAAGCGTCTGATTTTTTTCACATTTAATAACTTAAGTCTTTGGCAATTTCAACTATGGAAAGATTAACTCTCTACTGTAGGAAGGACTGAATAAATAAACTAAAGAAGGGGACCAAAATAAAAAAAAGTTGGTGGGTACACATCCTCAAGCTAAGTTAAAAGGGTGTATAAACTAAGAATGAAAACACCCCTTCTTAAGTATGTGCCGTACCCCCCTCAGGGCCTAGACGATCATCTTCCTGTCTATTGTCGCTGTTAATAAACTTTGTCTTTCTCTTATTTCTCCTAATCCCTGTTCCGTCATCCATTTACTTAAGCTCATTATGCTATGCATTATCTTCCTCTGTCCCGTGAGTATCAAATTTTCCAAGCCCTCCTTCCTCATTATATGTCCTAGAAACCTCAACTGTCTCTTCCTGACACTAAGTATTAGTTACCTTTTTGTTTTCATTTTTTCCAAATTTTTTTCGTTACTCACATGTTCTGTCCACATTATCCTCAGCATCCTTCTGTAGAATCACATTTCTGTTGCTTCAAGTCTCCTCTTCATGTTTGAGGAGATTGTCCAGAACTCACAGAAGGACAGATATCACATAGCAGCATAGTACTGTTTTCCTTGTTTAGTCTAATCTATTGTGGGCTTGACTGACATATGTACTATTCAGATAAAAGAGAATGAAGAAAAAGGGTTTTTGTACCCTCGTATTTTATACTGCTTTGGTAACGCCATTTAGCGGATGTTAGTATGAGTTCTTGGGCAGACAAGTGGGGTAATCCCACACGCACGTCGATCGGTTTAGGAACTCGTTCTTTTTTTAATTTTGTCAAACCATTTTATTTATTTATTGTCTTTTTTAAGCGATTTCACCCCATGCAATCAATAAAGCGACTAAGACACACGGGGTTCCCGGGTGTGGAAGAATTAGAAAACAAAAATTTTACTAATGATCGTGAACACATGAAGAGTAATCAGGAGGGCAGTAGATAGCTATTGACATTGCTGTGCGAGACAGTTTTTTTCTGTCCAGAATCTATCATACATATCTATAAGTCTACCATTCGTCTATGCTTAGAATATTTCTGCTACATATGGTCCGGTGCCCCTGCTATTTATTTTGAGCTCCTTGATAAAGTCTAAAGAAGAATCTGCAATATTATCGGTCTTGATCTGGCAATTCGGCTTCAGTCACACTCCCATCGCAGTAAGGTTGCCTCTCTGTGTCTTTTCTATAAATACTTTCATGGCAATTGTTCGGATGAGCTCTTCACTATGGTACTTAGACTGTATGAATTTAAATGCAGTACCAGACTGGCGTCGAGATCTCATCAAGTTACAGTTGAGCTGGCTAGATGTAGCCGTAAGTTCTATGCTAACAGTTTCTTCTCTCGAACTTCTCGCTTTTGGAATTCCCTTCTGGCTCCATGCTAACTTTATTCTGTAAAAATTTAAATGCAATGTCAATCGCCATCTACCGTCATCCTGATCACTCTTCCCACTCATTATTAATGTTTCTGTTCCCAAATCTTCCACGCTCAGTAACCCCTTGTGCCTTAGTGGTTTTATTGTCTCGCTTGGGGTGAAATCGATTAAAAAAAATATGCCACTGATAGAAGACTATTATGAAAAAAGCTTCAGTCAATAATAAACGGGAGAAAATTAACTGAAAATCAATAAATGAAATGTTGCAACAGGTGTAGATTATTGGAATTCGATTTCTATTTCCTGTAAAATTAAATCAACGCCCATAAACACACGCATAAACACACACACACACACACACACACACACACACACGCACACACACACACATACACATATAATGACATTTCATCATCAAGCATTACAAGTCCACCGCAGAAAGGCTTTTCTTTTTCCTTTTCTTCGCTAACGTCCGTGACTGTGATTCTCTGCTGGATTACGGCCATAGCATGTCCAAACACCGGTTCATATATGACCAAAAAAGCCTTGTCAGTACCTAGATAGGTGGCCACTTGGGAATACCAGGTGCTGTAAGATTTGATATTCGAGTGCTGTAATGGATAATGGCTCGGAATTGTTAATCGGTGAGCCGAGTTCCAATTCCGGTTGGGTTCGTTATATTCACTTACGCGCAAATAACTTTGGGAAAAGTATTAATCCACCTCTTCTCCTCTCTAAGATATGGGTTAATTAGAAAGTAATTTGTACCACTAAATCATTATTATCTCAAAAAAAATTCTTACAATCTAAAAATATCTGGCTTTAAATAACCTGCAAAGTGCTGATAAGCCACAAAAACAAATCAAATACTGATTAACTACACAGGTATGTCTTTTAGATTTATTTACATTCTCTATTCCAAAAAATGTAAATAAATCTAAAAGAAATATATAAAAACTACTGTAGCCACAAAGTGAGGGATCGGTTTATATATTAATTATAATACAGAATTGATCTCCCACTTTATATATTTCTTGTTTATCAAATTGTGATTATATATGAATCCAGCTATTCTTGTTTAATACATATACTTGTTGATTATATATATATATATATATATATATATATATATATAGGTCTTGTTTGTTTTCTTTATATCTTCGGTTGGACTCAACTTGAGTCCGGCATTGTTCTTGTAGTTGGACCTTCTAGCAGGAATAGACAGCGCGTGTTCCTAATACAACAACACACAAAATCCACACGGTCCTCACCATATGGATTATTCCAGTTGGAATTGACAAAAGCACTCGCTAGGGGACGCTCTTTAAGCCTATAAAGGCAATGATATTTTCAGTGACCATCTTTTTTCTTAGTTCTGGCTTTCAGATGTAGTTGCGATAGACAGGAACGCTGCCGACAAGGCTCGTTCGCTTCTTTGGTCCGCCTTTGACTTTTGAACTCTTACAACGCAAAAACACACACACGTGTATATCACACATGCTTTTTTTTCTCTCTCTCTCTCTCACACACACACACACACACAAACAAACAAACAAGCACATTCTTCTTATAACTTGTTTTAATGTTTTTCCCTTTCGTTGCAATTGTGTACACCTGTAATTCTTTTTGTTAATACATACATTGTCGTTTGTTTTACATTTATTGTTTTATGTCACTGATTTTTACCTGAACTCATACTGAGTCCTCCAATATTGTTTCAGTGATAAATTTTGCAGGAGCCCGTAAATATTTACTATCCAGTGTTGATTCTTGCAACATAATGGCGACTAATATTTACCCAAACATACTAGTATACTGCACCAGGTGCCTCCGAAGATTCGCTTAGAAGTGAGCATACATGGTGAGGAAAAGGACCAAAACTTAATAGAAGGGTTTTATCTTCGTCGAAATCTTTGTTAGTCTTAAGAGAAAGGACCAAGGCAATTTTTTAATATTAAATGATATTTGTATCTATATTTCTGAGATGATATATTTACACTATTTACATTTTAAAGGAAAATAAGCGAAACTGGGATATACAGAAAAGCCATGGTGGACGAAATAAAAGGTTCAGTTCGAATTTCCAACATATATCACCTGATGAAGGCCGGAGAGTACAACGATCGAAACGCCGTCAATATGGCAATAAAATATAAATATAAAGACAACAGTCCAGACAATGTAAAATGTGTAAATAGATAAATTATATTTTTGATTCTTTTTCGAACGTTCGAAATTTTGGTTGGAACTTTTCGTTTTTCTTGCGTCAGTGGACAGCCAAAGATTAGTATTGGAAATTCAAAAAAAACAAAAACAAAATCAAACAAAACTTTGATTTGGAAATTCTTGCGAGTATCAAAATATTGTCGGATTTTAAAGAAACTTTCAGGACTTATTCACAAATGAATTAAATTTTTTTTAGAAATGATTCATTCTTAGAAAATCTTGGTAAAAAAACATTTTTTATCTGTTACCCCCACCTCCACTTAATTTTAGGAAATTTCGAGGAATTGAATTTTGAGTCGCTTAATGTTTAGTTTATATGTTAGAAAAGAGAAGCCGATTGACTGTAAGGTCGATATTACACGACCAAGCTAGCGACTCGTGACTGAAAAAAAAAAGTAACACAGCTCGGAGCTGGGGGTGTGTAATGTGTGAGTTGAGAAGTGATAGGCGTGTTGATAGAAGGATTGCTCCGGCAGTAGGTGGGTTACACCATAAATCCATGTTTGTGTTTATTCATGTTTTTGTAGTGAGAGGCGTTGCCACCTTAGGACCGACGAAACAAATCGTATCTATCATACCTTTTATAAAGCATAAACAAAACATTAGTTTAGCTACAGAAACCCGAAGTATTCCTTAGTATATATATATATATATATATATATATATATATATATATATTGTGGTGGTGGTGGGGCATTTCCTACACCAAACTCTGCTCTTAATTTTTGATTGATTTGATTTATCGATCCATCGATGGTTATTTAAAGCCGAAACAGATTTTGGATTAGAACAATTTTTTTAAAAAATAATTTCAACCTGAGCAAGGGAATAAAGCTACTAAAACGAAAATGGTTACTGAGTATTAAAGGATATAAGAAAAAACGAAAAAATATGAACGAGCGCGAACAATCAAAGAACAAGAATCAACAGAACTATCAAGATAACGATTGACATTGCATTTAATTTTTTGAAAATCAAAGATGGCTAGGAAGCAAGAATCCGGAAGGAAGTTCCACAAGTGAGAAGTATGAGAAAAGAAACTGCTGTGAACTTACAATTGCATCTAGCCACCTCAACTATAAAATGACGAGGAATGAATAGGTTCACTTATCGTCTGGTTCACAATCTTCCCCGGTCTTTTAAACAGGAATAGAGGGTTGCCCTTTGCTTCCTGATTAGGATTGGGTTTCCGGTTCCTTATAAAGTCTACTTCAGCTCTGTATTCCCAATGCTTGTCCTTTCCTGCACCAATATAACCCCACACAGTAACTTTCTACCTTGAGTAGCTCTTGGGACTTGTATTGGGTGAATATTAGTGAAAAAAAGATATCTTGCTACCAATCTAGTACTGCACTTAAATTCATAAAGTTCAACAGAACAATTAGCATGAAAGCATTTGTAGAAAAAGCACAGGCCAACTGTCATGGTGGTTGGAAAATGACTTAAGACGGGATACCATTTTTTTTGTGAGTGTATATTGCATTAATAATTTATCATAAAAATTATTTTCTTTTCAGATACAAGTCCTACTATTTAATCCATAGCTGGGCGTAAGAGGAGATGGATTCATACCTTTCCCAAGTTTTTTGCGCGTGAATGAGTGTAACAAAACAACTGGAATTTGAACTCAGTTCTTCAATTTATCATTACGAACCGCTGTCCGTTACGCCATCAGCACATCCATTTACTTAAAAAGGTGACCCAATTATCATGACCTGAAATGCTTATAAAGCTGAATATATGGGTGAGAAACCAATTTTTTTTTCATGGTGATTTTCTTAGATGTGGCACAAGACCGAAAGTATGAGACAACTGTCATGCCTCTTATATTTTCTACACAAACCGGATGTTGACCACTTGACAACTCAAAGCAGACTTTTTAAATACATTTTCTGCACATACATGCATACAACCACTTTAATCAAAACAAGATTAATAATATATTATGACTAGTCAGAACCATTCCCACTCAAACAAAACCTTAATTTTGAGCCAACTAAAAACTATATATACCCAAATTTAAACAGACTAAGTTTTGATGTATTACTGACACTGAGAGCGAGATACGTAACACAGATCAGCATCTGATGTAAACACCAGCACACTGATAGATATGCTACTGATGACAACAGCCACCACCAAATGTCCATTTCACTTCAAATATCACCTCACCCTGTTGCCTTAACAACAGCTAGAAGTTACCAGTCTCTCTCTATATATATGTAAATAAATTGTACATTGACTTACTCCTACTCAATGACCTCTTTTGTTTGATACTTGGATTTACGTATGCCAAGATGTAGAAAGAATTAACCGCAACAACAGTAACAACAACAAGGTTCTGTCTGCCGCGTTACCCATTTCCGCTTCTGCAACACTGAACTCATTATTCAGTTGTAATTGATCTAGCGAGACGAACTTGCTAACGTTACGCTGTTGAAGTGGCCCAATTTTTTTTGTATGCAACCAAACAGATTTATATTTATATACAAGGTGTCCATAAAGTTCGTGTGCACTTTAAAAAAATTATAACTTTATTTGTATTTGCGATAGAAATAATCTGTAAAAAAAATGTTATAAAGTTTAATGTACCAAGTTTTAAGTATAGCTAAAATAACTGATTTTAGGCATTACTGTAAATCAGTTGGCAAATGTTTTCCGTGAACTACAAAATCGTATTACACTTTGTATTGCTAATGATGAAGGACATGTGGAAACTTAAAATTTCAATAAAACCTTTAAAAAAATATAGATTTACTTCTTTTAAGACATTTTTATGTTTATACATTCTTTTTATAGATACTAATATTTAAGTAAATGCTCTGTTTATAATAAACAGTATTAGTAACATTTACCGGCCTAAATGTCCGTGAAATTTTCATAGAAAATTTTCATCCTCCGACAGGAATCGAACCTGTATCCTATATGGAACCATCATATAGCCACAGAGGAGAGTTCGGTTAGCAAGATCGATTTTACTGTTTTTAAACTTTAATCTTCCATGAATCTCTCACATACATTCATATCTGCAAATGGCGTATCAAATGTAAACAGATGACGTCACACATTATGAACTGGACAAAGTCCGACAATTATTTTAAGGCACTTTTATATTTATACATTCTTTTTATAGATACAAATATTTAAGTAAAAAAAAACAAAAAAAAAAACAAAAACCAACCTTGCTAACCGAACGCTCCTCTGTGGCCGAAATGGTTAAGGCACGTCAGGCTATATGACGGTTGCATATAGGATACAGGTTCGATTCCTGTCGGAGGCCGAAAATTTTCTATGAAAATTTCTCGGACATTCAGGCCGGTAAATGTTACTAATACTGTTTATTATAAAACAGAGCATTTACTTAAATATTTGTATCTATAAAAAGAATGTATAAACATAAAAATGTCTTAAAATAATTGTCGGACTTTGTTCATTTCATAATGTATTTACTTCTTTCTAATCCTTTTTACAAATTATTTCTATTGCAAATACAAATAAAGTTATAAATTTTTAAAAGTGCACACAAACTTTATGGACACCCTGTATAACTAAATCCCCAGCATTTGCAGCCTGACTCTAGTAACAAACTATAAGTAAAAGTGAGGTAGACAATCTAGTAGTGAGTCACAGCTGAGGGTGGGGCGAGAAACATATTATCCATTCTAGGACAAGTCTATGTAATTGACAGGGAGCATCTCTAGGATAAAGAAATTGGAGCCATAAGGATTTCAATGCAATGCAGTTTCCTTTGCTTAGCAAAGTAGGTATTGGGAACTCCATCAGGTATAATTTGGAACTTCTTAGATATTTCAATACAATGCTTAGCAAAGTAGGTATTGGGAACTCCATCAGGTATAATTTGGAACTGCTTAGATATTTGGCACTTAGCAAAATGGATTGATTTTTTCTGTATATTAATGACCATTACTATTTTTTTTTTTCCATCAGAAAGTGGTTATCTTTTTGTGGGGAGGGGTCACAAAATGTACCTAATATAGGTCGAAACATTAACACCAGAAAGCATAGGAAGAATGAACGCAACTATGTGAACAACGCTGACTAGATTTCCAGTTTCAATTATCAACAAAGACAAAATCTCACATGATTACTATCATGAACTTACATTCAATCCTGTTAAGCAATGTTGAGCCCAGTCATTACTTAGACTGGCGGGTCGCTTGGGAACACTGGGTACTGTAAGCAACCTGCTGCTATCAGAAATATGGTTCGGCTTTAAATAACCCACAAAGGGTTGCTAAGTCATAAAAAACTAACCACTCAATCCTATAATTAGAATGACACTGTATATAAAATTGTTGTGAATGCACATCATTTTCTATTTGTTTGATGACGTTTTGTTAAGTCTTGTTGAATCTCATGAATTTTAACATCGAGATCTTTTCAAAAAGAAACTTTTTTTTATTGTTAGTTCACTCGATACGAGGCCCAGATGCTACTCAATGTCAATTGCTTCTGATTGAAGAGACCACAATCTTGCTATAAACCCCACCACCCAAAAAAAACTAACAACAACAACAAAAAAAAAAAAGCAATGACAACATTTCATTAATATTAATGTAATATTGTGTGGTAATGCAATTCTACTCATCACCAGCTGTGATGACATCCAATGTCGGCTGTATGTGAATACAAATTAACAAAAGGTTTACCAGGTAGGTGTTCCAAGAAATACTTCTTGGAACACCTGGTAAGAAATGTTGACTTTTTAAGTTTTTTATTCGAGGTCAGTCTTATACCAACTATGAACAGGGACACCCCCTCCCCATTTTCAGTACACTGGCCTTGGGAGGAAAAGCAGGAATGCTGTCTTCTAATGGTAGATTTCATTGGGATGTGGTAGTGTATATTTAAATGTTTTTCACCCATTTTTTTCACATCTGCACTTATAAATATGCAAAATATAGTCCAAGAAAAGCTTAAACAGATTAGGACTTAATGAATATAATAAAATTGCACTGCAACTTTCAAGTCAGCAATTTCAGGACCAATTTATTCTTACAAATTATACGAAATTGAATCGGCAAGAGACCCTAAAAGAAAATGTCTTTTGGAAGACAAGCGAACAAAAATGCAGAAATTCATATAGTTAAAATCATTTCAAAACAATCTCTTCAAAAAATAATTTTTATTTAATTTTTTTACAAACTTTTAGAAATGGTTGCTTCATTTCCTCCAATTTAATTATAATTGAGTTTTTTATTTCATTATTAGAAAGATTATTGACACGATCAATCATTGAAGTTAACAGTTCAAGCACCAATGCAACATGGAACTTGTCAGGCATAGAGGTTGGCATGTCCTCTGAAGACACATCGTCAGTGCTTGCTCCTGCATCTTCATTCGGATTGAACTCAAGGGTTTTGTCCCTAGAACTTTCTGATTCTTCATCTTTGGTAATCCCATGTTTTCTTTTCTTTGGAACCGGATGGAACATTGAAAAATGTTGGTTGAAAATAGCAATGAGCTCCACAAGAAACAAGAAGATTTTGCCAGGATTTAGATGCTCAGCAATTTTTAAGAGAAGGTTCATCATTGAAAATATTTGGTAGATAAGTAACAAAGCCAACATTGGGCTCAACTGTGAGAGAATAGCTGGCGACAAAAGAACATTCTGAAAGGAGAAAACAATCAAGAACAATTAAAACTAAAATGACAATATTTGTTAGGTTTCATGGGAAAATAAAAACATCTTTTGGCATAACTTTGTAATCAAAATATACATTGCAAAGCATAGGGTCTGGAATTAATAAGCACCAGAAGCGGTCACTTGCTAGACCACAAGTCATAAACATAACAAAGCTGAAGTAATTAGAAAATATTCTCTATGAGCAAAGACCATCCTTCATTTGTTTAGCAGCCTATCAACTCCTTATGGGTCATTTAATGCCAAAATTTAATTTTCTTGGGAGCATTAGTAAAATCTTTTTTTTTTTTTCCTTTACAAAAATGTATTGCTAGTATTTTTACTATAAAATTTTTTCTACTTTCATAGTGTTTTGACCAAAGTCTGGGGTTAATTATTTAGCCAAAGCTGAGACCCCCAACAGGTGGTACCACCCCTGGTCGGAGTGGACCTGGGAACAACAGCAATTAAGAGGTAGTTCCATGCTCCTCAGAATCTCCCAATCAGAGGCCTTGCTGCTGGATGTAGTTTATCATCATACCCAGAACGACATTCTTTTTTGAATCTTGCGGATTGGAGAGAAAGAGATTGGAGGGAAAGATGTCTACGCAGTCTACATCTATAGATGTAGACGGTGTAGACATAGTAACCAATACTGCAGTTTCATACCCAACGTGAATACCAAATTAATAGAATAGTCTTCTCCGGCTCAAATTGATGAGCCTTACACTCATCCAGGGTTAGAAAACATTTATGGAATCCAGCTGGATCTGCTTCAAATGTTGTCAAAATTTTCCTGTTGCACTTTTGATCAGGTGTTCAAAGACATTGAACCCGCAGAGCAGAAACCTTCATCATGCCAAGTTCATTGTGCAGAATATTCTTAACTCTCTTATAGGATATGCTAATAGCAATGGCTATTTGATTTGTAGTCAATCACCTGTCATCCATCTACATGTGGTGAACACAACCAATGTTTTCCTTGGTGGTGGTGGTAGTAGTTGCAGGACATCCAGAGCTTGGGTCATCTTCAAGACTATGTGTGTAACTGCACACTTTTGCACTATTTATAAAGCTGGGACATCATCCCCCAATGTAGAAACCATGTCAGCATGAATGTCTTTGGGGGGCTAAACTCTTTATTTTCTGAGAGTACTTGTTAACACCATGATGCCAAATTTTGTCCATTTAAAAAGACAACGCTACTAGTTACTTTTGAAGTCTTCTTTGAACAGTCAGATGTCAGTCTACCTGGAATGATCAATGCAGTTATTCATAAGAAGATTTGAAATTAATGCCTGCAATATTTTACAGCTCTAGCAACATGCTTCCATAGTCAGTCTATGAAGTTTTCAACCTGCCCTTGTATTCTAGTCAAAATCCTCCCCCCATTTACTAAAGTGGGAGTGTGGTAAGTGTAATTAGATGAGAGAAGAACCCTCATAAGAAAACAAAAAGTATTAAAAAATTATCACATGCCTCTGTTCACTTACCTTGGTGAAAATGAAGACATTATCAAAGACATATTGCAGAATAGCAGTGTCAAGCCCAACCTGTAGAACTATCACATCCAAAAACAACTGGGATAAACCAAGGTAACTCTTTAAAACTGGAAAATATTGAAGAAACAAAAAAAGTGTTTAGACAACTGAAACACCTTAAAAAATAAACATAAATCAAGGTCTAAAAGTCATTGAAGGCCAATGAATTCTGCGACACAACTGGCCGCCTGGAACAATAAGGACAAAAGAAAGAAGGTGAAATAATAAGAATGTGATTGAGCTGAAGATTCAAATGTAGAATTAACACAGAGTTTACCAGTATAAGTGTAATATTCACCCTTCCGATTCTCAGGATATCATTGTGACAGCACTATCAAAATTTGACAGTAACAAAAAGGAAAGCAATTGAACATTTTTAAATTCAATTTTACTGTCTTATAAATAAAATTATGTTAGTATTCTGTATTTTAAAATCTTCCACTTCTGGTGTGTGTGTGTGTGTGTGTATATATATATATATATATATATATATATATATATATATATATATATCTCATAATGAGAAGCCACATATACTTTCTTGATATGTATATAATATGGAGAAAACAACTGAAAAGTTGCAAATTAAAAAAAAATTTAATGTTTTTTTTGTGAAAGTATTTATTTATCAAATATATATATATATATATATATATAAAAATACTTTCACAAAAAACATTCAATTTTTTTTAATTTACAACTTTTCAGTTGTTTTCTCCATATTATATATATATATATATACACACACACGATAAAGTATAGTTTTAAGGTATGCAATATTCATAGGTTAAAGTGCTCAATATCGGGGATAATGAATATATAAATATAAAAGTGGACACTGAATTCAACACGCAGAGGCGCCAGTCTGTGTCAGGCTTGACGACTGCATTTAAGCATGAAATAGACTGTCACCTCTGGATGTTGACTTTAATATATATTTATATTATAAAAAAAAAAAAGTACAATTTTCTGCTCACATGAGCCAAGACATTATCAACCACTGAAATGTTTGGACATGACTTTTCTCATAGACTTGTTTCTGAGCCTGATTACAAGGACACTGTGTCAAATTCAGTGTAATAAAAAGTAATTGAAGACAATGTCAAGATTATTATTCAATCAAAAGAATAGAATTTAAAACTTGAGACAATTTTGAAATGTGGCTTGAAGTGAAAAGGATCAAATATGAAGCAGCAGCTACCTGATTTAATTACTATTCATTCATGACATGACCGAGTGGGTAGTCAAGAGAAATGGAAATCATCAGATCAAGTTACCTACATCAGTGAGTTAAGAGGATGCTGAATTCCAAAATACCAGGTGGACAATCAACAATTCCAGACATCACCTAAAACTGCTCTCAAACAGACAACACACTTGCTGCAACCATAATTTTACAAGGCAATACCAACTTCAATAAGTTTTCCACAACAACATTCATTCAGCATTTCTCACCCATTTATGAACATGTCTGCTATTACTTCAACCTATTAGCTTAGATACTTAAAATATTTCGAGTAAACCTTTGCTATTTTATTCTTTTCACATAAATTATATTAGTGAATTAATGCGTCCTAAATTTAAACAACTTGAAAAATGTTTGCTCATCAACAAATACTAGTTAAAAATAAAATCCTTGCATTCACCTTGATAAATTCCCTCAGAGGATGAAACACATTGGCTAAGATAAGTTTTCCTTTTATCTTTATACAAAGATTATAGTAAATAAATTCTTTCCAGTTCAAATTCTTGCTAACATTCTTTTTTTTTCTTGTTCAACTAAAGAGATAAGTTTCCAATATTATTTTGTACATGGGGAAAATTCCACATAATATATTTGAACAATGAAAAGTCCAGTAGAAATTAATTGCACTCTCCAGACATCAGAAATTGAAGAGAGAAAGAAAAATTTTAACCAGCTTATATTTGGTTCATTGGGCAAATGTAAGTTGAAAAGGGAGACAAGTCTGCTGCTACTGCTGCTTGGAACTATCCATTAAATTTGGGGAGGGGAAATAACTGAATTAGTTAACATTATCAGTGCCAGATGTCTATTTGCCTTGCAGACCAATTCACTAATGTCTTACATCAATCCTCGGAAAAAGAGAAAAAAAAAAAAAGAGAGAGTACCCCTACTAGTGTGGCCTTGTGCCAGACTAAGCTACGTTTGGTAAGTAAATTTTATCTCTGTACTAACCAGACAAATCAAGGCATGGAATGGAAGGCAGAAAGCTCGCTTGGAACAACACAATGAGCTGATTGTTTTCAAGAAGGTGCATCAGGAACTGACAGACCAGCAACCCCTCCGCAGGCAAGAAATTTGGAAGAAGCTGTTAAGAAAAAAAAAAAAAATCTCTTAAGCAAAATTAAAAACATACATCATGACAAGACAGAGTACATCATGGCACTGAAAACAAAGGATTGAGTAAGTAATTAAATCAAAGCACTTAAAATTAAATTATTTCTTCATATATGAAGAATCAAAAAATATGATACTCACCCTTGCAAGGAAGTTCCCAACTAGCATCCAGTTGGCAGACAAAAATAAAGGGGCACATAACTTAAAACAGAACCCAGCGTTCATGGCATAATGATGGATATTTATTGAGCACAGTATCCACACCAAAATCAGGACCTAGAGAATAGGCTTGCCCAAGTAGCAGAATGGAATGGCCCAGTCTGTTATATAAACCATTCACCAACTGTAACCCAGACAAATTATTTAGAGCAGACATAACATCCAATACAGTTGAGTACTGTCTGTTTCTCCAACTAAATTCTACAATATACTAAACATTATCAACATGGTTCGGTTGATAGATTCTTCAGCCTTCATCAGAATTCTTAGAAAAACAACATAAAGGAAAACGTATTTCAAAGAGAAAAAAATTACAACCATGGAATATACACTTTATAAGGGCTGAAGAGAGGATCAGCTGGTTTGGTTTGTTTTATGGCATATCAACCTGTATGGGTTATTTAATGCTAAAAAGATTTTTATTGCTGGTAATATTTTTTTTCCAAAAAGTATTCTGATAATATTTTTTTTTCAAAAATGCATTGCTGGTAATAATGTGTTACTGGTAATAATTTTTCCTCAAAAGTTTATTGCTTTAATAACTTTTTACAAAAATGCATTGTTGGTATTAAACCCTATTTTTACACTTTCATAGTGTTTTGAAAACAGTGTGGTGGTTAACTATTTGCCTATAGCTTGTACCCTAACAGGTGCTACCACCCTGGGTCAGGGTAGACCTGGGAACACCAGCAATTAAGAGGTGGTTCCATGCTCCTCCAGACCAGAGAGGCCTTGCTGATAAACATAGTTTATTGTCTTACCTCAGGACACGGATATAATTTATCGTCATATCCAGGACAGCATGTTTGTGGGAAATCATTTTTGTAGGTTAAACCTTTTTTAATCCGTGACACTTGTAAATATAGAAAATTATTGACATGTTAACATTTTAAATGGGGTGCTGTTCAGAATACCAATACAGTATAAAATCAATCCCTGACTTTTTACAGAGTTATCAGACCCTTTTTTGTTTAGAAATTTGAAGTTTGAAACTGTGCTTATTGACATTGTTGATATCTGCATATGAAAACAAATGGATATATACATTTTTATGTGTTATTTTAAGAAAATATTTTAAACAGGCAATTGTTTGGCAAAATAAGTTTTTTTTTTTTTTTAATTTTTTACAAAGATTTTTGTATCATCTGTTTTGTCATGCATACATCTGTTTGTTAAAGAACAAACAGATGTATACATTTTTAAAGTAGTGCCACATTTTTGTTAATTTGCATAAATTAACAAAAGTATTAAAACCCTATAGGACATCGATGATGTAAGTACATTTACAAGGCATAATATTTGTAAATAAAAAAAATTAAAAAAAAAAACAATGTTTTTAAAAGTAATTGGGCAGCAAAATGCAAAAAGTCTTATCAATATTTGCTGCTAAGATCCTCGTTTTGAATCAATGTTGCACATCGGCAACTGCAGGATTTCACTAAACTTTGACATTCATCAACTGTAATTTTAGCCCATTCGTCCTGTAATTTTTCCCATAGATCTTCGACATTTGACGGATTCCGAGCCACAACATTTTGTCCTAAAGTCTTCTATGGGAGTCATGTCAGAACTTTGAGCCAGCCAATCCCTAAAGTTTATTGCTTGGTCGTTCAGATAAGCAACAATCTGCTTTGCCTTATGGCAGGGAGCATTATCCTGCATGAACACAGGATTTTCAAACCCTGAATTTTGTAATGCCAGTACAAGTTCTTCTAACAAATTCTTGTACATAACAGCAATAACTATTATGTAAGCGTACAAAAGGTGATGTATCCAGACGTGAAAACATGCCGAAAGCCATCATGCTGTCTCTGCTAAACTTGACAGTCTTCTCGGTGCACTTTGAACTTTTACCAATTCGTCTTCTTACATTATGTCTTCCATCAGAACCAAATCTATTAAATTTACTTTCAAAAATACACTGGCCTACTACTTCTGTGGACACCTAGCATAAAGGCCTATTTTTTGCAAGTGTCTAGACAGTTTGTAGAGACATTAATATCATTTGAAATTTCTTGTGAAATGTCTGTTGCAGTTCGAAAACAGTCCTTCAATGCTAGGCACTGAACAATCCTGTCTTCACTGGTCATTGTTTTCCTTGGTCTACCCAACTTGTTTGGACTGGTTAAGCGGCCAGTGTTTTCTTACAGTTTCAGAGTTTGACTCACGATCCTTTTACAGCACTTCACCGATTCAGCTGGTCAATTGTGTGATTTTTCACAATTTGACATCAGCTCTTAGAGACTTGTCAACTTTTCATCAGTTCACCATGTTGGAAAATGACAGTGCTGATGAACAATATTTATCATAACCTCGCTTATCAGAAATTCAGATCATATGCATCATTCTCTCATATATCCAACTTGTTCCTTAATTTTGAACACTTGATATTTGAGTAGGAGTCATAGCTCTATCTGTATCATTCCAAATAACTTACAGATTTAAAAAAAAAAATCAACTGAACTGCCATTTGTCAACATTTAATGAAAATTTCAGAAAAATTGGACTTATATTTTTTGAGATATCAAAGTTTTAATTTTTGTTCCTTAATTTTGGACACTACTCAGTGTGTGTATTTGGGCAGAAATCACACTTTTATACAAGTTTCATTGAGACGACTGAGAAGGTACTGCAGTTAATTTTTTTTTTCCTTTCATTTTTATTTTGTTCTTATAATTTTTTCCTTTTCTGGATGTAAATTATGTAGAAATTGGCCAAATGTTTTGTTATGTCTGAGCACTTTCTGCTAGACATTTAAACCATTACTAAGAATGATTTGATTTTTACTTTTAACTGAATGTCTGGATTGTTTTATGCATGTATCTCGAGTTAAAGCAATGTTTTATTTTCCAAACATGGTCAGTACATTGTGGACATGTTCTTAGTACTGAATGTTGGCTTTTCTTTTTTTTTTTTTAAGGGTTCTATAAAAGAAGCATTATTAATTAAAAAAAAGCCAACATTCAGTAATATCAGCTATGAACAATAGTCACAATGTCTTTGGGGAGAAATGTAGGAAACGTTCAGCACATTGTGTTAAATATAATATTTTACATATATTTTATATATAATATTTTACATATATTATTATATTTTACATATATTTTATAATATTTTACATATATTATTCTACTTTACATATATTTTATATATAATATTTTACATACAATATTATATTTTACATATATTTTATATATAATATTTTACATATATTTTATATAATATTTTACATATGTTATATATATTTTACATATATTATATTTTACATATACTTTATATAATATTTTACATATAATATTATACATATATTTTATTTTACATATAATATTATATTTTACATATACTATATTTTACATATAATATTTTACATATAATATATTTTACATATAATATTATATTTTACATATAATATTATATTTTACATATTATATTTTACATATATTTCATATATTATATTTTACATATATTATATATATTATATTTTACATATTATATTTTACATATATTATATTATATTTTACATATTATATTTTACATATATTATATTCTACATATATTTCATATATTATATTTTACATATATTTCATATATTATATTTTACATATATTTCATATATTATATTTTACATATATTATATTTTACATATATTTCATATATTATATTTTACATATATTATATTTTACATATATTTCATATATTATATTTTACATATATTATATTTTACATATATTTCATATATTATATTTTACATATATTATATTTTACATATATTTCATATATTATATTTTACATATATTATATTTTACATATATTTCATATATTATATTTTACATATATTTCATATATTATATTTTACATATATTATATTTTACATATATTTCATATATTATATTTTACATATATTTCATATTATATTTTACATATATTATATTTTACATATATTTCATATATTATATTTTACATATATTTCATATATTATATTTTACATATATTTCATATATTATATTTTACATATATTATATTTTACATATATTTCATATATTATATTTTACATATATTATATTTTACATATATTTCATATATTATATTTTACATATATTATATTTTACATATATTTCATATATTATATTTTACATATATTATATTTTACATATATTTCATATATTATATTTTACATATATTATATTTTACATATATTTCATATATTATATTTTACATATATTATATTTTACATATATTTCATATATTATATTTTACATATATTATATTTTACATATATTTCATATATTATATTTTACATATATTATATTTTACATATATTTCATATATTATATTTTACATATATTATATTTTACATATATTTCATATATTATATTTTACATATATTATATTTTACATATATTTCATATATTATATTTTACATATATTTTATAATATTTTACATATATTTTATAATATTTTACATATATTTTATAATATTTTACATATTATATTTTACATATATTTAATATATAATATTTTACATATATTTTATAATATTTTCCATATATTTAATATATAATATTTTACATATATTTTATAATGTTTTACATATTATATTTTACATATAATATTTTACATATAATATTATATTTTATATATAATATTTTACATATAATATTATATTTTATATATAATATTATATTTTATATATAATATTTTACATATATTATATTTTATATATATTTTATATATATATTTTATATAATATTATATTTTATATATTTTTAGATGTGCTGCTCTGCACTGATTGATAAGTGATTTTGCAAATGTTATTACTGACCTGTGCAAATGCTGTAGTAACACAATCACGACTGAAGAGAATGTAAGGTGGCAAACTGCGTATGACGCTGGTGCAAAGTTCTTCATCAATACTTGCAAGCCGGAGTAAATGAAGGGTTTGTTGAAGATCTGAAAGAGATTAAGAAATAAGATTAAATAAATTGTACAAATGTCCCCACCCCCCATGGACATGCAGTGTGTGTGTGTGTGTGTGTGTGAGCTACTCACTCCTTCCCAGGGTGTGTTCCTGTGTTCATGCCTTCCTTATGCACATATCTGTTGTTCTCTCCCTCTGTGTGTGTGTATGTATTTTTTTTCTCTTCCCCTCCATTTTTTTATGTGTATGCACTGGGTAGGGGTGCATGTATGTTACTCACTCCCTCTGTGTGCATATATGTATGCATGGTGCTCTCACTCTTCTGTGTGTATGCGTGTTCCTCTATTCTTCTTTGAGTGCAGGTGTGGTTCTCTAACTCTGTCCATCTTGTCTCTCCTTTATGTGTTTGAGTGGGTGCACACAAAATTCATTCATCACTCAAGGCCATGTAAACACCTTTGAACGCTGTCAAGGTTGGACAGAGAAGATTGGGTATCACCGGCCCAGATATGGCAGCATTACTCCATTGTTGGTCTGATCTGATTCTTGTAAAAGATAAAGCTCTGCAGCAGGAGTTCAGTATTTTCTGAAGAGTTACAATAAACTGAAAATTCTTCCAGCATCTTTTGCAATAACATTTCCCACATATCTGAATAAACTGAACCCTTTACTAATCACACAACAACTGCTTTCAGTAACCTATCTTGAGTGGCACTTCGGCCTTGTATAGAGTGAACATTAGTATATAAAAACAATCATAAATATTTCAACTGTATCCCTCTCTCTACCTTGGGTGGTTCAATGAATTCGTGTTATAAAATTTTTTTAAAAATTATTATTTTTTTTTTTTTTTTTAAACTACATAATTTTTTTTTAACAGTTTTCAGTTAGTTACAATGAACATCAAGAAAAAAACAGCACTTACCACATGTCTGTGTGATTCCATGAGTTTTCAAGAAAGACAAGACCATTTTATCACTAAGCTGAAATAAATTAACATTAAAAATATTTGGATGCAATACAAAAACATTGGAACAAAACAAAAGAGAAAAGTGAAACTGTAATCATGTCACCAATTTGTTATGATACAAATAAAGCAATAACTTTTTTAAATTAAAAATCTTAGCGGCATCTTTATGTTTTGATTGGTAATGACATCTCTTAGAATTTTATCATCAACTAAATGTTAGCTGAGCTTAAAAACAGAAATTTACTATCAACATTGGAAATAAATTAATAATTAAAAGCATCTTCATTATAATCACAATAAAATAGACATACGACAGGATAAAGAACAATTAGGAAACATTTATAAATCTAGCATTTCTCTTTTATTAAAGCTTCAGAGAATGTGATATGGTAAATGTTTTCAGGTATGTCAAGCAGCATCTGTGTGATGTGGACAACCACCAACCATAATGCCTTTTAGACGCACACACATGCGCATTATCAAACTAGAATTGATACACTTAGACATTATACACACAAATGATGGTTGACGAGTCAAATGCACATTAAGACCTGCTTAACCAATGAAAATCAAGCACAAAAATAAAAAAACTAGTATTACTTTCTTCATATCTCATTCTCTGATCAAGTTTTAGTAAAAATGAAACATGTTAGATTTAAAAATGTTTCTGATTTATTCTTTATCCTATCATTCTGCCAGATTGCAACCCATATTCAATCTGTATTTGATCCCTATATATATATATATATATATATATATATACACACACACACACACAGTAACAAGCATAAAGATCAGAACAATGTTAAGAAAAGGTCTAAATGTAAAACATTTTATTTTAAAGCTTCAAAGAACATTTTATCAAGGAAAAATAAGGATATGAAGGTAAATTATATAATTCCAAAATATAAAGATCAATAAACTTATTTTGATAAAGTTATGACTAATTATATAACATTCGAAAAAATAGATGATCAAAAACATCAGAACAATTAACAAAACCATACTATTATAATGGATACATCATATCCAAATGAAAATAGCGTTCATAATTCATTAGTACTTGATGTGTAGACCTTTACTTGCAATAACAGCTTGATACCTTTTGCTACATGAGCGAATTAATGTCTTGCATTCATTAACAGATATATTCTCCCATTCTCCTTTCAAATTTGTCCATAGTTCTTCGATGTTTGTTGGATTCTTTTCCTTAGCTCTTTCATTTAGTAACTTCCAAACATTCTCAATATAATTCATGTCTGGGCTTTGAGCAGGCCACTCCATAACAGTAACATCCTCCTCAGAAAGAAATGTCTTAACAGACTTTGCTGTGTGACACGACGCGTTATCTTGCATAAATACAGCTGGTTGATTAATTGCAGTTCTCAAATTAGGTACAAAATGTTTCAATATCTCTTTGTATACAGTTGCGTTAATTTTACCGTGCAGCCTAACAAGAGGTCCTGTACCAGCAGCTGAAATCATGCCAAACACCATCACACTTCCTCCTCCAAATTTAAATTCTGCTCTTAGTGCCCTGAAGCGAATATCGTTCCTTAGGACTTCGTCGAACAAACTTTCTCCCTTCACAACCGAACATGTTAAACTTTGACTCATCGCTGAAATGAACACAATCCCACTGTTCTTCTGTCCATATGACGTGTTCAGTGGCAAATTTCAATTGGCTCATTTGATTCTTTTTAGAAATGTGAGGCTTTGTAGAGGCTACTCGACTGTTCAAATTTATTTCATTAAGTCTTCGGGAAATAGTGTGCCTTGATATTTTAATGCCAAGGTTAGCTTTAGCTCTTTTAGAGAGAGCTGTTGCTGTCGCAAATCGATCCTTTTTTGATTAATTACCAATCGATCTGTCTTCCCTTGCAGTAGTTTTTCTAGGCCTGCCAGGTGGTTTCCCCAATCGAGAGTTTATCTTCATTACATAACTTGACTATCAGTTTTCTAAGTTCCAATGACGTCACAGATTTTTTCGCCATGTTTACAATGCAAGAGACAGTAAAGAGTTGGTGTAATTTAGTAAAATACCCGATTTTATATTCTTACCCTAAAAATTTTTCAATAATGCAAAATAATTATTAAATTTTATGGATTTATTTAATCGTTCTGATGTTTTTGATCATCTATTTTTTTCGAATGTTACATAATTATACTTATAACTTTATTAAAATAAGTTTATTGATCTTTATATTTTGGAATTATATAATTTACGTTTATATCCTTATTTATCCTTGCTAAAATGTTCTTTGAAGCTTTAAAATAAAAAGTTATTTTCACATTTAGACTTTTTCTTAACATCGTTCTGATCTTTACGCTCGCTACTATATATATATATATATATGAGAGAGAGAGAGAAATAAATATGTAGGTACATTAATATGAGAGAGTTCTTAAGTTTTTTTTCTCAGAGTGACCAAGTCAGGGACTTAAAAAAAAGAAAAGAAAAAATCTGAATGTTGGTCATTTAGCCAGATTTTAAGAAATGGATCAGGACAAAAACTTTACAAGTCCAGAAATTAAGAATAAAAAACAAAAAAAATTTTTTTTATAAAACCTTGAATGGTGAATAGCAGTCAGATACTGTTGTGGCCTGTTACAGGCCAGAAAGAAAGACACAGAAGACAAAGGTAGGTTGAACAAGTGTATTGATGTAACAGTTATATACAAAGTAAGAGTGTTATTAGTCAGCAGATAGAAGTGTCCATCCAAACTGTCAGGTTACACTGCATCTCGGCTGCACACACAGGAAGTCTCGCAGGTTAGTATTTATGAAAGAGGAAGAGTTCATTCTACTGTAGGTAGGTCACCATAACAGATAGACCAAGCAATATACAGTTAAAATTTCAGCTCACAATTCAACTAATAATTACCACACTACAGACTAATTGTTCCATTTCTGAGAATTCTGAAATAACAATATTCAAACCAAAATTCCCATCTTGCTGACCTTCAAACACTGCTAGGCAATGATATTTACTAAGCTTAATTTAATTAGGCACAAAGAAAGAAGACTGTATTGCTCCAATCTTTCTAGTGGAGAAGAGCTGACAGCAATTAAAATAATCATTATGGCTTTTATCTAAGCTCAAAATCCAACCACTAATGCCAATGTTAAACATTCGACTCTTTCAGCTACAAGGCATGGCATTGTTGTCCAGTTTTATGGCTGGCCATCATCAAGTGCTTATAAATATGGCTGGCCATTAATATATACATTTTATTTCATCTTGAAATGGAAGCAGAAAGCCTCAAATGGAAATATTTTGCATTTAGTTTTAGGTATTGTATTTTCTTGGACACATAACAAGGCAGGAGGTCTTGGAAAACTTAACCTGAGGGCAAGAGAGATAGAAGGCAGCAGCTTACCATCTATGTAACAAGCCAGGCTGAATGGATGGCAAAACAAGGGTTGGGATACTTAGCAGAGGGAAAACATTGCTAAGAACCACAAGAGATAGAAAGTTTTCCCAAAGGGACACACCACATGAAGATTTTTTGATGGCAAATTTTTCCACAAAAAGTTTACAATTAGCTTAGAAAGAAAAAAAAAATTCTCAGCACAAAAAAATATTTTTTAAATTAAAAATGAAATCATACTTGATGACCAAGCTCCAAAAATCTACCCACGACCCCAAAAAAACAAAAACAAACATACCTGTTGATCAGGTTCAGAATTTTGGTGTTTGAGAAACAAGAGATTCCTCACACGTAGTCGCACTGTCCAATCTAAAATTGACAATTTGTGATTGAGCCACTCACAAATTTTGTCTGCAAGAATAAAAGTGGTTTTATTATATACACACACACACACACACACACACACAGTTTCAAAAGTCTGTCTCACATTCTAAGAACTTATATCATGAACTACAAATGGTAGCATGATTGAACTGGTCCCATTTAAAAGCTAAAACTGTCAAGTTTTCTTTGGTTAAATTAATTTTAATTCAATTATCTGAACACTACTTTGCCTGACATATGGGTTGGACGTTCCAGCGAGACTGATCGCATGCTCCTGTGATGGCCACCTAGGTCTCCAGACCTCACGCCATGTGACTTTTTTTACTGGGAGTATGTGAAAGGCTTCATGTAGGTACCTCCCCTTCCCAGAGACATAGATGATCTGAAGACACTAATAAATGAAGCCTTGGCGACCATCAACAATGCTATGCTTGGTCGCATTTGGCAAGAACTGGATTATTGTTCGGATATGTGTTGTGTAACATGTGGTGCTCACATTGAAGACCTGTAGAAACTGTATAGAGACGGGGAAATATTAGCTTTCAGGAAATATGAATTGTGTTTTGATATCTTCAGTAGTTATTAAGACATACAGTGTTGTCATATGACACAGACTTTTGAAACACCCTGTATATAAGAAGTGGTAGTTTTTTTATTAAGCCGACAGATTTTATTACTTAAATCTTTTTAGTGGATACCCATATTTGAGTACATTCCACCTTTTATTTGTTAAAAAGTATATTTATTTTCATTTACTGGTCTTAATATTCGAGAAATCTTATTAAAGAAAAATATACGCTCTCTGGCAGGATTTTAACCTGCATACCTGTTGGTAGAGGAAACTGCCGTTAGATTGGCCATGGTTTAGACTGTCTTGGCTACTAAGTGCATTTATAAGGCACTATTCAACTTTGATCATCAATGTACTTCAATAAACACTATTTGATTACTTATACTATTTATTCATTATGTTGGAATGGTTGGCAAAACATTGGCTCATTGCCAATGGATACAAACTTTATAAAATGGTAAATAAGGATTTTGGTTCACATATTTTAATAATTTAGTAAATGTTTATAAATTTAGGAATAAAAACTGGTTTCATATTTTTTACTTTATAAATTGGTAAATGATAAATATTGCATTGTGTTAGTTTTTAGAATGTTGCAAATACAAAATTATTCTTGTAAATAAACAATCTAATAAATAAATATTGTTTAATATTTTTGTTGTAAATTTTCAAGAAAATAAAAAAAATGAATAGATTCACTTTCATGTGTTTTCCTTTCATTTCAATTGTTATGATTGCTTTTTAAAAACAAACATTGCAAAGGAGTTTTGTTTGGCTGTTTAACAGCATATCAACCTCTATGGGTTATTTAATGCTGAAATCTAAATATTTTCAATCCAATTTAATTTTTTTGAGATAATAATGGTTTTAGTGATACAAGTCTTCCTAATTAACCCATAGCTGGGAAGAGAAGATGTGGATTCATACCTTTTCCCAAGGGTATTTGCATGTAAATGAACAAAATATTGCAATAACAATGATAAATATGAATGCTGGTCATTATTTTAAGAAGTAAGGGGGTACAAATGAAAAGTTTTAAAATTGACAACTTTTTCCATTTCAATGAAACAGACATTAAACACTTCTTTTTTTTATTTTCTCACTGAAACCAAGTAGCGTCTCTGATATGTCTTTTCTTCAAAACAGAATAGTCCATTATTTATGAAGCACTAGTAGGGAGGGAGAAGGAAAATTATAATATGATACTGTTAGTGAAATATCAATATTCATCCCTACCTTGTACCGATACAAGCTTTATTCAAAATTATTAAGATGCTTTCTAAGGATATCAAATTCATGAGCCAAAATAATTTGAAATTTATTTACATTCAAATTCAAGCCACAACCTTGCAGTCCCAGGTGTTTGGTAATTCTGCTAAAAAAAACTTGGACAAAACAATTTTCTGAATCGATCACATGTGAATTCCACAGCCAGAATTACATATACATTTACTTATAAGTGAAAAAAACAAGGAAAAAAAAGCCAATTACTTACCTGGATTAGCGGGAAGGTTTTTCAGAATGATTTCTTGTAGAAGACCCAGAGCTGAAATAAGCAATGGCTTCATTTTCCAAAAAAATTCTTTTTTGCCAACTTCTTTCCAGGTTTCTATTGAAGAATTTAAAGCATGACAGATTTGGACGATGACAACATGCAAGTGAAGCCCCTCGATGCAAGTTGAATGTTGAATCTGTTCACTTTCAAGAACAATGAGTAAAAGTTGGAGAATGAAAACTGGATTTGGTTGGTTGGCATCAAGTGGAAAGTTCAAATGGAGACGAGGCAAAATGTGGAAATGAAAGACTTCGGAAACTCTCAACAAATGTTTCGTTACTCCAAATTGCTTTCGGACTCCAGTAGATACTGGCTGTAAAAAAAAAAATTGAATAAAAAAAAAAAAAAAAAAATCTTGATTCTGTTTATAACTTTTCTAATAATTCAGTATCTTGAAGGCTGTAGAACAGATCAGCCAAACTGATTCAGGTAACTTAAATGCTTCAAAGACTAAGTTATCTGACAAAAATTTGGAAACAATCTGTTCTGCAAGTGAAACTTTTTATAGTTAGTTTGATGGATTTGTATTCTATGGCTTATCAACATTCTGCAGGTTATTTAAACCTAGAAAATATTTTTAGATTGTAAGAATTTATCGGAGACAATGATTTACTGATACAAGTCATACTAATTAACCATAACTTGCAGGGAGAAGAGGTGGATTCATACCTTTTCCAAGGGTATTTGCACATAAATAAATATAATGAACCCAACTGGAATTAGAACTCTGCCCACTGATTTTCGATTATGAGCCATTATCCATTACACCACCCACACATTCAAGTTTACATTACCTGCTATTACCAGTAACTACACATCTAGGTACTGACTTATGTCTGTTTGGTTTAATGGCATATCAACGCCTAGTGAGTCATCTAATGCCAAAGTAAGTAGGGTTGGGGTTTTATATTTGTGGATTATTATTTCATAGTGAAATTAAGGTAAGCTTTTATTAACATTATAGTTGCATCAAAAATAGTATTTAGTTTTAGTATTTATAAACTGTACTTACATTAAAAGTTAAGTTTTCTTTTTATAGGTCCTGGTAAATAGGAGTGTTTCTTTAAATAATTTTAAAATGTTATCCAGATTGACCTTGGTAGAGATTTCTTGCAGGTTATCTGTTTGGTAATATTTGATTCAGGTTCTTACATATTCTCAGTATATGACTTACTGCATACTTTTCCTGGCATGTCATGAACATTGGGGGCTTCCTCTTGCTTTATGAGTGCATCATAGACGTGTGTCCTATACAGAGTCTGGTCAATATCAACACTTTTCTGGATAGTGTATAATTGACCAGGCTTAACTTCAGTGATCATATGAAAACAGGTGTTTCAATCTAAGATGGCCATAAGCCTTTTATGATTGGAAGGATACAGTAAAATATATTTAAAAAATAATACATCAGTGTCTTACTTTGATAAGTTGAGTGACCAATTCAAGAAAGGCATTTTGTTGATTTTCATCTAGTTTGCCAGAATTCAGCACAGTCTCGAGCACTTCGCCCAAAAGTGAGAGAGATTTTACGTCTTTTTTCTCTTCATTGTCAGTGTTGTGACAAGAGGAAGGAATCTGGCAGGAAACAGGCAAGAACCTCAGCAGCTGAAAATAGGAAACAAAAAACAATGATAGTAATTGTGAAAAAGTTAGTTTTCCTATCAGTTGAAGTTTATAAAAATATATTCAAGATATTGAAAGGCCAGAGTTCTCACTCTTTATTATTAATGAAGTTTCCTCCCAAACCTTTTGTTTTTGGTTGTGTGTAAAGTTAACAGCTTGATTATATAACTAATTTTCCCTTTAGTTATTGTGTTATCCATTTCTGTTGTTGCTGCTGTTTCTGTTATTAGAGAGATAAAAGTTTGCTGATAAGGCAAAGTTGGTAGGTTGATGTTGCACTTAAAAAAAAAAAAAAAAAAAAAAAAAAAAAAAATCAACATTGTACTCAGTGTGAAAGGTGGATTTTGATGTGATAAGTACTGCAACCAAAAATTAAATTCATAGCTTTTACCAATTTTTGAGCATTTAGTTCTAACGATCATCTAACGATCATCTGAAAAATGGACAAATACCTCATTTCTGCAGAATTTTGCTTACAAACTGACTTCAGAATTTTATTATTTCAAGAATAAATTGTTACGGGCCAGACAGTACAACATTTCCTTAGATATTGTTTTCTTCAAGACTAATGAGACAGCCTATGGTAACGAGTATATATATATATATATATATATATATATATATATATATATATATAAAAAAAAAAACAAGAAATACTTTACTCAAAGAATACAGTGTCCACAAAAAGTCTTCTACGAACTGCATATAAGCCTATTGTGGCAAACAACTAACCCAAAACCATCAGATCTCTTACAGTAATATAACATATGTGGGTAAAAAAAAAATTCCTGGGAAAAAAAAAAAAAAAAAATCCACTTCATTTTTTATTTCTTGTCTGAGAAAGGACACAGACATGTCTGAAAATTCTGA
Organism: Acanthosepion esculentum; assembly: GCA_964036315.1. Taxonomy (NCBI): domain Eukaryota; kingdom Metazoa; phylum Mollusca; class Cephalopoda; order Sepiida; family Sepiidae; genus Acanthosepion; species Acanthosepion esculentum. Next base: position 98,680,962 of record OZ038489.1, on the reverse strand, counting down.
TTTACAAAAATCTTTCTCATGCTTCCATTTGGTTAAAAGGCCAACTAATATACAATAAATATTATTAGTCTTATTATCAATATTATTATTATTTTTTTTTTTTATCTCTCAAATTCCTTTCACCGATATATATGATAAAATATAGTTTTAAGGTATGCTATATTTATGGGTTAAAGTGCTCAATATCAGGGATAGAGCATATGTAAATATAAAAAGGGACATTGAAGTCAACACCCAGAGACAGCAATCTGTTTCATGCTAAACTCAATCATCAGGGCATCATTAAGCATCGCTTTATGGTAGGTGCCCCTTTGATCCATTACATTTCATAAAACTTCATGTGGCATTACAGAGAAAACAAATCTATCACAACTAATTGAAATATTAAGGACAGAATTAAAAGCAGTGAAAACGTTTACCTGAACAATGACATCCACTTGACATGCATTATTAACTGCTGTGAAAATTGATGTTCTTAACACTGTATCAAGGTCAAGCAATGCATAATGGGATATTCTATTGGGGATCTGAAAAATAAGTACAAATATTAAATATCTAAAAAAATTTAATTCTTTTTAAATGTTAACCTTATAGTCTTTCCTTAAGCTGCAAATATCAATTTAAATGCACACTAAATAGAGTCTAATTAATACAACATTGAGTTCTGTTTATATTCAAGATTTCCCCAATTGTACAAAATATATAACGTTCAAAATTTATGATGTCTTATATCTTGCCCAACAGTGGTTCTTGCTTGATAGGGTTAATACCGTATATACTCGTGTAATGCGCAATCTCATGTATTGTGCAACCCCCAAATTTTCACTTACAAACCTTCACTTACCTTGTCTATCATGCGAGTTCCTTTTTTGAAAGACCAAATTACAATAGACTAACCTCTTTTCCTCTATGTCTTTATCCTATCTTCTAGTTAAGTTAAATGTATTGCTGATAATAAATTTTTACAAAGTATTTCTGGTATTAAAACCTATTTTTACACTTACATAGTGTTTTGACCCCAGTTTGGGTGTTAACTATTTACCCATAGCTGGGACCCTAACAGGTGTTACCACCCTGGGTCAGGGGGGACCTGGGAACGCCAGAAATTAAGAGGTTGTTCCACGCTACTCAAAACCTGATCAGTGGGCTTGCTGTTAGACGTAGTTTATCGTCTTACCCAGGATAGGTCCTTAAGAGAGAGGTTGGATCATCCACAAAACTGAATATGTGCGACAAGTTAATTTTTATTATTAGTAAAAGATTTCACCAATAAAGCTATCTTAACTTGCTCAGTGGGGGGAAAAATTGGCTGGTCACATTTAAAGCCTTGAAAATCAAACTAGTGATGTTCCACTGTCACCAAGTGGACCCTTTTACCTATTGTGACGAGTGGGTGTTCTCTCAGGGAAACCCCATGCCTTGAGCACATATTAGGACTTAAATTCAACCCAGTTGTACTTGTAAATACGATCTATTGCTTAAGATAATAGAAAAATGGTTGGTCCCTTTTATTGCTAACTCCTGCTACCCTCCACCTTTACAAGTGGCAGATCAGGGCTAAAATGAAGTATTGCTGCCATATGTAGGCAGGAGCTGCCCAGTCTTTAATTTCTAGTCTTGATAGAGTCCAAAAGCATCTCCACATCTTTGTGGGGGGGGGGGAATTATTTCCCACTCTACAACCCCTTTCCCACAAGCAAAATCTCACAATCCTCTCACTGTTCTATCTCCATGTGAAGTGTCCAGATGAAATACATTCCTTTGTTCCATCAGTTTTAAGCTTCCCTGCTAAGTCCGACAATGCGCAGGCACATTGTAGCAAACCACACCCTCATTTACTTTGTATTCCATTGGTGAGATGTAAGCTGCACTCTAATAGATTCTTCCCATGAACCACAGCTATGTGGAATCAGCTCCCAAGAGGATACTTCCTTGATCAGTACAATCTTAATCTGTTCATGTCTAGGGTTAATCATTATCTTTCCCCGACATATCCTCACATTGTAACCCTCCACCTTGAGTGACACTTTTTTTTTGGCTGGGTGGGGGGTTGTATAGGGTGGAAGCAAAAAAAATAAAAAAGATTCTCACCTTTGAAAAATTTCTCTCGGTCAATTTGTTTAAAGAAAGAGCTAATTGCTGTTGAGAGCCATCATTTCTCCACCAAGGTCGAACAGCATCGATTTTGTTAGGAAGATAGAAATCCCGGATGAAATAATCTTGTAGTAATGGATCCAGCAAGGAAAAAGCATCCAGTAAAATCTGTGGTGTGAAGATCAAACTTGGTGTAAATAATATCAAAAGGAAATTACTTTCTTTCTTTTGGTTAATTTGCAGTATAAGTACCAAAAGCCTCCAGTATTGAGAATGTACCATTCTGGCGTGAAATTGCCTGATTATTTTGAAAATGACATTAAAACATTCTGCTCCTTTATCGTTTACAATTTATCGACAATGTATGTTCGATCTCTTTTGCGTTGTCTAGCTGCCATTACTGGCATTGTTTACATACATTTTCCCCTAGTCATAATGCGCAGAAGGCGTACTTAGTTAACGGCTTTTTTATAGTTTTTCGTATCTAACTGATCTTGATTACTGCGCGATTTTTGTGGATGTTATTTTAAAATGAGTTTATTTTTTAAAATGAAGTTTTAAATGAATAGTATTTTTTCTTTATTGCCCTTAATAAATCTGCTCAGAGCGAATGAAACAGAATCTTACCCTAAAAATCTAAATTATGAAGCTTTAAATTCAAGAAACTTTTACGACACATTAAAAAAAACAAAAAACGCACAACGTTGAAAAGAGAGTAAAGAAAATCCTTTTTTACTTTTTAGGCACATAATTTTTATTTTATTTTAATTGTCAGATGTTATGTTTTTTTTAGTGCATTCATTTCAAACTTTGCGCATTAATCAAAACAAGTAAGGCCTCCAATGCACATAACTACTTGAGGCAAACATATGTAAACAAAGCCAGTAATGGCAGATATTCTGTGTACACGACAAGAAAGAAGTTACATTGTCCATAACTTCTAAATGGTAATCAAGTGCAATGTTTTAATGTCATTTTCGAAATAACCAGGCAATTTCACATCAGAATGGTACATTCTCAATACTGGGGGGATTTTGGTGCTTATACTGCAAATTAAACTTCTTTTTTTTTGATAATCTTACAAAATAAGATCCTTAGCAATGTTGTAAGATTTTAAACAATGAATAATAAGATAATAAAAATTGCGAAAGCCTGAATCCTAGAATTGAAACTTTCATAGCAGAAAATCAAAATATATTTGAACCTTTTTGCTGCAAGATGATTTTTTCTGGTTGATAATTTACATCATTATAGGAACGACCATGAAATATAATTACAATGTGTAAGGGTTAAGAATTCTAACAAAATAAGTGAACTGAATTTCTCTACTCCACAAAAATGTTTCAAGAGAGCAAATGAGAAAACAAACCTTGAGGTAATCTTTCGTAAGGTCTTCTGCTTCCCCTCTAAAATTAGACAGCCAATTAACTCGTTCCCAAAGAGAGCGAAATAGATCAGCATCTGTTAGTTCTCTCAGGTGATCTTCGAGAATTAAATAACTAGAGAAAAAAAAAAAAAGACATTACTTTAGAAATTTTAATACAAGTCTTAAATACCTGCTAAAAAAAAGAGGGGGGTCAGTTCCCTGTATTTTAAATTTATTTATAAATTTATAACATTTTCTTCTCAAAATTAAAAATGATGAAAATTCATTAACTTAAGACATTCACTTGCATCCTATTTCCCTTGAGAAAGGTATGAATCTATCACACTACCCCACCCCCACAAAGCTATGAGCAAATAGCAGGATATACTGGGTCCTTGGGTTGCAACCTGACTAGAAATTTGGGCGCGGGGGGGGGGGGGTTATATAATTTATCATCCGAAAAGAAAAAATTATTAGATTGCATGAGAAATTGTATAAAAAACTAAGTAAAAGCACCTTGTCTGTCATATTCAATGAAATGTGCATGAAAGAAGGATTGCTGCCTAAATACACAAAATTTAATATCTATTAGTATCTGTCTATATTTTTACGAAGAGATATTGCAATAGATATTATTTACACTATTTACATTGTTCAGACTGTTGTCCTCATCTTTATTGTCATATTCACGTTTCGGGCATTGTACACTCTAGCCTTTTTCAGATGTATATACTGAAGATATCCAGAAAAGGCATGGCATGTGGAACTAGAACAATCTACCTCCAGTGGATGAAATAAAGAATTCGGTTCAAAATTCCAATGTATATCACCTGAAGAAGGCCAGAGCATATGATCAAAATGTTGTGAATATGACGATAAAGATGAGGACAACAGTCCAAACAATGTAAATAGTGTAAATAATATCTATTAGTATTATCTACTAACAGGTATCCGGTGTTACTAGTTGTATTTTGGTTGTCGATCAATATCAGCATGAATTGTGCTAAGTAAAGACAAAGAGAGTGATGCCATACATCTTCTCGGTTTACGTTTTCCATTGACATAAATTGGAAAGTTTATACTGAATCAATTGCTAGGTCTGCTGCTAGGAAAGTTGCTTCTCTCTGTCATACGAGACAATTTTTCTGGACAGAATCTATCTTACAAATTTATAAGTCTACCATTTATCTTTGCTTTGAATATTGCTGCCACATCTGCTCTGTATATTTAGAGATTCTTGATAAAATCCAAAGAATCTGCAATGTTATTGGTTCAGACCTGGCATCTCATCTTCAGTCATTTTCCCATTGCCATAATGTAGCTTCCCCGTGACTTTTCTTTAAATACTTTCAAGATAATTGTTCCGATGAACTTTCCTCTATGGTACCTTGACTTTATGAATTTAAACACGATACTAGATTGGTGGTAAGGTCTCATCATTTTACAGTCAAAATGGCTAGATGTAACCAAGTCCTATGCAGTTTCTTCTCTTGTACTTTGATGACGGAACTCTCTTCAATCTTCCCAGTCAACTTTGATGTTCAAAAATCTAAATGCAATGTCAATAGTTATCTTCTGTCTTCTTAATTCTTTGATCTTTTATTATTCTCTCTCCTTAATAGTATTTTTCTTTTTCACATATACTCTCTTACATTCACTAACCTCTTGCATCTTAGTGGTTTTATTGCTTTGCATGGGGTAAAATGATTATTTAAAAAAAAAAATTCAAATACACAGGTTGCTCTGAAAGCAACATTTCCCATTCTATAATGGTGAGCCAGGACATCAGGGGGCAGATGATGGTGGTACAATAGTAAGGGTTGAACCTTTCTGCCAACACCACACAATTCTTATTGGCATTTTTTTTTCTAACAGCAGCACAGTAGCAGTCTGGTAAAATGGTATCTGATATGAAAATTCATATAAAGCAGCAAAATTTGTGCTTGCTAAACATTTATAGAGACCAAACAGTAAATATGAACACTGTCATGCAATGGGTAATGCATTTCAGCTGTGGCAACAGTGATGCATATGAAACCGTTACCTCTGCTGGTATAGCTCATCAAGGTGCTGCATCAAGGCTCTTGTCTATTGTTTGCAAAAATGCATTACCAGTAATGACATCTGTGTTAGGTGGAAATACTGCCTTATAGTAGAAATTGTTTTGTTTTTTACCCTTTATGAGTTATTTAAAGCTGAAACCTATTCTGGGGCTGTAAGAATTTTTTTTTTTTTTTTGAGTGAATATTGCATTTTGGCTATAACAATGATTCTTCCAGGAGTCCTACTATTTAACCCATATCTATAGGGAGAAGTTTGGTAGATACAATTCATTTGAAATAGATTCCTTAATCTGTCAATTTGAATCTATTTAATCCAGTCCTCCTCATATACCCATACATAAACAATTTTTAAAGGAATTTAAAAATTTCTATTTCTTTTAGAAACCCTATTATCTTGCCAGGGGAAACATCTTAAAACAATGATTTGTGATATTGTAGTATTTAATATGTTTAAAGAGATAGATTCTGATTGAATGTAAAAACTATGATTGCAATGAGTGCATTAAGGTATATCTTCAGCTCTTAACAGGTTTACATGACAGTTTTGTATGTCCAATATGAACTTGGGTTAGCATAGTGTCTTCTCTTCATCCCTTTTAGTAGTTCTGTGTTTTCCTGTTGGCCGCTGGGTTGGGGTTTGTAGAGTTTGTATTCTGGGAATGCTTGTCATTTGCTTTTTATACAGTCATTTTCTTTTTAATATTTGTATATGGAACTTTTATATTAGTTATTTCCATGATGCAGTTTCTTTTGCTAGTTCATCTACTTTCTCGTTATACTTTAATATCACTATGGCTGGTGTCCATGCTAAAACAATTTTTATAATTTCACTAGGTTGTTATAAATCTGCAGCATATCTGAAATGTCAATTCTCAAGAACAAAAAAAAAAGTGTATAAATTCACTTTTATACGTTTAGGTTTTATTACAATTCTAATAGTCACTTTTTAAGACAAATATTGCCAAAGAGTGAAGGTAGTTAAAGCAATGTCATGGGGAAAAAAAAATGATGCCCTTTTGGCACTCAATCTTATTGCAGGCACATTTGTCCATATTAGCCAAAATTACATTGTTTTATTTTATAATCTTAACCCTAGAAAAAAAAATGTTCTGTGTTGAATCCTAGACTGCTATATAAGAAAAAATTATTCTGAAAAGGCAATAAAAAAATTCCATGTTTATAGTTGCTATTTTTAAAATTAAAATATCAGCAAATTGATTGTCATTTAAAAAAAAAACAGAATATTTTAAGGGCAATTTAAACCATCAAAAGAAATTAAATAAATCACAACTGTTCAAAATTTATACATAGAATTTTTAAAAAAAAGAAAAGAAAAAAAAAGGTTGACTTGCAAACTTGCAGAAGCTGTGTCATAATACTAGTTGGGAAATGATCATCCTCGGCTGGGCTCATGGTAAAGAAAGTTTGATGTCATGGAGACCCAAAATTTTCTATGACCCCAGAAGAGACATTGCTAAGGAAGAATTCTAGTGCACAATATATGCATATAAAACAAGAAATACCTTCCATCCTGCCAGGAATATAGATTTCCATCTTTCAGTATTTCTGAAAGAGATAATGGTTAGAAAAGAAAACAGTTTTGTTTTGCATCAAGAAAAAAAAAAAAGACATTTTAAAAATGTTATCACACAAAGACATTTTATTCAAGAGCAATGACATTTTTCTTTTTTTTACCCCAAGCAAAGGCAATAAAACCACTAAGAGGCAAAGATTACTGTGTAAGACAATATGAAGGGGAAAAAAATTATTAAGGTGAGAGAATAAAAGATCAAGAATTTAGAAGATAATGATTGATATTATATTTAAATTTTTAAAGATCAAATTTGACCGAGAAGCAAGAAGCCAGAAGTACGATAGAAAAAAATGTTAGCATAGAACTTATGGTTACATCTAGCCATTTCAACTGCAACATGAGACCTTGCCACCAATCTAGTACTGCGTTTTAATTCATAGTCGATGTACCATAGAGGAAAGTTCTTCATAACAATTACCATGAAAGTATTTAAAAGGCACATGTTACAGCAATACAAATGTGACCGAAGCAGTGATATCAGGTCAGCAGCAATAACATCACAGATTCTTCTTTGGATTCCATCAAAAATCTCTAAATATATATATATATGACCAGATGTGGCAGCAATATTCAGAGCAAGGACAAACGGCAGACTTATAAATATGTGGGATAGATTTTTGCATTGATATAGTCACCACTCCCCTCTATTGCACAATTGTGGTTCATGGTAACATTCCCACGAGTATGAGCACGTAAGTGAATGTAACGATCTCAACTGGAATCTGCACTGTGCACTAGGCTCTAATTCCTCAACCCAAGCCACCATGTATGTATAAATATATGGATAAACATAACAAAAAAGAAAAAAAGAAAAAAAAGAGAGACAATTGGAAAATATATGGATAAACATAAAAAAGTAAAAAGAAAGAAAGAAAAAAAGAAAGAAAAAAAGAAAGAAAAAAAGAAAGAAAAAAAGAAAGAAAAAAAGAAAGAAAAAAAGAAAGAAAAAAAGAAAGAAAAAAAGAAAGAAAAAAAGAAAGAAAAAAAGAAAGAAAAAAAGAAAGAAAAAAAGAAAGAAAAAAAGAAAGAAAAAAAGAAAGAAAAAAAGAAAGAAAAAAAGAAAGAAAAAAAGAAAGAAAAAAAGAAAGAAAAAAAGAAAGAAAAAAAGAAAGAAAAAAAGAAAGAAAAAAAGAAAGAAAAAAAGAAAGAAAAAAAGAAAGAAAAAAAGAAAGAAAAAAAGAAAGAAAAAAAGAAAGAAAAAAAGAAAGAAAAAAAGAAAGAAAAAAAGAAAGAAAAAAGAAAGAAAAAAGAAAGAAAAAAAGAAAGAAAAAAAGAAAGAAAAAAAGAAAGAAAAAAAGAAAGAAAAAAAGAAAGAAAAAAAGAAAGAAAAAAAGAAAGAAAGAAAAAAGAAAGAAAAAAGAAAGAAAAAAAGAAAGAAAAAAGAAAGAAAAAAAGAAAGAAAAAAAGAAAAAAAGAAAGACTATTGGAAAATATATGGATAAACATAAAAAAAAGAAAAAAAGAAAAAAAAGAGAGACAATTGGAAAATATTTTTTAGTCATTGCTGATGTGTTTCATCAATCCGATTTTATCAAGGCAAGTTTAAAAGTAAAAAGTCCTGTGGTTATGTCAAATTCAAAATATTAAAAAGGGAATAGTCCTGTGTAAGTCTCCTTCTGTATATTGGTAACTTTTATTTATTTTTTTTTTTTACTAAGAATTTGTTTTAGTTTTCCATGTCGACATATTGTTAAATTTCTCAGAATAATTCTGAAGATAAGACAAATTATCACTTTTATATATATGTGTGCATGTGTGCTGAAGATTGGCGTCAAGCATGAAACAGACTGTCACCACTCGGCATTGACCTGTGTCCACTTTTATATTTAGCTCTAGCTAATATTGAGCACTTTTACTCATAGCATACATTAAGATGTATGTGTGTGTATGTGTGTACACACACAAGGGTAATTCAGAAAATAAAGGAAATTTTGAAATTACATATATAAAAACAAGAGAGCTACTGACGTACGGCAGCACATGTGCAAATGGGATGACCTATAGCATCCTATCATTCAGTTCCACACAGAACAAGCTGTAATGTAGGCAAAATGACTTGAAATTTCAGAAATCCATTGCCAGATGTTACCAAACAAGCAGTTATGGCTTTCCTGAGTAACCAAAAAGCCCCTTTTCAAAACAGATGAAAATCACTGAATGTTATCAGAAGTGAAGGGGGGGGACTATGCAATATTAATTGTAAACTCAGTTCCTGGACCATAGTGTTGACTTAGACTCAGCTGAAACAAGGCAAGCAATAGCTGAGCAGTACTAAATAAACACTAGATGAATTACCTCCCTGAGACATTATCAGCAAAATGAGTATAATCTATCCCCATAGATATTAAATAAAAAAGTGTTGATTCCAATCTCTCTGGAAATGACAGCAAAATACTTCCCCCTCTCCAATTTACAGGCTGTACCACACAAATGCATACTGGGATTTTTTTCCTAACCAATAAAATAAGTTGGTTCTTGGTTACATCTGACTCAGTCCCGGCATGTCTTGAAGCCAGAATGCTACAGTCGCTTGTCCAGATTTGCTTTTGTGTGTTAACCCCAATTCTTGCTTTGTGAACTTTCTACCATATCACTATTGCTTTGTCTTTTGCATACTCTGTTTTCTATATATTTTTTTTTCCCCCCAGTTCTTTTATTTTTCCTGTTATTGATTATTGCAAACTGTCAATTCTTTTTGTTGGGCAGTTCTGTCACTTTTTGCATTTAAGATGGCTACTCATTCCACAAAGTTTGAAATTCCCTCAAGGTTACCTTGATGAACAGGCACTTGATGAATGCCGATTTTTTTTTTTTAGGGCAATATCAACCTCTATGGGTTACTCAATGCAGATATCAACACCTTTGGAATGCAATTTCATGCCTTCTCATACAAATATTTTGCACATAATTCTATACTTTCAGGGCAAATGTATGTCCCAAACACATAGTTTGTAAACAAAATGTATTCTGAATAATTTTTTTAAAAAATGTATTGCTGGTAATTTTACTATAAAAATCCTTTTTTTATATTTCTTAGGGCATATTTCATTACTTTACTTTAATGTATTGTTGGTATTTTTACTATAAAAATGTATTTTATACTTAGTGTTTTGATTTTTGTTTGCGGGGGGGGGGGGGTCCTTATTTGTTCCTAGCTAGGATCCTAACAGGTGTTGCCACTCTGGATTATGGTAGACCTGGGAACAACAGAAATTAAAAGGTGGTTCCATGCTCCTCAAAACCTCCAATCTCCCAATTGGAGACCTTGTTGCTGGATGTAGTTTATCATCATACTCAGGATTACTTGATGAAGGCAGGAGAGTGCAGCGGCTGAAATAGTGTGACAAGAACAACAAAGATGTCTACATGTAAATTTAAAAAAAATCTATTAATTCCTTAGAAATTACTACAAAAATCAAAGTTGGTATATATGGGCTTTGAAAAATCTTACTGTGAGATATGCTTTCCTTCATAAGGGCAATGTTACAGAATGCAAAAGTCAGGGCTGGTCAGCAATTGGCTGGAGTGCCTTGTGGGCATGGTATTCTGACAGTGATGGCTTGCTGTGAATTCAACAGAGGCCTGCAAGAAATCTGAAGCGTTGATCCACCTCTCACACACAGGTTAGCGACTGGCTAAGACCACCAATGGAGGGATGCTGAGACAATGTTCCTTATGTGTTCTTGTGACGCCATTCCTCCCACTGCTTCTTAGAATCCAAGCTGTCAGCACTCTCTCCTAATAAAGTGAATAACAAAAAGAAATGGTCCTTTTTTTGATACCATTTTATGTAGTAGCATGTGGACTCAGAGACAACACAATGCAACAGCAACTAAGCCTTGATTTACCATGAAAGTACTTTGTGACTGAGCTATTCAAAGCAAATTAGGATACACCGTGGTTTTTTCTACATGTATACTCAAATGCTTGTATCCACGAAACATAATTATAGTAAGAAGTCACACACACACACACACACACACACACACACACACATAAATAAAAAACAAAAACAGTTTGCTGGTATGGCAATAAATTGCTCAATGCCACACGGAACAATGGGGCCACAGTCAAGAAATCTAATGCTTTAAAGCAAAAAAAGGGCTCAAGAGAACGTGGCCCCACCAGCTGAGTTTGGTTGTTGTTTGCATGACATTCACATACAGGCCATATTTTTTTTCCATCTCTGGCTTGCCTGGGAGAATAAAAAGTCCCCATTTTTGCACTACAGCTGCTGACTGCCTGACAATTGCATGAAACTGATACTAGTGGTGTTGGACACTGCGAACCAGAAATTTAAATCATAATTTAGAAAAGCTCTGCCATTTTATACAGCTTGGAGCACTTTTTCTTTCTGGCGTGCATTCATGGCAGAGACTCATTTTTAAAAGCTGCTTATTGCCATTGATATATTTAATCGTTTCACTGCAAGCAAGGCAGTGAAGCCACTAAAACACGAGGGATTACTGAACATGAGAAAATATGTTAAAACCAAAAAACTACAATTAAGAAGAGAGAACAATAAAAGAACAGGAATTAAGACAAAAGATAGCGATTAACATTTAAAATTTTTGAAAAGAAAAATTGACTGGGCAGCAAGAAACCAAAAGTATTCCACCATCAAAAAGTGCCCGAGGAGAAACTGTTTGCACAGAACTTATGGTTACATCTAACCATTTCAACTGTAAAATGACGAAACTTGCCATCAATCTAGTACTCTGCTTAAATTCATAAAGGTCATCAGAATCATTACCATGAAAGTACTTCTAGAAAAGGCTCAGGGAAGTTACATTACGGCACTGATAACTGATTTGTTTTGGTTTTACACCATATCAACATCAATGGGTCATTTAATGCCAACAAAATTTTTATTGGTAATATTATTTTTTCCTAAATCCATTTCTGGTAATGATTTTCTTTCAAATATATATCACTGGTAATATATATTTTTCTTTTTTTTTTTTTTAAATATATTGCTTATTTTTCCAAAAACGTTATTTTTTAAAAAAAAAAACGTATAGCTGGTAATATTATTTTTTTCAAAAACGTATAGCTGGTAATATTTTTTTCAAAAACGTATAGCTGGTAATATCATTTTTTTCAAAAACGTATAGCTGGTAATATCATTTTTTTCAAAAACGTATAGCTGGTAATATCATTTTTTTCAAAAACGTATAGCTGGTAATATTTTTTCAAAAACACACTGCTGGCAACATTATTCTTTCGAAAACGTATAGCTGGTAATACTATTTTTCCAAAAATGTACAGCCAGCAACATTATTTTTTCAAAAACGGCCTTTCTGTTGGACGTAGTTTATCGCCATACCGATGGACTCGGATGTAGTTTTTGTTGTCATACTGATGGATGTGCACTGATAACTGAAGTGGAGATGTCAGGACCAATAACATTGCAGATTCTTTGTACTTTATCAAGGATCTCTAAATATATAGCATATATTTATGTGCTATACACACGCACATGTATATATATATATATAAAAGCTAGCAGCGTGTTGCCTGTGCTTGATTCAAAAATCGTACGACTCATACAGCAATCGCTATCACTTGACTTAAAATATTTTTGCCCTTCCTTGCCTTTAAAGGAGTGCCCTTTGCCATGCTGATGTTGCTACATGCCATACTTCTTGCCTATCTCACACTGCGAATTTTTTCTAAGCTCTATACTAAACATTAAATCTGTTATGAAAAAAGAACTAAACAAAATGAACACAAAACAATCAGCTTTAAAAAAGGAGTCGTAACTGGAAAAACCGAATGAAAAAAGAATGTTAACAACAAATACTTTTTCACACCCAACCCAGTTCTGTGGAATCGGAATCAACGTTGAGTGTAAGCAAGCAAATGAGCCAATTGGAGTAAAGTGCCATGCAGATTTAAATTTTTCCCCACTTGTGACGAATGCAGCTATCGATTTTTTTTTGCATGCTAGCATGCTAGTTAACATTCGTGTCAGTCAGCTGCTGGCTCTCACGCTGGCTAATAGAATCTTCCTGCCTATTCGTGGCAGCCAGCTATAGGCTCTCACTCTGGCCAGCAGAAAATGGCCGCAAACTACATGAAAACTGCGGTATAAACATGAAAAAAATCGATTATTTCCACTATCGATGGGAGTCGGGAAATGCAAAGTCGATCTTGGCCTTTCCACTAACTTGGAGCATGTGCATGTAAATTTTGGTGCAAATCCGTTGAAAATTGCGGCCGTGCAATCGTTACACACACACATCCTGCCTCATATATATATATATATATATATTCAACTCTGAGGTCAACACTGTAGCGACAGTCTGTTTCATGCTTGAATACAAACTTCAGGTCATATGCGTTGTGTTTTGGCTCAACTATTTATATATGCTGTTCAACGTTGCATTATTGGTAGCAAGGTCCATTATCATCCTAACAGTTATTGGATAGGCAGTACAGCTAATGGAAAAGGTTGGTGTATTGTTTTTATTTAACACTTGAATGGCAAGGAAAATATTTACAGATGTCTTTACTGACTCATTATTTTATTTTTCTTATTTGATTTGATGGTATCTTAAGTATTAGGGTATTAATTATAGGAGGTTATGTTTATAATTAAATTTTATTTATTACTATTCGATTTCACACACACACACACATAAATGCATGCACACAAACACACATGTATCTGTGCATTTATATTAACATCCTATTATCATTGTGCTTGTAACTCCTTTTGTTAGAACGACCATTACTTCTTGTCAATACCTCATAAATAAATCAGATGGAAAGAATGGAAAAGACATTACTTGATTTCAATGAGAAAGTGAAGTAAGTAGAGAGAGAGAGAATCAGATTAAGCTTATAAGGACAGATACTACACTTTGATCCTGTGATTATGAATTTCTTCTTGAAGTTAAAATAAAAATATCTATATAGGAGACATTTTGGGTTTAGTAACTTTTTAAAATATCTAGTTTTCTACATATAGTATCTCAAAACAAAATTTGAAGTAAACTGTCCTTAACTTTTCCTATGAACTTAGTCAACAAAAAAAACACAAAAAAACTTCAAGTTTTAGACATTCTCACATAATTTAGTAGTAACACATTCACTACTTTGTTATACAAAACAAAAAAAACATGCGAACTACTAGCAGAACTTCTTGCCACCATAATTATAAGGGTGAATGCACACTTTAATATAAAATAAAATTTCCTCAAGAGAAATATATATTTTATATTATATAAAAAAATTCCTCAAGAGAGAACTCAAGAATTGATCTTCTCGTCCCCTTTTCCTTAAAGAACTCAAGGTGAAACAGATGCTAGTTAACAACAGTTTTCAAACTACTTCATCAATCATCAGATTAGATTATTTCCTTCTAAAGTAGCTAATAGCAATACCGAACATACAGATAAAAACAATAACATTAACATTTTCTATAAAAGCCAAATACATGTTAAAATGAATTTTAACAAAGAAATATACAATCCCAGTCAACCAGAAAAGAAAATTAAATTATCTACTATAAAAAAACTTAAAACAGCTTATCATCAACAATAAAAATACATCTGCAAGATTTAAATTACAGATAACCAATAATATTTAAGAATTCGCATGCACCTTAAGGAATTGTGTTTCTGATCAAATCAAACTCATGAATAATTATATTGGACATACCACTACATAAGTATCAAGAAGACGCACTTTATACCTATCTGACTATAGGTCAATTAGGATTCATTTAAACACGCACAGAAGCCTACCAAACTCCATCCACAACATACTTATAGAAAACACAAATATAATAGGCTCATCAACATGTAAAATAAAAATAAAATTAATGGAAGCACTAATAATAAAATGAAAAAGCCAACACCCAGTAACATCAGCTATGAACATGGCCACAATGTGCTAACCATGTTTGGAAAAAAAAAAAAACATTCCTATAACTCTAGATAAATACATAAAAAAACCATACATTCAGTTAAAAACAAAAAATAAAAATCATTCTTGATAATGGCTAAAAAGCACTTGGATATGCAGAACATTTGGACAATTTTTACACACTCTGTGTCCAGAAAAGAAAACACTTATATGAACACCAGAAATATTTTTAAAAAATTAAATAAAAAGCTAAATTATAGTACCTTATCAATTGTCTTTCATAAGAGATATTGCTGCACAAATACACAATATTTACATTATATACACACACACACACGCGTATGTATGTATGTATGTATATATATATATATATATATATATATATATACACACACACTCACATTTCTGGTAACATATTACAATGTTTATAATATATTTAAATTTTATAACGTATTCTTCGATCTTTTGGCTTGTATAATAAAAATCTTTTTCACACTGTCACATGATAAAAATCTTCGCCATGCACGTGATAACATCATGGCGTCTTTTGAAATTAAAAGGATTTTAACGTTTATTTAGTTTGTAAAAAAGTAGCAACATGATTACGCTACAAGATAATTAGCAAATGTTTGTTAAAAACATTTTGACCCTGAAGATGAACAATGATGTTCAAAAGCGCTAGGTCATCGTACGGACAATACTTATTTCGAAATCATTTTCAAATAAAAAGTCTCATTAGAGAATATGAGAAAATTCAAAAGAAAATATGCAAGACTATGTTGTCTTTAACATCCAATACTACATGTTTAAAAGAAAAGTTGCTGCCAAATTACACATATATATATATATATATATATATATATATATATATATTTGCACCTATATTCACATGTATATTTATTATAATTTTTTTATTCATTTATTTAATTAGTGGCAAAATAAGTATTTAATGACTGCACCCAGCCATTTTTGCAGTTTTCTTGTTTAGTAGTTTACTTTTATACATATGTGTGCCTGTGAAAATGATATTTTTACAGCCATAGCATGCTGAAACATTGGTGATCAGATGATCGCCAAAGTAGGTCAGTATCTACATAAGTGATCATATGAAAATACTGGGTGCTGTAACCATGGGTATATGGTTGGTATAATGGATAATGGCCTGAAATTGGAGACTGGAGAGCTGAGTTCCAATTCCAGTCAGGTTTGTTATATTCACTTACATGCAAATCCACTTTTGAAAGGTATGAATTCAAATCTCCCCACAGCTATAGATGAATAAGCAAGTCTTTTATCAGTAAATCATTAGTATCTCAAAAAATTTGTATAATCTAAAAATATTTTTTTAGGCCTTAAATAATTGGCAAGGGGTTGATAAGCTGTAAAAAAATAAATCAATTAATATGAAAATTATATTCTGAAATGAATAATTAGTCATTTAAATTACCAGCCAATTTGTCCACAGGTAAACCATCTTCCATAGGAATTGTTGGAGTTGTTCTACCCTGATATTCATCAAAAGAATCATCACATGTTATATCATAATCATTGATGAAATCACATTGATCAATAAAAAAATCTCCTTCTGGAATCATGTCTCCATATGCAGAATAGTCTTCATTGTCAGACAGATAACCCACCAGAATACAACAAAGCCTCATGAATTTGTCAGCAGATAACAATTTCTGGTCTTTCAAGGTTTTCTCGTCTTCTAAACAGGGCTGGCACTTCAAGTAAAGATACAAACAGGAAATGATACGCCTCGGATATTCTGACTTCAAAGTTTTCAAATGCTCAACTATGAACGGATATGGTTTGCATTTTAACGCCGAGTATTTTGTCCCATTTTCATGTAAATTTTTCAAACTTTCAATGTCGTCACTTTTGTCCAGCCACTTTTTCAGGTCTTCAGTCAAGTTTAGCAACTCTCCTTTCTCCAAATTGTATAACTGCTTTTCTGTAAAGAGATCTTTTAGAGTAATTGCAGTCTTAAAAGAATCTCCATAAAGTGCAACTCCCAAGAATGTCAGGTCAAAATAGATGTCATCAAAATTGGACAGCTCATAGATATTCCGAAATAAAGAATCACTATTTTTCGCTTCTTCCAGATCCCAAACTGAAGAACCCCTATTTTCCGCCTCTTTATTGATGCAAGTCAGCAACTGCTCCACACCGTTCAGGAGGTCCAACAATATTTGATTGTGATCAGAAAGCATGTTACGAACATTGCTTAAACTGATATGTGGGCCACTGGCATCAATTAAACGTCCAGCTTCTCTATGCTTCGACCAAAACTTTTGGATTTCATCAGGGAGGCAGGATTCATTAATAATTTTAATCAGTGCGGTCAGAAGGAACAAGTCCTCTTTTGACTGGGGTTCTTCCTGACAATGTTTAATGGCATGAACCATCAATTTTTGGATTTCTTCCGACTCAAGCATAGGTAGACACTGAAATGACAAGAAATATATTTATGAAAAAACTGTAAAGAAAGAAAAAAAAAAAAAAGAATGAACTTTGTTAACATTATATGTTCAGTGTAAGGTCAATACATCTTCTCTATGAGCTGTTTCCCTTCAAGGCATGTTCAATCACTGCCCTAACCGGGTATTGAACTCACACTCTTTGTTAAGGTGGTGGAGAACTTGGAGAGGAGAACTAACAGGAGATAACTGATAACTGACATCCATTAGACATAGCACGTGGAACTAGAACAGTCTACCCCATAGAGCGAAATAAAGGGTTCAGTTCGACATTCCAACCACCTGAAGAAGGCCGGAGCGTACAAGGGCCGAAACGTTGTAATAAATATGGCGACAAAGATGAGGATAATAGTCCAAATGGTGTTAATAGTGCTCTAACTCAATATTTCAGTTATGTTTCTTCCTGTGAGTCATGGGTCCTAATAATTCAAACTAGAGCGAAGTGAATAAAGAAATATAAAACCCCATAAATAATCCAAATCCAAGATATTGTCATTCCTGATGGAGAAACCCCTCCCTGACTGACCATGTCTTCAAGGATTTAGCCATACTCACCACGATTGCAGGTTGGTGAGACTATTTAACCCATAGTCAGGGTGGATGGCTACCAATTGAAGATTTCATCCACCTTTAGCAGATGTTGGTATTTTGCTGCTGGGGTTTCACTTACCCAGGGTCTTGTAGAGGAGCTTGTTAATCACCCGAGTATGTGATCAATCAGGTTTTGAATTCAGAGTTGTCCTTCTAGGCCAGTTACCACTCAAGGCTAGTGCCAGTCTGTCCTGTTATTTATCCATAGCTGGAGGGAGAAGGGATTTCCCAAGTCTATTTACACATAAGGAAATGTAACAAACTTGAACTGTTCTGATTCCTCCATCCACCCAACTGTTTTTTTAACATTAAATCAAAATTAAAGTCCCTCTGCCTTTAAAATATTTGTGAAAATTTGACTGAAGAGTATAATATTAAGGGGGGAAAAAAAAGAGATTATCTTACCGCTGAAAAAAGCAATTGCCAGGCACAAGACTTTAAGAGTTCAAAGTAAAAAGCAGTAGATATATGTGGAAGGGGTGCCATAATAATCAACATATCATCTTTGCAAGGTGCATCCTGATAGAATTTCTCACTTGTGTCCTGCAACTTTTCCTGACAGAAGAGTTTAAGAAACAAAACCAGATGCAAATTGAAATGCCAGTGCTGCTTAATTAAAGCAAAATTCTCCTCCCGAATTCCACAACAAATATCTTCAACAGCCCCACGGATAATATGTGTAAAACGACGAGCATCCTTCTTAGACAAGTTCACCAGTTCAAGTTTAGCAGATGACACCTACAAAAAAAGACAATAATAATAAATGATCATTATTTTTTTTCTTTTCATTGTTATTCTATCCATAGGGATTCGGCCATTTTTTAATGTACTAAACAAGGTTAACTTTCAATACTATTAATTGCACACAATCTTTAATTATTCACAGTCTAAGAGTTATTGAATTATCATATTGATCTTAGATCAGGGAAGAATATTCAATCAGGTGGTAATTCAGATTTATTCCATTTTTGAACATGCATACAAAAAATAATCTAATAGTTGCTAAAAAGAAAAAACAAGATTAAAATTCTTAAAAAAAAAAAAAGAAAAGACCACATTTGAGAATGGCATTAAACTTTACATTTTTTGTTTCTTCAAATGTGTTTATTTAATAAAAAATAATAAAACCAAACAAAAAAACAAAACACTTGTGACGAGCAGCAGTGAGATAAATTTCTGAATCACACTGAAAAATTAGAAGTAATTTTTCAAAACAAAATTAAGTGTACTTTTATTTTTTTCTGTTCAGTCTGAAAGAAAATAATGTTTTATTAAATCATACAAGTGGCAACTAGCAGAAAAAAAATTACTGAGTTTTATCTTCAGTAAGAACTAGTAATTATCTTTGGTCAAGTTTGGGACAAATTTTTTGTATGTTCACTCTTGATACAACAGATATTTTTTTTTTTTTAATGAAACATCTTCAGTGATTTTTCTTTATATAACCATCAAGAAATTTCAATCACCTCTCACCAAATTAAAAAGTACACACAAGATAAGTAATATTTGTTTCAAATCAGATTAATTTAACTTTAAATTTGCTAATTTTCCTCAAATAACATTTCAGAAATATATATTGTATTTTTTTGCAGGATTTTTTAAACCAAGAATTAACTTTCATTTGCAAATGTGTCAAAATGGCTGTTTTTATCGATTTTATTGAGAAAAGAAAATTAATTCTAATCGATATAATTTCTATTTGAAATACATAAAGGGTAGGCTGAAACAGACTCCACCCCCCACAAAACATTTCTCCAAAGTTTTTTTTTTAATAAAATACCCTATTCACAGGACCAGATATTTAGTCATGTCATGGTACAAATGCATTTTTTAACATGGAGGTAGGTGTTTATTTAAGCTATTGGTAGCTTGACTGACAGATGTTTAATTTTTTCTACAGTGAACTATGAAAATTCCTTGAGGAATATAGCATAAGTGCTTTTTTTTATATAATTTTTAACTGCCTAGTAATATTAAAAATTTAGGAATATATTCTCCATAATCTAATGTTCTATTGAATTTTAGTTATTTTGGCTTTAAATTTACTATAGTTATCATGCTTATTTTCTGATAATGCCCTGTAGGGACATGCATATTTACAAAAATTGACATGTTTATATGCAAAAAAATAAATTTTAAATTTCTTTTAAAAACATATGGTGGGGGCTGAATTATTGTAAGCATTTCTAATTATGATTAGTAAATATAGGTTTTTATAAAATTGAAAGAAACTTGTATAAATACAGAAATTTAAAAGATTTAAATCTTTCTAAATGGCTCAAATTTAAAAAAAAAAAATGAAAACAATTCTTGTAAAAATTAATTATTCATAAAAAAAAAAGTTCTTATGACAATATCAATAGTGACCATATCTTATTAAAAGCTTTTCTAATTAAATAATGTCTTAGTTTTACAGTTCATTTTTTTAAATTTTTCAATTCAGAGCAGATTTTCAGGAACTGGGGATACAGTTTTATCAAAATAAAAAAAATTGATTCTTAAATGTCGGTACCTCCACTAATTCAGTATACATAAGATTTAAAATTAATTTTTAAAAATGAGAACGCTTTTCTTGAAGCTTTCATTGAAAGTTAACAGATTTAAAATTTGCTATTTCCAGTAAGCAAAATTAAGTATTTCAAATAGAAATTATATCGATTAGAATCAATTTTCTTTTCTCAATAAAAATAGCCATTTTGGCACATTTGCAAATGAAAGTTAATTCTTGGTTTAAAAAATCCTGCAAAAAAATACAATATATATTTCTGAAATGTTATTTGAGGAAAATTAGCAAATTTAAAGTTAAATTAATCTGATTTGAAACAAATATTACTTACTTATAGCATAAAATATTGTATACAAGCATTTCTTAACCATGGGGTCTTGTTTTTCTGACATGTTAATCAATTTATTGACAGACAAATAACCACCAAACACGTTTATAGTTAAGTATGGTGATGCAGACAAAGTTTATATTAGGGCTTTTTCCCCGTAAATGGGGAGGGGGACAACCCTTAAAACATGTGATCTTTTAATAACAATGTTATAGATCTGAACATCCATGCTTCAGAAATTCTGCACGTATATCAAAAACAAATTCTTTTAAAAATATTTTGGGTCATCAAATTGTAATAAGCTTTAAAATATATGATTAGTAAATATAATTTTACTTAACAATATTTCCTAAGAGTTATCACAATGAAAATGAATTTTAAAAGATTTCAAATTTTATAAATTATTCAATTTAAAATTGAACAAAAATGAAAACAAATCTTGCAAAAATTCATTTTTCTTTGAAAATCTTTTTCTTTTAAGACAATATTGTCTTTATTCATAAAAGCAATTAAAAGCTTCCCTAATTAAATAATGTCTTAGTGTCATTGCATTTTTTACTTTTCGATTCAGAACAGATTTTCGGTATGATGGGAGTCCGATTTTCCAAAATAAAAAAAAAATTAAAAAAAAAATTTTTTTAAATCAGTGATTTAAATTCTTCAAAGAATTTTGCTTTTAACTAACATAGTCAAAGTCAAGTCACTAAAAAAACAATTGTCACGTTGAATTTCTCAAGTTTTCATAAAATTAACTTATTAAGTGTGTGAAAAGTAAAAACACATGTTTTAATCAAGGTTTTCTAAGGAAGCAAGCATTTCTAAAATAATTTCATTCATTTGTGAATAGGTCCTGAAAGTTTCATTAAAATCCAACAATTATTTCCGTTTTTGCTACAAGTCAATGAGTTTTTAACCGCAAAAATGATAAAATTTCCTATACTAATATTTGGTTCACTCACTGACACAAGAAAAACAAAATTTTGATTGTTCTAAAAGAATGAAAAAAATGATATATATATATAATTTAATAATCAAAAAATCCTTTAGTTTTTCCACTTAATAAATTTGTTTTATTAAGTTTGTGGTAGGGATGTCCACTTTTCACTAATATTTTGCTACTTTGCATTCACTTTCTTTTCACTTAAAAAACACATTAATTTGGAAATTATTGCAAAAATCAAATAATTGTCGCAATTTAGTGAAACTTTCAGAACTTATTCCGAAATGAATGAATTTATTTTAGAAATGTTTGTCTTTTAGAAAGTCATGGTAAAAATATTTTTTTTTACATCTGATTCTTAATTTTTATGAAAACTTTAAAACTAGAATAGTTGTACCTATGTTTATTTTTTAATTGAATAAAGACTTTGAAGAATATAAATCATTAATTTCGTGTAAAATTTCGACCTGAAAGAACCCCAATTTCAGCTCTGAATTTAAAACTAAGACATTATTTTATGAAAACAGCTTTTAATGGATTTTATCAATAATATATATTAAGGACATTTTTTGTCTGAAGTCAAAATTTTTTTAGGTTGAAAAATGAATTTTTACGAGAATTGTTTCCTTTTTTCATTTCTAAATAAAAAAAAATGAATATTGATAAATATTTCATAAATAAATTAGAACAGTTTTACCTCGTTTTTTTCGCTCATTAAAAAGATCTATTTTATAGATCATAAATTAGAAAGCTTATTACAATCTGTTACTCGTAGCATATTTTAAAATAATTTTTTATGATTTCAAAAAATGTATTAAAATCATCTCCGACAAAACTATGGATGCCTATTTTTTTAAAAAAAAAAAAAGGGGGGAAAAAAATTGTTAGAGTTATTCCTCCTGATTGAGTGAAATTAGCTTTTCGTTCTGGGCGCACTTGTCAAAGACTCAAAATTCTCATTTTCTAATTTTGTTTTTTTTTTTACATATAATCAAATTCTTTTTCAGTGAGAGACATACTGCAAATATTAATTATTATTTTTTTTTTAATTCAAATTTAGGGACAGAAACAATAAAAAAGGGGTCTCTGGTAAAAATTCTCAGAAAAATATTTCATAACTAAAAAAAAAATAGCTGTTTAAAACGCTTGTTTTTGTCATATGAAAGACATGTGGCAAAAAAACAAAAAAGTCATCTGTTTAGTGTTGTTGTCATCACCTGGGTCAGTAGATGTTACTGTTAAAAAAACAAGACAAACTTTAACTATAGCAAACGTGAACTGACTTTAAGTTTAGTGGGGCTATGAACCCTCAAAAAACAGCTATGCTAAGATAAAACTTATTTTTAAAAAAAAAATTATGTGTAGATAACAATATTGTTACAAAATTTTTGTCTTATAAAATTTGAACTATAAATGTATTTTTTCGTAATTTTATTCAAGAATTCTCCCTCAAACGTAAAGTAAAAAAAAAATTGGAAGTATATCTTTGAGGTATTTTTTTCAATATGCTCATTTTTTAGCGAATCTGTGGTGGTAGCTATGAACAGGGCACAGTCTCTAAATCGATAACAAAGCAAAATTTTTCGATTCTAACAAATGCCGCAGCTAAAGTAAGGTAAAGCTTCTCTTAAAAAAAAAATAATGACCCAGTCTAATTTACCCCACCAAAAAGCTTTTCTTTTTGTTTGACCCATGCGTCCAGCTTCGGTTCAAATTTCGAAAAGGGTAACGAGAAAAGAAAGTCGGAGGGACAACAACTGAAACAAGAGTATAACAACCAAGAGTACTTCCCTGGTCCTATTGGAAAGGTAATAAATTGCTTATCTCACAAAAGTTGACAGAAATTCTCTAGTGAACAAAGTTTTCTGTCAAAATATTTTTGCTCGTTGAATGAAAATTTGGTCCGAATGCGTGTATGGAATATTTTTTTAAAAATATAGTAAAATAGGTAATTACGTACTTCTTTTTCAAAAAGCTGAAAGGCTGCATGAAAGATGGCATATTCTGCAGAATATTTCATCTTCTTTTCGCTTTTTTGAGTTGACTTTCCGAGTTTGTTTTTCTTTAATTGAACAGAAAGTTAAACTTTAACAGATAGGGACATAAAAATAATCAGCACCGTTTTTGCCAAGGGACGTAATTTAAGTTTAAATACGGTGTAAATGGAGATAAATTTATTAATATCTTTGGACCCAACTTATATGAATTTTATTCTATTTAGTTACCTCTCTCTCTCTCTCTCTCTCTCTCTCTCTCTCTCTCTCATATATATATATATATGTGTGTGTGTGTGTGTGTAAATAAATGCTTAGAGGTACAAAATTTATATACAGTTTTAAAAACTAGGAATTTATTAATTTTAATAAAGTGTATATACTTAACGAGGGAAGGGGAAATAACGTGTAAATAATTAGCGAGGGACAGTTAAAATAAAGTTATAAATTGTTATTTTAGCGTGTTTCCCCTTTTTTTGCTCTTCATTTTCGTCACTGTTTTTTTCGTTGATTTGTCAATTATCCAACGATTGTCTCCTGATGAGATGTTGGTTGAAAGGGCCTTAGAAACTAATAAAATTAAAATTAATAAATTCCTAGTTTTTAAAACTATATAATGTGGGTGTGTGTAAAACATACCTAAGATTAAAATATTTTTTAAAGAATGTAAAATCTTGAAGCATTAATTTTGATTTTAATTCTAAGCTAATAGAATTGATTAATTTTGATATTCACAATAAACAAAATTATGTATTTCAAAACAATGTCGTGTCCATATTAAATAAACAAAAAATTAATTAAAGTGGCAAAAAAATAATTATAATAAAATAATTATAACAGTTATAATTATCATTAATTCCCTATTTCTAAACTAATGAAAATCGACTCCACTTTTCTCCTCTAAAAACACAATCAAGTGACATTCTTACTATCGGCCAAGCAGTCAACACAGACAGACCATCAACACATGTATCAATGAAAATTTTGGTACCTGCTTGATTCTGCTTATCGGCACAATACAGTGACCATTATTATTTTTCTGTTAGCTGGACGAGTCTCACTAACATATTTTATTTTTAGTTTGATTGTTTTACTTTTATTGTACTTTATTTTCATTATTGGGTTCATTCCCTTCCTCCTCATTTCATGTCATATATTTTTATATATTTTTGTAAAAAAAAAAACAAATGGAAAAATCAATAAAAGACAATTTTATATGACCAATTTTTTATATGGGTGTTTTAGTAGGATCCCTGTGAATATGCGGTATTGTGGTATATGTTTGATTGAATGGTGATGGATGACATCTTAGGGTGATTGAGTCGATTGTAAGAATGAATGGGTCGTGAATCAGATTAGCTGGGTGTAGGATAGTCAGTGATGACCAACCCTTCCCCACTTCCGCTTCGGAATTGTGCCACAATTGCATTTTTAAATACAATAAATAAACTTTTCCTTTTCAGGCCATAATGATAATGTAGCGGGCCCCTAAACGAGGTGGTTTCCAAATATATTGTGGACGTGCATGTTTGCGGGTCCCACCACGATTATTTTAATTTTTGTCTAGGAAAGGTGTGGAAAGGATCATGCCATTATGCTGGAGGTCGCTATCCAATGTGGTTGTCACAATGCAATTTATATTTGACATAAAACAGCACATGGTATAAAATACAAAACAGAACGTAATGATTCAAATCATAACAATTGAATTTATTAGTGTTTCATGTACATGCATATAAACTGAAAGGTTTGAAAGAGTTATGTCTCTTAGATTAGGAAATAAAGGTTAGATTAACTATTAAACTGTAGTTTATAAAAATGAGTGTGTTGAATGTTTGGAATTGTGTATTGTACAAGTTGGTAAGAGTTCAGAAATTGTACTTGAGTGATTGTTGTAAAGTTCTTTTATGTCTGACTGCATTAGTCAAGACGGGAATTCTTTAAGGGTCACATTTTGGCAGCGGAGATGAGACGTACGAGTGACGAAGAGAGGAACGAGAGAGAGCGAGAATTACTTGTGTTTGGTTTTCATAATATCTTGTATCACGTGACAGGCTCAGACTTAGTTGGCGCGAAAACAGACCTGTCGCGTGCAGGTGACTTGATTGGTCGAAACTGACCAATCAACAAGCTAGATTGGAGGTGATTAACCAATGAATGCTTGTTCTATATTTTGTAAGTATGATGGTGGTGAAAATTACAACAGAAACAGTGCATTTCCCAGCAGTGGGTAACTGGCGGACGTGGAAGATTCCACAATAACATTTATCTCTTAGCACTCAACAAAATTTAAGGTAAGAAAACCCAGACACTTCTTGAATTTTTCTGACTAAATTATCTGGATGCTCATTACACACATAAAAAAAACATATGAGAAAGATTCTACACATTTTATTTATTCTTTATCTTATCATTCTGTCAGATTTCAATCCATATTTTGTGTGAATTTGACCCCAAACTCACAATTACTCAATAATTCTGTCTCTCATTTCTCCAATGTCACATAACAACCAAATAATAAATAATACTTGTTTTATTGTTTCCAC
This sequence comes from Acanthosepion esculentum, assembly GCA_964036315.1. Taxonomy (NCBI): domain Eukaryota; kingdom Metazoa; phylum Mollusca; class Cephalopoda; order Sepiida; family Sepiidae; genus Acanthosepion; species Acanthosepion esculentum. The sequence continues at coordinate 98,654,585 of OZ038489.1, read as the reverse complement.
TCCTTGCTGTTTCTCATTTTTATAATTATAATAATTTATAACACCCCATAACAAATTTAAATTAATTGAAATCTTTTCTTCTACTTATCAGTAGAATTTATAAATTCGTCCATATTGATATATCTGTCAACGGAAAATAATTCTCATTATTAAAATATCTTTTAATACTAAAATGTACTTTTCTCAAACATTATTTCTCATATGTTTTTTAATACTAAAATGTACTTTTCTCAAACATTATTTGAGGAGAGTTAGTTGATTTAAAATTTAATTGAATTAAAATAAGTATTCCTTATGTTTCATGAGAACTTGTGGCTGTGGGACACTGCTCATGTCAACTAAGTGGGCCATGTGATGTAGGATTGGGCAGGTAGTTTGAAATACAACAAACATGACGTTCAGGTCTTGTCATGTTGCTTATTGTCGGTGGTCATAGGCAGAAAATGAGCATGAAACTTGATGGCAGCGGTTCAATAGTTTATTGAATCCAGAACAATGAAAGGGAAAAGAAAACTGTGCAGTAGAAAACAAATAAGTGTTATTTTTTGGTTTTCTTGTTTGATCTTATGAAAATTCCAACCACATGTGTTTAAAAAAAGATGGCTGAAAACAAATTACATGCTAAGCAGCCAGTAGTGGGCATAAAGAAGAGAGTTCTTTAAGGGTCACATTTTTGGCAGCGGAGATGAGACGTACGAGTGACAAAGAGAGGAACAAGATGAGCCTGTCACGTGATACAAGAGATTATGAAAACCAAACACAAGTAATTCTCGCTCTCTCTCGTTCCTCTCTTCGTCACTCGTACGTCTCATCTCCGCTGCCAAAAATGTGACCCTTAAAGAACTCTCTTCTTGACTAATGCAGTCAGATGTAATAGAACTTTACAACAATCACTCAAGTACAATTTCTGAACTCTTACCAACTTGTTTTACTCAATGCATGCTTGTATTTCAATGGCAATTTAGTCAAAAGTTGGAAACTTTTTAAACCGAAGTGCCATAATGTTATATACTGTACCTATGTATACTAATGTGTATGTCCCAATCCTCATAGATACGTTGGACACTATTGTAAGTGGGGATAATATGCTGTCTAAGTAGTCCACCACCAGCAGTGGTTTACCTACTTCACACCACTGGCAAGTATTGTATTTTGTTGATGTTATAAAGATTACCATTTCATTTCCAACCTCCGTTTTGGTTATTCCTCATCTAGTAAACCTTTCTAGGTTACAACAAATAACTATACCATTATCATGTATTCCCAAACAGATACTGTATGGGGAACTGTCTGAGGCCATGTGTAACGTTGGATGAACCAAGCTTCACTTCAAGTACCAGTGTAAAACATCTATGATGGAATTTTCTATCAAAGTTGCAAACTGGGATATAGTTGCCCTAGATCGAGTTTGGTGGAGAGCTGCTGCTTCACGGGAGCAAAGTGCTATGAAGAAAACAGAGTCCATTGCACTGTAGTGGTTAGACAAAGATGCAAATGCCTCATGGTGGATGACTATACAACATTCTACCACTGTGGTTGTTGTCAAAAACTGTGCCAATCGCACATTGGTTGTTTTAACCATGAGTGGCACTGAGTTTTAAGATTGTGATGATGATCATCATCACACACATACATACATACTTATGCAAATTCAAATTATACAACAACAAGCATTCATTGGATAATAAATCAACACTACTGTGTAATGAACAATTTATAAATCGCAGCTATTCAACAATTTTATAATTGCTACATTTTCATGTAGTCGATTTTGTGCACTTTTGGGAGAATCGGATCCCAGAAGTTTTTCGTGAGTCTTCCCAAAGCTCGCTCGCTGATTGGTCAATGCCAACAAATCAGATTGCCTGCACGTGAAGAGTGATTCTTCCCGCGCAGCACTTTCGGAGCCGATGGTCACCTATATAAGCTAAGAATATTCTTAGTAAATTAGTGAGAATTCAGCCACCAAACGAATCCACGATAGTTGAAACCATGCACCAATCTTCTCACTCACACCACCACTCACATGCTGAATATTCCCTATACTCACATAATCTTTTTTCTTACACAGCAAAACTGTTGGAAACATTTATTACCAGAAACTATCACAACCTTATTTCTTACAGTGAACTTTGGAACAATTGATAGTTAAAGAGAGACAACTCTTGTTTTACTCAATGCATGCTTTTCTTTCACATCCTTGTTTGTACATCTTGTTAAATACAAATTTTATGTGTAATGATGTCTTTGGCTTATCCTCTTTTTCTTCACGTCCGTTTGGTTTCCTGAGTTAAATTAATGTGGTGAAGTCTGCCACAAGATAATCTATTTTCTGCTGCTGACTTTCATCATCCTAAAAGGCTATATATATCATATATTTAACCAGGCAGTCACTATAGTACCACACATTAGATGACACATTAAAATAATGGTTTCCAATCTCCCACACCGAAGAAGAGTGAACAACTGAAAAATTTTTCCAAGTGATGAACAGATATGCAGTTGGTGAAACTAATGTCACGTACGAACACTTTGTATTTCATGTGAGGAAACAAGAAGAGTCTGAGAGCGTGAAAGCTTTTATAACTGCATTGGGGATGTTGATAAAAATTTGTGACACAACTGTGTGGTGTCAATACTGCGTGAACAAATTGTCTTGGGGATAAAGAAGTCCCAAACACAGGCAGAATTGCTAAAAATGAGAGAGTTGGAGTTGCAGAGGTGTATTGACATCTGCAAACTAATGGGGAATGCTGTCCAACAGTTTTGAGCTTCGAGGCTGGAACAAGTAAACAAGGTCACTACTAAGACGTGGAAGAGTCCGGTGATAAAAACAAAACTTGGAAAAGAGAATCAGTTCTGTACTTGTCATGAACCTGTTGGAAATAATGTCCAGCTGATGGAAAAACATCTCTGAAGTGCCAAAGCAGGAATCACTTTGCAGCAAAATGCATTTTTTTTTTTTTTTTTTATTACAGCAGTGTTCACCCTGTACAAGGCCCTGGGGCCATTCAAAGTAGAGGGTTTGTGGGGTCACTCACATCATGCCAACAGAAATAGCCTCCTGTTCACAGGAATAAAAACATATACAAAAATAACACTAAAAGCATGCTAAATTGTAAATTAAAATCATACAGTTTATTTTTGTTAACTGGTGTGTGTGTATTTTTAGTTACAAGTGTTTTATGGTTGCATGTGATAAAAGGAAGAAGTCACTTCATATTATCAAAGGAAAGGTCCTGAGAAGAGAAGATGGATCTCTTGACTTTACAATGATTGTTAGCGAAGTGAGTGAGTTCAACATCTTTTGGCGCAAAGTCTGTTACAGGCAGAAAGTATTTCTGGTGTATTCTGGGATAACTTTTCTTTTTCTTTTTGGTTTTATTTATTTTAAACAATATTTTAATGTTATTTGTTTTGTTTTATTTTATTTATGATATTCATTATTATTATTTTATATTTTTATTTTTATTTACAGTGAAATCCCTGACAACCAGACTAAGAAGGCCTTCCAGATATGAGGAATTGGTTACAAAGTCCAGATATAAGGGTTTATATTTAGATTAAAATAAAAGAACTGAAATCAGGTTTAACATAAATTTTCAATGTTTTATAGTAAACAAAATAAGATAATAGTGAGTAAAATATAACTGAACTGATTTTAAGGAAAAATATATATATTTCAATAATATTAATGAAAATTCATAAAATTGTATGCAAAACAAATAATGTAATGAGGATTTTTTAATCGCTGTTGCATGACGATTCCTTCTCTTCTAATGTCATTCTCAACTTTTCCTGCATTTCGTTTTCCTTTTTTTCTTGAAATTTTTTAAACAAAAGACACTTTTTAACTCTGTGTGTGTTATTACAATTGTCATAACTGAATGCTGGCTTTCTTTCCATAAAACTGACAACCTTTTCAATAGCTTTTTCAATTTCAGTCCAGGTTTCATCACCATCATGCATTTTATCACTATCTTGATGCAGATGTGTCTTGTTGTCATCCTTTCCTCTTATTCCCATCATCTTTTGCACCAATACAAGACATTATGGTGAAATAAGCATAAGTAATAATCCAAAGAAAATTTGCTGAAAAAACAGAAATTTCAAAAGTAGATGAAGAGAGATAGTTTGAAATACTTAGTTTTTTTCGGATTATTGAAATAAAGCTCTTTGAAGTGCTAAGTGCTTGGTTAAGGCCGATAATTAGCTAATAATTTGACACTGGCGAAAATCTGAACGTTGGATGTGTGAATGGAAATAAAACTTTATCACATGACTTCAGACACTCTTCTCTTGTTGATCTATTTTTTTTTACTTATTTTATCTAAAAATGATTTTGCATAGGATTGCTATTTTCATTTCTTTCTTTTAATAAACTCAATGGCTAATTCCTGTGAATTCAAAGTTTTCATTGGTCCAAAGAGAATTTCACACAAGCTCATTTCTTTCCCCTTCCCTACTACTGTTTCCCTGACAAATACAATCTCCAAAGGTTTAAGTGTAGCGTCAATCGACATCTCCAGTTGCCTTGATCTACCCGCTTCCCTTCTCCACATCCTTTCTTTTCTCATTCCTATCTGCTCTCGCTCCGGATCTTTTGTGGCCCCCTTGCCTTGATCGACCTACTCTTTCTCTTCTTCCTCATCCCCTCCATTGCCACTCCTATCTGCTCTTCCTCCAACCCTTCTTTAACCCCTTGCGCGATAGTGGCCTCTGGCCTTGCTTGGGGCGATATGATTAAAAAAAAGCTCACCTGAATTTGGAGGGAGCGAGTAAAAAGAGTTATTATTATTTCATGCTCATCACAGATTCATATTTGGCAATGTAGGATCACCAAAGCACACCTGTAAAAGGTTTTCTGTCACTGGCACAGAAGCTTATGTTAAAACCAGAAATACCCCAAAATACGAAGCAGGCATTAACTGTTAAAGGTAGAGAACAAGAATTCTACTTGAAACAGAAAGTCAGATCCTTGCTCCCAGGTGATGGTGGAACCACATCTAAGAAGTAAGACTAAAGGACTAAAAGAAAAAAGAAAGTTGAGTGAAGGAGCAGAATAATTCTTGTAAGGCAAGATGACAGTCGACCCAATGAATTCACGGTTTACTCATCTCTTTCTCATTCCCCTTAAGTAAAAAAGAAAAAAAAAGTCTTCTTTTCTAAAGGAGAAAGATGTTTCATGAGAACTTGTGGTTGTGAGATACCGCTTACATAGACTAAGCAGGCAATGCAGTGTAAAAGCAGTTTGAAATTGTTTCACTCGCCTTAGGGTGGAAAGATGTATTATATGTGACTGGCCACTGAAAAGTCAAAACAACACAAAGGTGACACAATATGTGGTAAACTCAATGTGTTTTATTTAAACTCCCCGTTGGATCAGTCTGGATCCCAGCATTCTCTAGTGAAAGTCCTTACAATCATCATTATCATCATTATTGATGTTATAACAGAAATAAAGCAAAATATTATGATGACATGCCATGTTGCATATTGTTGGGGGCCATAGGCAGATAATGAGCATGAAATAACTTGTAGTTTAAAATATACAGAAAAGATATTTAAAATATATATGATATTTAAAATATTAAAGATATTATGCGTTATATGTTACTATATTATATAATATGTGTATAAGATAATCTTTTAAAAGATATTTATGATATTTAAAAGATATTTAAAATATACAGAAAAGCATATATATGTTTTTCTGATATGTTGAATGGTTTACTGACAGCCTGATGTTTGGGAATTTAAATAAGGCTATAAAATTTTTTTTATTAGTTACTAATACAAATAATTAAAAAATAGTAATTAATAAGTGTAAATAAACAAATAAATAAATATTATAATCATCTAGGTATGCCTGATACATGTACATTTTAGAGAAGTGTATTTAAAAGAAAACCCGATGGCTTATGAAAAATTGTTACATGTATAAAATCTATAAAAATTTCTATTTTTAGAAGTGGCTGTAAAAAAAAAACCACCAAAAATATTTTGGTCAAAGTGTATTTTTCAAATTGACTTTTCAAATTTAAAAACTTATATACAGTGTAACCCGGATATAAGAGAGTTGTCGGGACCGGAGAAGAAGTATCTTATATCCGGGTTTATCTTATATCCGGGTTTGGTCTATATTTGTTTAGGTAACACAGGCTCTAATTTGGGACCAGGGAAGATCTCTCTTATATCCGGGTTTATCTTATCCGGGTCTCTTATATCCGGGTTACACTGTATATTATTTCTATTTATTATCCAATTAAAAGCATGGGCTTATGCACATATAAATTTGAAGTTAAAGCCACTGGGGCCCCTTCCATTATTATATAAAATAAAGTCCAGTTGATAATCTTTAGAAGATAATCAAATTACAAAGCAGAAGTTAATATACCTTTTTGGCCTTTTTAATGTTGGACAGTCTCTACAAAGATGAAGAAGAGACTCGAGGCATCGGCGGTATGGTTCTACAGAAGGATGCTAAGGATATCATGAAGTGAGTGTGTGAGCAATGATGATGTTTTGAAGAGGATGCAAACAAGGTGGTGGTTTATACTTAACATCAGGACGAGGTAGATGAAATTTCTGGGACACGTAATGAGGGCTTGGAGAATCTGATACTTACAGGTCGAATAGAGGGAAAGAGAGACATGGGAAAGCAAGGCATGACATACCTGGTGGACTTGAGCAAGTGGATGACAGAACATGCCCTGGGGAAAGTAGCAAAAGGACAAAACATATTGAGAGCTACAAGGGATATGGGGAAGTGGTGGTCCATGATCGCCTACGTCCTGAAGGGACATGGCACATAAAAAGAAAAAAAACTAGACTGGTGTTGAGGTCTCTTCAATTTACAGTTGAGCTGGCTAGATGTAACCCTAAATTCCATGCTAAGTTTCTTTTCTCACACTTCTTGCTTGTGGAACTCCCTTCCAACGAACTTTAATCTGCAAAAATTTAAATGATATATCAATCACTATCTACTGTCCACCTGATTACGTTATTAATGTTTCTGCTCCTAATTCTTCCACACCTGTAACCCCTTATGTCTTAGTGACTTTACTGTCTTGCATAGGGTGATACAAATTAAACAAAAAAAAACATTGTCAAGGAAGAAGTAACTAAATGTTTCAAACAAGACAGAAGACGAAGTAACATGAAAATTTTGTCCTGAAGGCAGAATTATTTTGATCCAGAAGGGAAAGCAATTTTTGGCTGGTATCTGAAGAGCATACATAAAAAGAAACTGAAACCTGTGAATAGAACTGTGTTCTATAAAAGATATATTGTTAAGTCTCCATGACACCTGTAGAATTTGCCTAATCTCCCTTCTTTTTGTTGTATTTACGTCCGTCGATTAGGTTGGTGCACCGTTTCTTGAAAGAGCATTTTCTGCTTTATTCAAAGTTTGCATTACCTTCCCAAAGTTTTAGTCATTTTTTTCCAAGATTGTTTTGTAAATCTTTTAAGATTGTAGGGGATTATAAAAGGCGATTATCTCCCTTTTTTGAGATAAAGTCATGAGGGTCATGTGATAGCTGGTGAGAGATGTCAAGAGATAAAACCAGTTGTGATGTAAAACCTGGAGAAGGAAGACATCCCTAGCCCACAGTGGTAGATCTTATAGGGAAAACCACATCACTTCACCAGGTACATAGAGGATCCACTGTACCTCCAACTTTGTTTTCAGGAAATATTATAATTAAGATTCTCTCTTTTCACACTGATTGCTGTTGTAAACATGTGATATAGTTTCTTTGTGTAGAACACATGTAAATGTGTTTATAATTGGGTGTATAACTTAAAGCTTTTTCTGAGAACAAAGCGTGTTTGTTATTCTTTTTTTTTTTTTCAGCTATTCTGTTTTCATTTATGTGCCCATAACAGGGGAAATACAACCTGAGAATAAACCATTCTTCTACAGCTCACCCGCTAAGATTATTTATATATTTCTGATATATTATTCTACCTTGTTTTTTAATAAGGCACACAAAAAGAAATTTTTGTGCAAGCCCACTTTGTAGAATATTATATTTTATTATATATATTGTTTTAATGTTTGGTAATAAATGTTTTTTTCCTTTTAAATTTCATGTCGTAATCACGAGTCTTATTTGTCTGTGCCTTTGTTAATATTCAGGATAAGAGAGTGGATGCACTTTCTTTGCCCATTCCCACCAAGGGAAAAATTATTTTTAAAGAGGACACAAATGAATAAAATTACTTGACGAATGTAGCATGAACACCTTTTTTAGTTTTTATTGGGTTCTGTAGCCTTGGATGGCAACTGGTCTAACGCAGAAAGAAATGGCAACCTACTGCAGGAAAAAATCTACCTCGTCAGTCATGTATCGAAAGATACATGGTCACCTAAGTGTTTATCGTACATGGCACATAACTGACTGACTGAGACTGTTCAAATTTGGTCTCTATACCAGAGGATAATTTGGGACTGCTTCATAACATTGAAAATTGGCTTCATGGCAAATGTCGTTTGTCTGAAAACTGGTGTCACCAAAAGTGTTAAATCAAATTTTCACTTCATCAAATGATTCACTTCACCAAAAAATGAAAAAAAAAAATTTAGAAAATTAAGGGAGGTAACTTTCATATCTGCATGGTATTTTTCTTAAAAATTACACCTGATACTTCAATTGTTTATTTACGATAATAAATAATTGATATTGGTTCAAGAGGATTATTTAATGTTGAAATCAGTCAAAGTCAGGAAATCGACTGTCTTTTTATCATTTAATGAAAATGAAATATAACTAAAAAAATTATTAAAATGTAAATATTAAAATAAATAAAGAAAATAATTTCAATATAGAATACATTTTTTTAATATTTTTTTATGCATGTATTTTAGATAGAACAAATATTTATTTTTCATCATTATTTTTTTGGTTTTAAATGCTTTCTAAAATAAAACCAAAATATTAAGTACCTTATTAAGCTTTACCATGCTAATTTCTTTCTAGAATTGTTTCCCCTGCCAATTCATTTTTTTTTTTTTTGAAGGTGGAAAAACATGAACACACAATTTTAAAAATAAAATTGTTGTAACTTTCTTTGTATTGTGCATATAGATTTTAATTTTCGTACACTAATAAAAGAATGAATGAGCAATATTTTAATGTATTATGCGATGCATTGTTTTGCATTCATGTTTTGATGCTGAAAAAAAATGTAACGGGAAATAAAAACAAATACATTTTTTAATTTTAACGTACTTTAACTTTTATTACTCCTTGTGGAGCTCTGGGGGTGCAATAAGAAGCAAAATAGTATTCACTATCGTAAATATGCAAGAATTGAATTAAAATGTGATTTGTAAATGATACATAATTTTAAAAATATTATTGCACTATTCGGATTATCTCCCTTGAATTAAAGCCTTTGATCTTCTAATACAGCAGTCGCCAACCTTTTGAACTTCATGGACAACTTAGTGTATAATTTTAAATTTGGCGGACCACTAATACGAATTTTGAAAAAATGGGAAATACATTTATATAATAATAATCGGAAAACTTATTTTATTAATATGAAATGCACTCATTAAAGGTAACAAAGTTATAGTGTAATTATTTAAATAAAACATTGAAAATTTGAAGTTTGCAAGTCATGTTAGGTTATACTATGGCTGGATGATGTCACATTTGTGTACTTGTGTTTATTTCGAGATTACATAATGTTTTGAACATATCTACCATCCATAATACGTCTTGTTACTTACCATTTTTTAATCTGAAGCTTCATAAAAATTGAAACACTGTCCCAATTTTTCTGCAGACTATCAAAAATTTTCCACGGACCACCAGTTTTAACATGATTTTCAGTTAATTCTTCTTCATGATATTGTAACATTATCTTTCATAATGTCAAAGAATCCAGGAATAAATCCTATATCCTTGGTCCTATTTTGTTTCTAATTTTCATTAACAACCTTTCTGATGGCATCAGCTCTCAACTTGGTACAGTGTAACACGGATATAAGAGAGTTGTCGGGACCGGAGAAGAAGTCTCTTATATCCGGGTTTGGTCTATTTTGTTTTATTAACACAGGCTCTAATTTGGGACCAGATAAAATCTCTCTTATATCCGAGTTACACTGTATATATGCTGAAGACAACTATTTACTCCTGTCTCAATAGTAAGTCTGATCAGTTTGATACAGTGTAACCCGGATATAAGAGAGATTTTCTCTGGTCCCAAATTAGAGCCTGTGTTAATAAAACAAAATAGACCAAACCCGGATATAAGAGACTTCTTCTCCGGTCCCGACAACTCTCTTATATCCGGGTTACACTGTATGATCAAATTGGCAGGTCATCTACAAAAATCACTCACAATCTGTTAACTGGCACAAAAAAATGCCTTGTTAATTTTAATACCCCCAAACAAAACTGCTCTCTATTAATCATCTAAGAGACCCCCTTTCTACCTTCCATCAGCACGGTTAATGTTAACCTTCAGGTGAGTGACTCGGTGCACCTTCTCAGCTAACATGAAGTGAAAAGACTATATTGAATCCACTAAGAAAGTTGGTTCATGGAGTTGTGCAAGACAATTTTTCTCTCCTGAGTCTTTGTTACATATCTATAAGTCTACCATTCATCCATGCTTTGAATATTGCTGCCATAAAATGGTTCAGTGCTCCTGCTATATATTTAGAGTCTTGATAAAATCCAAAGAATATCCTGACCTGGCATTTCGGCTTTGGTCACTTTCCCGCCACTATAAAATTGCTTCCCTGTGTTCTTTCTATAAATACTTTCATAACTATTCAAATGAATTCTTCATTTTGGTACCTAGACTTTATGAATTTAAGTTCAGTACTAGATTGGCAACTAGGTCTCAATTTACAGTTGAATTAGCTAGATGTAACTGTAAGTTCCATGCTAACAGTTTCTTCAATATCTGTCTATATTTCTGAGATGAGGTATTGTAATTATTTACATTATTTATATTGTTCAGACTGCTGTTCTCATCTTTATTGCCATATTCACGTTTTGGCCATTGTACACTCCAGCCTTCTTCAGGTGATTGGAATTTCAAGGACACATGTGGATAAAAGTGTTGGTTGAATCCAGTGACTTGACCCAAAGAGTTGTGAGTTCAATATCTGGCTATGGCAGTGGTGAAAAAAAAACTTGGACAGTTGAGTTAAAGAGAGATAACTGAGACATCAAGAAGAGGTATGGTACATGGAACTAGAACAATCGGTAAATTTCTTTTTTAACACCCGCGCTAAATATCCCTTAAAATTTTCAAAATCGTCATAATTTTGTGTAAATGTACATGCTGAACTCGAATTAACAATTAAATTATGAAGAAACCTACCATTTTGGAGTTATCGACAAGAAAAAAATCGGACATCTTGTTGGTCATTCGTCCCCCATTACTGCCATCATGAATACTGATTCACTGCATAGTACTTCTGGTGGCCTTTGGCCTATTTACTTCTTTTACAGACTTTCCTTGCAGAAAATCACTATGCACTACCGTAAAGAAATGCAATATTTTTTTTTTGGTAAGTGTAGTTTTATTTATAAAACAAATTAAATAATACAATAGAACGTTTTTCCGTTTCGAATAGTAATGACAAATTAAAAGAACAAATTAGATAATAAAAATAAAGCATTTTTTATATTTTAAAATTGAAAAAAAAAAAAAAAATTAATGCACAAACTTGGTAAATTATTTAATGTTTTTTATTTTTTAATTTGTCCCGTTTTCTACACAGAAAAAAAAACCCATCCCTAACTTTAACACCTTACCCTAAAGTTAACCTGGTTTATTGTATTATTTAATTTTTTTTTTTTAATTTGTCCCCTTTTCTATACAGATTAACTTTAGGGTTAGGTGTTAAGTTTAGAGGTGGGGTTTTCTTTCTGTGTAGAAAAGGGGACAAATTAAAAAAAAAGGTTTTACTGTATTATTTAAGTTGTTTTTGTTCAAAGTTTCCTGTTATAAATAAGACTACATTTATCAAAAGGAAAAAAAAAGTATGATAATGCGTAGTGATTCCAAGAGAGATATAGCTGTAAAAGAAGTAAATAGGCCACAATTTCTGATTACGCCAGCAGAAGTACCCCGCATCATTTTACTAAACACTATGGCAGTAATGGGGGACAAATGACCAACAAGAAGTCCGATTTTTTCTTGTCGATAACTCCAAAATGGTAGGTTTCTTCATAATTTAATTGTTAATTCGAGTTCAGCATGTACATTTACACAAAATTATGAAGATTTTGAAAATTTTAAGTGATATTTAGTGCAGGTGTTAAAAAAGAAATTTACCGAACAATCTACCCCGGTGGACGAAATAAAGGGTTCAGTTTGAAATTTCAATCACCTAAAGAAGGCCGGAGTGTACAATGGCTGAATATGGCAATAAAGAAGAGGACAAAAGTCCGAACAATGTAAATAGTGTAAATAACAGTTTCTTTTCTCCTACTTCTCACTTTAGGAACTATCTTCCAGCTCCATGCTTTCCTGCCAACTTTGATCTTCAAAAATGTAAATGCAATGTCAATCGTTATCTACTGTCTTCTTGATTACTCTTCTATTTTGTTGTCACTCCTTAATGTTTCTCTTTTTTATTATTCTTTCACACTCAGTAACCCTTTGTGTCTTTACTGCCTTGCATGGGGTGACATGAAAAAAAAAATAAAAAAATAATGTATTTATTTTTTATATATCATCTGATTTTCCCTTTATTAGATTAAAGATTCATGACCAGCCAGAAGCATCGTCACCTTAATAGCTTAAGCGTTTACTTTTTAATGTCTTTTTAAAGATTTTTCATCAAAATCTTTTACTGCTCTTTAAGTCCGAGATGACAGCCAATGTGTAAAACACAAATCAGTTTTTATTTTATTCTACAAATTCAATTCTAATCTGTAAAAAATTATTAAAGAGAAAGAAAAATAAAAGAACAGGATTTAAGAAGACAGTAGATAATAACCGACATTGTATTTAAATTTCTGAAGATCAAAGTTGACTGGAAAGCAAGAAGACAGGAGAGAGTTCCACAAGCAAGAAGTGTGAAAGAAGAAACTCTTAACATAGAACTTACAGTTACATCTGACAATTTTAACTGTAAAATGATGAAACCTAGCAGCCAACCCAGTACTGCGTTTAAATTCATGAAGTTGAGGTACCAAAGATGGAAGGGCTTCAGAACAATTCCCATGAAAACATTTATAGAAAAGGAACAAGGAAGCTAAGTTATGGTGGTGGGAAAGTGACTGAAGCCGAGATGCCAGATCAGGACTAATAACAATGCAGATTCTTCTTTGGATTCTATCAAGAATCTCTAAATACATAGTATCCATAATTTAAATAATCAAGGAGAGAAGTTTCCTGCTAGTTTGAACATGTTTCATATTTTAAAACGATTTACTTCAAAATATTTTACCAAATATTCAAGAAATCTCATTAAAGAAAATTATGTGTGCATTAGCAGGATTTGAACCTGCATTCTTATTAAAAAAGGTAATTTTTCATTTAATATACCACAGCCATTCTCCCAACAAAAGACTATCTGCATAGTCATCTACCTTAGAAATGGGGAAAAGTCGATTTTTTTTTTTTACTTTTGAGAAAAGATTCCTTCTATAATTAAAAAAAAAAAAAAATCTTGGTATAATATTATCATGGATGACAGTGATGAACCCATGCTGCTGCTTATGATTTGTATCTAATTTATTCATTTGAGTAGACAAAATATGTTTACACATACGATCTTCCTTAGTGAAAATAGCCAATGGTTTAAAATGCTGACATTACCTTCAACAAAAAGTTACAAAATTCAAGAAAAATTGTACTTAAACATAGTTTATGCATGAGAGAAGATGTGAGTGAACAAGTGGGAATGAAAAGAAAGAAACAACATTTTAATAAATGCTATTTCCTTAAGAGATTAGGTGTGCCATTCAGAGAGTCAATCAGGCCAAATGTGGCCCATCGGCCAGTTTGCCCATGATTGATCTAAAGCGTCGTAATGAAAGACAAAATTAAAAAAAAAAAAGATCCAAAACCAGATAATTTACCAATTGTAAACTATTTATAAAATCAATGGACAAAAACAGAAACCAATAAGTTTATTTCTCTTAAGATTTTGTTTTCTCTTTTGTGCCTAAACTGTTAAGCAAATGCAGTTAAATGATAGACACTTTTTCTTCTCCTTCCTAAGAGTTTTTATGACTTTTTTCTTCTTCCAGACTCGGAGGATGTTCCAAAATAGTGTCAATCAGCCCAAAATCATGAGCATCACTGGGGCTCATGAACAAATCTCGTTCCATCTTTTGTTCTGCAAACATACAAAAACATTTTACATCACACTATTGGCAATATCAAATCAAAAGATAATTGTCAAATATATTATTTCATAATTTAAGTTATATTCATTGATTTCCCGGACAACTCGGGATGGGAGCTGAAAAAAAATATATTCAGATCATTCAAAATTCTGGATAATTGAACACCTGAATTATCAAGAAAGAATGAAGGAAAATGTCATTTTTCTTAAAAATTTATATCAGATAACATTTTCAAATGATTTTAATCAATGTTTAATGCTGCAAATTGCCAAGTAAAATCTTTCATCTCACAGTGATTGGAATTATGGCATTATCATTTTCCGTAAAATTTCACTGAGGATTCAACTCAAACTTTGATAAAATAATTTGTGTATTAGAAATCCATACAAAAAAAATCACAAATAATTATGAACAAGTTTTATAATAAACACAAAATATTTTGTCTATATTTCTGTGATGAGGTATTGTAATTATTTACACTATTTAAATTGGTTGAACTGTTATCCTAATCTTGTTGCTATATTCATAATGTTTCGGCCATTGTATGCTCTTCTTCAGTGTTTGAGCATACACAAGGCCCAGTGGATAAAAGCCTTGGTTGAATCCAGTGATTTGACTCAACATACAATGGCTGAAACGTTGTGAATATGGCAACAAAGATGAGGACAGCAGTCTGACCAATGTAAATAGTGTAAACAAAATATTTTATATAACAATTAAAATGAGAAATACAAGAAAAGAAAAAAAATGGATCATTTTTCTGTGTGTAATGAAGAAAGTTTGTATTGTTTTATGATTTGATTGATTTGTTTTTTTTATGGCTTATCAACCCTTTGCAGGTTATTTAAAGCCAGAAAATATTTTTAGACTGTAAGAATTTTTTTCAGAGATAATAATGGTTTTGTGATACAAGTCTTACTAATTAACACATAGCTGGGGGAGAAGAGATGGATTCACACCTTTCCCAAAGGAATTTGTGTGTAAGTGTGTAGTGATAGGAAAATAAAAAGTCTATATCTCTGAGGAGGTATTATGATTACTTACATTATTTACATTATTTGGACTGTTATCCTCATCTTCGTTGCCATATTCACAATGTTTTGGCTGTTGTATGTCCTAGCCGTCCTTGGATTGAGGAATCAGAGAACTGAGTTTGAATTCCAGTCGAATCCATTACATTCACTTACATGCCCTTAGGAAAGGTATGAATCCTCTTCTTCTGCCCCCAGCTATGATTAAATAGCAGAACAGACCAGTTTCTATAGCCTTGGATGGCAACTGGTCTACCACAGAAAGAAATGGCAACCTACTGCGGGAAAAAAATCTGCCTCGTCACTCATGTATAGAAAAATACATGATCGCCTAAGTGTGTATCATGTATGGCACATAACTGATTGACTTTTTCAGGTGATTGGAATTTTGAATTAAACACTTTATTTTATCCGCTAGGGTTGATTGTTCTAGTACCATGTGCCATGCCTCTTCTGGATGTCCCAGTTATTTTCCTTTAACTCGATTCAAAGTTTTTTTGGTTCACTACTGCTGTGACTTGGTATTGAACTCACAGCTCTTTGTGAGGGAAATAACTGAGACATCTGGAAGAGGCATGGCATGTGGAACTAGAACAGTCTACTTAGGTGGATGAAATAAGGGGTTCGGTTTGAAATTTCAATCACCTGAAGAAGGCCAGAGCATACAATGGCCGAAACATTGTGAATATGGCAACGAAGATGAGGATAACAGTCCCAATAATGTAAATATTGCAAGTGAAAAGTTCACTATTTAAAAAGAAACAAAAAAAAAAAAAAAAAATAGAAAAGTTGGCAAACCAAAATGGTTTGCCATGAAAAATAAAAACAAAAACAAAAATAAATAAATAAATAAAAGAGGCCAAAAGGTCATAATTCCTAAATGTAGGTGAAGAAAAAGGGATTGTCAAATGAGTCACACCTGTGAACCAATCAGGAAGCAAAAGACAGTTCTGAAATTAATTCCTTCGTCTGGAAAAAGTGTATAGACACACAGAGACAACCAGGCAAAGGAGCCAGAGATTTGATGAAATAATTTTACATTATCCCTTGCTCTACATTATCAGGAGGCATAAATCCCTAAGGGAGTCAAAAGGGATTACTACTATCAGCAAAATACATACATACATACATACATACATAGACATTTATAAAGACTCTCTCTTTCTATCTTATACTAAAGGATTTAGATGTTCAAGCTGAGAACTTTCTGATATGAACTTATGATCTCTTTGAATATTGTATATTTTAAGAGGTATAAAATTATATCAGTTCATGCAAAATATATACCTTTGTATCAATTTTCTTTGCATAGGCCAAAAATTAGTGTATATTAGGATTAAGTACGTTATCCAAAGATAACTCCCCTGTAAACCCACATACATCCTACAAGTGAATATAACGGACCCCTAACAGGTATTGGAACTTGGTTCTTGGATTAACAATTCTGAGTCATTCTCTATTCCACCAGCCACACATCCAAGCTTACAGGACCTGATATTTCCAAACGGTCACCTAATTAATGATCAGTTGCTTAACTTGGTAATCGTATGGTTCAATGTGATGTGGCCGTAAACCTTTGTATTGTTTTATGTAGGGTTTTTATAAGTATGTAAAGTCTATAAAGGACTTACTGCATAAATTAAAAGTCTTTCATTGAGCAGCATGTGTTCGGTTTGTTGAGTAGCATGTGTGTGACCTCTGACTGGCTGGTTTGAAACTACTATCAGGTCTGTTAAAACTGCTGTCCAAACATGTGGTCTATTTTTATATCTGACTAGCTGTCCAGATTAGAACTTCCTGTGGGTGGGCAAAATTTTTGTTTGTGTGTAGGTGGTCTCTTTGTTTGTTTCTAAGGACTGCTTGTGATTTGTGATATTTTTGTGTATAAAATTTTTATTTTTGTTAAATTAGGGTTAATGTATTTACATTATTTATATTTGGACTATTGTCCTCATAACGTTATGCTCTCTGGTGTATATCGATCTGGGTAACCTACATTGAATTCTGAAATTTTATTTAATCTATGGGGTTGACAGTTCTCACTTCTCATTTTATTTAGTACTGTTCAGTATAACTGTTTTCATTGAGTTCAAATACGCACTGCCTGGTGAAAGCCATTAAGATTGTTGAATAATTCACTTGCATCTGAAGTCAAAAGGTTAAAAGTGAATTTCGTAACCCAAAGTCAAGTACCTGTACATT
Source organism: Acanthosepion esculentum (assembly GCA_964036315.1). NCBI lineage: Eukaryota > Metazoa > Mollusca > Cephalopoda > Sepiida > Sepiidae > Acanthosepion > Acanthosepion esculentum. The sequence goes on along the minus strand of OZ038489.1, from coordinate 98,637,019 downwards.
CTTTCTGTTAATGTGTTGTGTTCATTGGAAATTTCAGAATTTTCAATGAGTTGGCTGTGGCTTTTGCAAAAATTTAAGAATGTTTTTTTTTTGTAACTTGCACCTGTAATACTTGTAACTTATGCTATTTGAAGATTTCAGAAACAACCCTAATAATGAATCGTTGTATCATAGGCAAAAAGAATAACGATGAAGGAACAGGAGGACTATCAACATTAACAGATGCATCTGAAAATGCAGCTTCCATGAACATTATTAAAGATGATAACCTTAGCAAGCAAACATTGACTTCTTTTGAGACACCTCATAAGAAGAGGAAAGTTGTTATACATGTTGTTTACATAGTCTGAATGTAGAAATCCAACGTAGTAAGTTATTTGTTCAATGAAACAGCACCAATATCTAGTAGCAGCTATTCAGGAATTCTTAAGGTCTTTCATCGGACAGGTTAGCAGTGGATATTCCGAGATATACACGTCGGATTGAATATTCCACGTCTTCTGATTGGTTAACCTTCTATGGGTGGACTATAAAATGAGTCAGCTCATTTTGGTTTGCTCACTAGTAAATACCAGGTACACAAAAATAGTAACAAAAGTAACAAAACTTCACAGTGAGGAATACTTGCAATATTGTTGAAATATTAAATATTATTTACTTTATCTTTGTGTCTGAATTTACTTTAAATTTGTTTTTCTAAAAATAATAATTTTCTATTCATACAAATAGATCCATGCAATTCTAATATGTGCGGATCAGAAGAAGTATACATATAAATTGTCGATGGCAAATAAATGAACCTAGTGAATAGAGTTTGTCTTTTATTTATTACATGTAGGTATAATGGGTCACAATGCAATTTGTAGTTTTTGCTGTGAGTCACAGTAAAAAAAAAGTTTGAACAATGTTGGTATATGCCATAATGTCTGTTGTGACCAAGCTGCAATAATTAAAATGTATGTTCTTTGTATGAAAAAAATGAGTTTAAAGTTTATAATTCATTTGTGGTAAAAAATTCTGATAGAGAAGAAAACTGTTTTAACATTCATTAAATAATTGGTTCTATGCTCACATACCATTCCTTTATTCAAGTAAACTATATTCTACAATAATTCTATTCACTTCTCAGATTTTTCAAACACTTCACACTTTCTCTATTAAATGGAGACCCCCATTTATTAGATTTTGAAAAAACTGTCTTATTCCAAACCCCACTTTTACACAAGACCTGAACCTAAATTCTGTACATACACCCCCACAACTGCCAAGAAAAAAAAAAAAGAAATACTTTAACTCACCAATACTTTCCAGGCTTTGACCGGTATGTTTCATGTAGAGGGAGTTGATCTGTTTTTTTAATTTAATAATTTCCTCTGCATGAATCATGATATCTGTTGCTTGACCCTGCAATAAAGAGAAATGAAGATGGAACCTGTATTAAATATTGTTTCCTAGATGTGATTAAAAGTCAATGAATCATGTTAAATAATGAGATTCACTACAATGAATTTTTGTAGGAACTTTTCAGCTTATTTTTAGGTACAGCAGGCACTATTCAGAGGCCATTAAAAGAAATAAAAGTAAACTGCAAAAGGCATTTTCATTCTATTACAAGACTCTTATTCAACTTGTCTAAAACTGAAAATCCTGTTAGGTTATTCTATGAAAAACAATAATTAAAAGATTTTATTATCTTTTCATGTTTATTTACAATAAGTGTTTCTTCATAAATCAATAACATCAGCCAATATATACCCCACTAGCTTCTTAAGGATTAAACTTGATGGAATTACGAGGACCATTCAATAAACAAGGTGAATTTTTCGGCATAAGGACTTCTAATACAGATAGAAGCTTACTCTTTTTTTGTTTTTTTTTTGTTTTACTTCTTTTTCACATGGATTTAATTTCTTTTGCAGATAAAAAAAAACTCTGAGAGTTTTGGTGAATAACAAAGATGGCCGACCAAGAAGCATGCTCCAGGATTGAACAGCGGTCTGTTATCAAGTTTTTGGTTGTTGAAGGGTGCAAACCAGTTGAAATTCATAGGAGAAGGTCAACTGTGTATGGTGCCACATGTTTCAGCAAAAAAATGTCTACAAGTGGGCTAAATTGTTTACAGAAAGACGGAGCAGTGTTGAGAATGAAGACAGGCCTAGGAGGCCTACAGAAGTGAGGTCTCCTGAGGTGATCGAATCAGTCAATGACCTCATTCAGTCTGACAGAAGGGTGACACTGGATGACATTGCAAGGACTTTGAGCTTATCTGCTGGGACAAATGCAGGGGTCATCAGTCAGAAGGAGGCATCTTGCATCATGACAACGCAAGGCCTCACACAGCAGCCCAAACGGTGCAGACCATCAACGAGCTGGGTTGGGAACTGCTCGCTCATCCCCCTTACAGCCCAGACCTTGCCTCTTCAGACTTTCACCTGTTTGGTCCCTTGAAAGTGTTCACGAGAGGCACGAAGTTTAAAAGTGACGATGAAGTCAAAAGTGTTGTGAGCGACTGGCTGAGACATCAGTCCAAAGATTTTTACACTGAGGGAATACGGAAGCTTGTGCACAGATGGGAAAAGTGTGTGACAGTGCTGGGAGACTACGTTGAAAAATAAAAACAAAAGTAAGTTTCTATCTGTATTAGAAGATTTTATACCGGAAAATTCACCTTATTTATTGAATGACCCTTGTATATTCTAATATGTTTGGTAGATTTAATGATGTGATAACATTTAAAGAAATCATGTAAATCAAGATTTCAGTTTCATTTCAACAGTTAAATGTTAAAAATTATTTTTATTAATTCTTTAGGAATTTCTTTCATTCACAGGGGTCTTGAAATATTGTACTACCACTGTCTTATAATAATTGTTACATTTACATATAAATTTCATACACTAAATGTACCAAATATTACAGGACATCTTGTCCTATAATTATTGTTATATCAGCACATACATTTTCAACACTAAATCTAACAACAATCATGGGACAGAGGTAGTATGATAGTATAATGTACTACCTCCTTCCCGTAATATTTGTTACATTTACATATATACATTTCATACACTAAATGTAATAATCATTATGGAATGGATGTGGTATAATAATATGCTACCTCTGTCCCATAATAGTTGCTACATTTGCATACACATTCCATACACTAAATATAACAACTATTATGGGACAAAGTATATTATACTACCTGTCCCATAATTGTTGTGGCATTTGCACAAAGATTTCATATATTAAAATGTAGCAATTATTATGGGACAAAGATAGTACATGATGTTATTAAACTATCTCTGTCCCATAATAGCTGTAACATTTGCATTCACATTCTATACATAAAATGTAATAACCATTATGGGACAGACATATTAGCTTTTATGAAAATTTGTTTATGTAGCTTTTAATTAGTGCAAACAAAAAATTGAAATTCATAAGAAAATGTTCTTCATACATATGCATTTTCAAAAAATGGGTGACTTACCCCAACTTGTCCAGATGGTTGGTGAATCATGATTCTTGAATTTGGAAGCGAGTGTCTCATGCCTGGAGTTCCAGCACACAGAAGCAAAGAGGCCATGCTGCATGCTTGGCCCACACACCAAGTGGCAACAGGAGGCTGCACATATTGCATTGTGTCATAGATTCCAAGACCAGCAGTCACAGAACCACCTGACAATGGAAAAAATCAAGTTTCAATATTCTCATTCCAAATGTGCATGTGTCAATGCTTCGTTTGGGTTGGTTTGGTTTGTTTTACGACATACCAGCATCAATGGGTTATTTAATGCCGACAAGATTTTTTATTGCTAGTAATATTTTTCCCCCCAAATGCATTGTTGGTAATGTTTTTCCCCCAAAATGCATTGCTGGTAATATTTTTTTCCAAAAATGTATTGCTGGTAATAATTTAATGCTAGTAATAATTTTTTCTTCAAAAATTTATTGCTGGTAAATTTTTTACAAAAATGTATTGCTGGTATTAAAACCTAATTTTACACTTTCATAGTGTTTCGACCCCAGTTTGGGATTTAACTATTTGCCCATATCTGGGACCCTAACAGGTGCTACCACCCTGGATCAAGGTGGACCTGTGAACACCAGCAAGTAAGATGTGGTCCCATGCTCCTCAAGGCCTCCTGATTAGAGGTCTTGCTGTTGGACGTAGTTTATCGTCTTACTCAGGATGTAGATGTAGTTTATCATCTTACCCAGGATGCTATGTCATTGCCTCAAGATAGATGGCATAAGAGTTGCTCCCTTATCCAACAAATCTATCATTTTGATTCTGGATTCGTACTTCAATACAATTATTCATATCTATTTTAGCATTTTTCATGTATATTTCATCATTTTTTGTTTATTTTATATTTGTTTCATCTTTTACATATTAATTGCATATTTACTTCATCTTTTTCATATGTAATGCATGTTTATTTCACCTTTTTTATATTTATTTAATCTTTTTGCATGTTGTTGTGTCATGGATACTGGCTTTGAATGAAAAATCGCAGAACTAAGTTTGAATTCCTGTCAGGTTTGTTACTCTTGGGAAAGGCATGAATCCGTCTATTCTCTCCCAGCTATGGGTTAAATAGCAGAACAGGCTGGGAGCTATAGCCTTGGTTGGCAACCAGTCTACTGTAGAAAGAAATGGCAACCTAAGCAGGAAAATCTACTGCTTAGTCAGTCAGGTATCAAAAGAGACTTGATTGCCAAGTGTAGCACTGAAATGACTGAATCTTTTTCATGTTTAATTCATCATATTTCATGTTTATTTCATATTTAATTCATCATTTTTCATGTTTATTTCATCATATTTCATGTTTATTTCATATTTAATTCATCATTTTTCATGTTTATTTCATCATATTTCATGTTTATTTCATCATTTTTCATGTTTATTTCATGTTTAATTCATCATTTTTAATGTTTATTTCATGTTTAATTCATCATTTTTCATGTTTATTCCATCATTTTTAATGTTTAATTCATCATTTTTCTATTTTAATACTTATAAACTACACAATTAAATTATCTATAATATAAAATACAATGGAACTTTATATATTTATTGACCAGGCATCCTGATCTCCTTTATCTGAGATGACAGAGGATGCATTCCTCTATGTAAATAAGTGAACATACCTTATGTCAACAGCAATGGAACATCTCATTAGTAAGGTCACTGCTTTTTACTTATTTCATTTTCTTTAATCTTTCTTGATTACTTTCACTTTTAATGATTTTGAAAATAGAATTGTTTCTCACATGCAACAACAGATATAATTGTGTTGATAAAATCTCTGACAATTCAGACAATTACGTCATTTTTAACATTATCAATAAATTAGCCTTATACACCAAGTCATTTATTTTTGTCCATATTATCAGTACATTTTCTACAGAGAGTTATCTCCCCTGTGCTGATGCAGTCATTTTTGATGGCGTCAGTCAAATAGACGTGTAAAGCAGAGTATTGGCTTTATATTTTTATTAAGTGAAAATAAGAAAAAGTATATTCCTAAACTCACATATGAAAGCTTAATAACAGTAAGGGCTAAAAACGCATTAACGAGTTTTAGTTTACTTATTTCCTAATTCATTAATGATTTCAAGAATGTAATGCTATTAAGAAAAGTACAAGGTAAATTTTTACAATCCTTTTTTTTTAATCATTTCATCCCAAGCAAGGCAATAAAGCCACTAAGATGCAACAAGTTACCGAATTTGAAAGAATATAAGAAAAAGGAAAACATTGTTAAGGAGAATGAACAATAAGAGGACAGGATTTAAAAAGACAGAAAATTGCATTTAAATATTTGAAGACCAAATTTGACTAGAAATCAAGAAGCCAGGCGAGAGTTCCACAAGAAAAAAATGTGAAAGAAGATACTGTTAGCATAGAAATCATGGTTACATCTAACAATTTTAATTGTAAAATGAAGTAACCTAGCTGCCAATCTAGTACTGCGTTTAAATTTGTGAAGTCAAGGTACCAAAGAACAATTACCATGAAAATACTTACAGAAAAGGCAGAAGGAAGTTATGTTACAGTGGTGTAAAAGTGACTGAAGTTGAGATGCCAAGTCAGGACCAATGAAATTGCAGATTCTTCTTTGGATTTTATCAAGGATCTCTAAATACATAGTATCTGTAATTTAAATTATCTAAGGAGAGAAGTTTCCTGCTTGTTTTATTTCACAATTAAAACAAAATTGTAATGGCTGCTGATATATATCTGATTTGGTTTTGTTTACAGCATATAAATCTTTTCCAGGTTAATACTGAATTCTGCCATTTTGATAAACACTAGATAGGTAAAAACAGGTTTGTTCTGTATGAGAGACAAAAATTAGATATAGGTCCAAGTTTACAGAAGTTGATTGATTTGTTTTCTATGGCTTATCAACATAAATACACAATGCCTGGCCCAGGGATTGAACTCACAATTACTATGTCACAAAATTCATGAACTAACGTTTTAATCCACTAGCCCAGCGTTTCTCAGCATTTTTTTTTTTAACTTCAAAGCGAACTTGTAGAATGACTAAAACTCTGGGGTGCACTTTTAATTTTAATAAGGAAAAATTAAATTGGGAAATTTGGGGTTTAGCATTCACAAAGAAGATTAGTACAGCTTTAAATTAAATGGATTTATGAAAGACCTACATTTTTTTTCTTCTTCTTCCTAGAGAGAGGGCGATAATGACTGATCCCTTGACATGTGCAAAAAAGAAAAGATTATCCACTCCTTAAAAATTAAGGAATTTCGACCCCAGTTTAAAATATCAAATAACAAAGACTTGACTTCGACATGGCAGTCATGTGCTTGGTGTCTCTAGCTTTTTAAAAATAAAGATATTTTAAGTATAAATAGAATTCATAAATTACTCTTCTCTTAACTTGGGACATACCTGGCTACCTTTCAGGGTTTATTAGTGTGCCTAGGCACACCGGTTGATAAACGCTGCACTAGGCTATTGTCAATCCCTGAGCCAGGCAGTGTGCACTTGCACTCAATAGAAATAGGGCAAGCAATAAGTGAGTAGTACTAAATAATGACTAAATAAGATATCCTTAAACATTGTCAGCAGAACGAGAACCATCTACCCCAAAGATTATATAAAGGGTTCGGTTCAAAATTCCCTGAAGGTTACTCAGATCGACAAACAGCAAAAAGATGAGAACAATAGTCTGTGTGCAAGTAGATAATGATAACTCCTAATCATAGAAATTCAAAGAGTGATCGTAATTGTGTTTTAAAATAGAATCAAACTCACCAGGACTGTTGATATACATGTGAATGGCTTTCTTGCTACTCTCAGACTGGAGGAAGAGTAACTGGGCAACAACAAGACTTGACAAATCATCATTAATCTGTAAAACAATTAGAAAAAAATACAACAATACAAAATTTATGAGGAGTCATTCTGGTGAGTATTAGACTCACTGTTAGAAAAAAAAAAGTTGAAAAATATTAACCTGAAAACTTAAGTCATGTTCTTAAATAGCCTCAAAAGATTGAGACTTTCATATGGATGGCATACATGACATTAGTCTCATTCAGAAACAACAAGACAAATTGCTATAAAGCCAAAACATTAAGCCAAGAACTTGAGTCATATTCTTAAATTGTTTTGTCAAATCAAAACTTTCATATGGATGGCATACATGACATTAGTCTCATTCAGAAACAACAAGACAAATTGCTATAAAGCCAAAACATTAAGCCAAGAACTTGAGTCATATTCTTAAATTGTTTTGTCAAATCAAAACTTTCATATGGATGGCATACATGACATTAGTCTCATTCAGAAACAACAAGACAAATTGCTATAAAGCCAAAACATTAAGCCAAGAACTTGAGTCATATTCTTAAATTGTTTTGTCAAATCAAAACTTTCATATGGATGGCATACATGACATTAGTCTCATTCAGAAACAACAAGACAAATTGCTATAAAGCCAAAACATTAAGCCAAGAACTTGAGTCATATTCTTAAATTGTTTTGTCAAATCAAAACTTTCATATGGATGGCATACCTGGTATCAAACTTGTTCAGAATCAGTCAGTCAGTTATGTGCCATGCATGATACACGCTTCAGCGATCATGCATCTTTCGATACATGACTGACAAGGCAGATTTTTTTTTCCCACAATAGGTTGCCATCCAAGGCTATAGAACCCGATCTGTCCTATTTACCTATATCTGGGAGGAGAAGAAAAGAATTCCAAAAACATTAACCTAAGACTACAAATCATGATCTTAAATTGTCTTGTCAAAACAAAACTTTCATATGGATGGCATGCATGGCACCAAAATTGTCCAGAAATATCAAAAGTATCAGCTATATGCAAATGCTTTCTCTGATCAATGGTTAAAAATCACTGAGTTCCTTCCTTTTACTGGCAATGCCAGTGGCTTTTTTCGACATTGGCAAATTGTTCAAACAGTTTTACATAACAGGAAAGTGAAAATATCAATTAAAAGAAAAAGCACAAATTATGACAATAACTGGAAAATATATTTAAAGACTCGGAATTCAAAAGATTCTCATAATACTAAGGACGCAACAAAACATGGTGTCATTTTTGACAGTATGTCTAAACAATATTAATAAGAAATTATATTGGAAAGGAAGTGGATGGCAGGTTTTCTACAGTTAATAATTAATAAACTGATAAAACTAGAATTACTACATATTTGTAGAATAAAGAAAAAATATTTAATAACTCACAAGAATTATTAGATATTAATATAATAATTATAAAAATATATGAATATAAAATATTCTATCATTAAAGCCTTCTCTTTGTAAAGAGAAGGACTTTATATTATGTTTATGCTTGTGGAACTCACTTTCAGCTTCTTGCTTCCCAGTCAACTTTGATCTTTAAAAATTTAATCGCAATGTCAATCGTTATTTTCTATCTTCTGTCTTCTTTTATAGTCTTTATCACCTTAACACGTTGGCTCCCCAGCCTCATTTCCCTTCTTGTCCCAGGATCCCAACACTATATCTTAACTAATTTTGGTACAATTGACTTTGTTTTAACTTTGTTTCATATATGAGGCAAGGATATCATAGGTAGTATTTATTAGTCATGACTCACCAGTATGTCATTTTGGTACCAGAGTTCATTTTACAACCCAGAATCTCACATCAGCCACCCACAGGTTGTTGGAGAATAACCAATATACAAGAATTACATTGACATCCTCATTTTTTTTATTAAAAAATATTGAAATTTTTTTGTGAAAAAATGTGGTTCTGGTGTACCATGTGCCAGTATGCTAAAAATGTGGAGGGCTACGCTGATGGCAGTTATTGATAGCAAGTTTAACAATGATCTTGAACAAAAACATCAACATATTGTAGAATAAAGAAAAAATATTTAATAACTCACAAGAATTATTAGATATTAATATAATAATTATAAAAATATATAAATATAAAATATTCTATCATTAAAGCCTTCTCTTTGTAAACAGAAGGACTTTATATTAGGCCTCCAACTAATTACCATTTAATTTTTTTTTCTTCTCACCAATAAACTTTGTCTATTGTTTTTTTTTATTATATAATTTACTCTATTTACCTCAATTTAGCTCTGTTGAGCAAGTACGAAACTAGTTAGCTAGCCTGTTTTTCATTTTTACTTTTTATTATTATGAGTGGTAATAATAAAACTAATTTTTGTCTGTTTATGGCAGTGATAAAATTTTGTACCACTAAACATAACTTTAAATTATAAAAATATATTTAACGGCTCATATGCACAGCATTGGTAAACTAGTAATTAATATTCTACCAAATTTATAGTGGGTAATTGACTTTCTATTGCTAAAAACCAAAACCGTAACCTAAAAACTTGAGTCATGTTCTTAAATAGTCTCATCAGATTGAGACTTTCATATGGATGTCGTGCATTGTGCCAAACCTCTTAAAAAATATCAAAACTGACTGTCAGCTATATACAACTTCTTTCTCAGATCAATGATTAAAAATGGCTTCAAATGAATGAAACCTGTAGGTCTAAGCAAGGAGAATTCTTTTTGGAACCTTGCGAACTGACACTACAGAATCACAAAGAACTGTATCAAATAAAAAAAAACATCACTTGAGAACTTTCAACAACGGCAACAACTAAAATGGATATATGTAACTCACAAAGTTAATAATGACATAATTAAAAGGTTGATCTTCCACACTACATGAAACAAAAGGTTAGGAAGGAAACCCTCATCAATACTGGAAATAATGATAATAGCTACTGAAGTTGTTTTCCTGAAAACATTGTTTAAAGAGAAAGATTTTATAAATTTCTGCTGACAGTAAAACAAGCTGCTCAGTTAACGATTGCCAAATGTTTCCTTATAAGGAAACAGCTAATATTAGCATTAAAATCAACGTTCTATAGGCAAGTTTCATGAGAACAACTAATGGAATGCAATGAAAACAACTACAAACTGTATTATGAGTTGCAAATGCCTAACATAGTTTTTGTACCACCTCAAGAAATGTTTTGTATTGTACCAACAAAAGGTTTCACATTGTAATGCACCAACAAAAGTTTGTTTGTACCCAACAGCAAACTAATGATGCTTCCTTAGCCTTCTCAAAGTGTGTGCCTTCTATATTTATTGTAGTAGACAAAACAGCTTTTAATGGTCAAATAAGCAAGCATTATCATTCCAATATGAAGTTGTCAACAGTGCCATTTGTGCTGATCAGTCACATTTCTCTGGACAGAATTGTATTTGGTAAGTCAGTTCTTCACCCAAACAAACATCTCAGTTTTCAATTAACTTTTCTATTAAAATTTATGGAGAAAAGTGACTGAAAATTTATGCTTTTCTTTTTTCTTTAAATAAAGACATTTAATATTGTCATCCAGATTTATCCCCCCTTACAAAATCTGCAAGCGTCAAAAGAGCATCATATTTCGATAACCAAGATACAAAAATATAACCAGAATTCATGCTATTCCAATGCAAACTGAGATTTTTTTTATCCATCAAATGCAAAAAGTAAGCTGGAAAGCCAGACATTTCTCTAAGGCCCACAAAGTCATACGTGTTCAAATATAGCTGCCACATCTGTTCTGGTGCTCCAGCTATATATTTAAAGATTCTTGATAATATCCAATCTGCAATATACTGACCTGACATCTCAACTTCTGTCCCTTTCCCACTGCCGTAATATAACTTCCCTGTGCCTTTTCTTTAAATACTTTCATGGTAAGACCTTATGAATTAAAGCAAAGTACTAGATTGGTGGCAAGGTCTCATCAATTTACAGTTGAAATGGCTAGATTCAACCATAAGCTCTATGCTAACATTTTATTCTCTCACACTTCTTGCTTGTGGAACTCTCTTCCAGCTTCTTGCTTCCCAGTCAACTTTGATCTTTAAAAATTTAAATGCAATGTCAATCGTTATTTTCTATCTTCTATCTTCTTTATAGATTTTATCACCTTAACACATTGGCTCCTAAGCCTCATTTCCCTTCTTGTCCCAGGATCCCAACACTATATCTTAACTAATTTTGGTACAAGTGACTTTCTTTTAACTTTGTTTCATATATGAGACAAGGATATCATAAGGTAGTATTTATTAGTCATGACTCACCAGTATGTCATTTTGGTACCAGAGTTCATTTTACAACCCAGAATCTCACATCAGCCACCCATGGGTTGTTGGAAAATTACCAATATACAAGAATTACACTGACACTCTCATTTTCTTTATTCAAAAATACTGAAATTTTTTTTGGGAAAAAATGTGGTTCTGGTGTACCATGTGCCAGTATGCTGAAGATGTGGAGGGCTATGCTGATGACATTTATTGATAGTAAGTTTAACAATGATCTTGAACAAAAACATCACTATTACCAAGTGTTCCAAGAAATAGGACTCAAGATAAACCTTTCCAAATCAGAAACTATGATCTGGAATTGGAACGAAGTTGTGGCAACACATATCCTGATAGTGTGGAACCACGTCTTAATTGCTGGTGTTCCCAGGGGTCCACCCTAACCTGGGGTGGTAGCACCTGTTAGGGTCCCAGCTATGGGCAAATAGTTAACCCTGAAACTGAGGTAAAAAGGCATTATAAAAGTGTAAAAATAGGTTTTAATACCAGAAATACTTTTGAAAAAATTATTACCAGAAATAAATTTTTGAAGAAAAAAAACTATTACCAGCAATATATTTTTTTTTTAAAATATTACCAGCAATACATTTTTTTAAATAATATTACCAGCTATATGGAAAGAAAAAAAATATTACCAGAAATAGATTTTTGACAAAACAAAATATTACCAGGAAAAAAAAGTTGTTGGCATTAAATAATCCATTGAGGTTGATATACCGTAAAACAAAATAAACCAAACAAATGTAAACCAAAGAATACATATTCTATTCATACGAATCTATCCTAAAAATCTTGTCGGCATTAAATAACCCATTCAGGTTGATATGCTGTAAAACACAACAAACTAAACCAAACATATCCTGAAACCATCATAAAAATTCAGGATATGGAATTAGTAAATACTAAAGACTTCAAATATTTCGGTGGATAGATTACAAATTTAAATCAGGAGATAAGGAAATAGAAAAAAGAATAGGAACAGTTTCACCATACACCACCAGTTGCTAAAAAATGAAGACATCAACCCTAAACTCATTCACAAATATTCAAGCTGTCAGCTATATACAACTGCTTTCTTAGATTGATGGTTAAAGGCAGCTTTGAGTAAATGAAAGCTGTAGGTCTTAGCAAGGACCATCCTTCTACCAAACATTGCCAGAGAATCACAAAGAACTGTACCAAATAGCAAAAATGACATCACTTGAGGAATTTCAACAACAGCAACAACTCAAATAGATATCGCATTTAACTTGAAGAGAAAATAACAACACTTCAAACAAAAAGTTAGGAAGAAATACTGGAAAGAGCATTAAGAGTGCATTTGATAAACCTGTGGGGAAAATGAATTAAAACCAATAAATAAAATAATAACAATGAATGAAAATAAAAATAAATTTTCCCATGATGCAAGTTATGAAGAAACCGGAAAGTGTTTCTGGTCACATGTGCGATTTTTTGACCCCCAACTTCTGGAAAGGACAGAATATTTCTCTTTCTTCTCTTGGCTTCAAGAGGTGGACCACAAAGTAATAGCGTTCCCACTGGAGAATGTTAGTTTCCCAGGTCCACTGACAACTGAACTTTTTCCACTCATGAAGCAGAGGTTCAGTCTTCCCAACTCAGCACAAAGCTGACTTGAGCTTGACCATCTTTACCTGTTTGTATCCTTACTTCCTATAAATTATTTCAGAAAAAAAACAAAAAAAAACAGACATACTTGGTCTTTCTAACTCAGTGTGACGCTGACTTGAGATTAACCATGTTTAATCATTCATATTCTTACTTCCCATAAATTATTTCTGCTGCTTTATGGAAGAAATTCCCGAGAGAATGCTTCCCTGACAATTACAATCTTGGTCTCTTTAAGTCCAAGGTCAACTGATATCTATCCTACTCATCCTCCTAATACTCTCTTACTTCTCCTCCCTGCTTCCAATCTCACTCAATAACATTCTATCCTGAGTGACACTTGGGTCTTGTATGAGATGACTTAACAGTGTGAAAAAAAAAAAAACAATTAAAAAAAATTCATAATAAAAAAATAAAAAGCAACAAAAAATAATATCAGCATAAAAAAGGAAAGATATAAACTACCAAAAGCTAAAAATAAAATCAGCAAAAAATAAAAATTAAAGTAAAAAACAACAAATAAAAAGCAAAAAATAAAAAAAATCAACAAAAAACTAGAAAAATCAAAATGAAAAAAAAATAATAAATAAAAATCAAAACCAAAAAAAAATATTTAAAAAAAGAAATCTTACTGGCCCCATAACGCAGATTATCCTTTCTTTCAGTAACCTTGAGTAAATATCATAAGCTCGTTCACCACGACCTGATGATTCAATCACTATAGGTATCATAGGACGACATCTAACAGCAGATGTGTGTATATTTCTATGCAATGAAGTATGACAACGAGCTGTCAACATCTGAAAAGAGAGAAAATATTGAGAAAAATCAACTGAATATTAAACTAAAAATCAAGAGAGAATTATTAATTACTGAAACAAAATAGAGGAAAATAACTTATATCAGGTCATCCCATAAGTCCTGTCCGAATTTTGAATAAAGAAAACAAGTGACCAAATGTTACATTTAATTACAGATTCAATCAACAATGTATTTTCCCTGATTATCTATGACTTCCTTCCATCTATTAACAAGCTTACTAATTCCATTACTGTAAAATTCTTTTGGCTTTGATTCAAAGAACTCACAAATGTCAGTTTTAACCTCTTCCTGTGTTACAAAAGCTGTTTCTTCCAAATGATTCTGTAAGCTACAAAACAAATGGTAGTATGAAGGAGCAAGGTCGAGAGAATAAGGTGGATGAGGAATTTTCTCCCAACCAAGTTCTTCGATTTTTTGTGACGTGATTCTTGCTGTGTGTGGTCGCGCATTGTCCTGATGAAACATCACTTGTTTTCGATTCACTAGAGCAGGTCTTTTTTTCCTCAAATCTTGGTTCAAACACTCTAATTGCTGACAGTATATTTGAGCATTAATTGTTGCATTAGGTGGTAAGAATTCAAAGTCGATTATTCCTTGGCAATCCCACCAGATTGAAAGAAGAACCTTTTGCCCATGAAGTTCCTTTCTCGGCTGTGGCTGGGGTCCTTCCCCTTTACCAAGCCACTGTCTACGATGCTTAACATTTCGATAAAAGATCCATTTTTTGTTGCCAGTCACAAGTCTATCCAAAAAAGGTGAAACAAGTTGGCGAGAATGGAGAGAAGAGCAGATGTCAACTCGGGATTTGAGGTTGTTTTCAGACAATTCATGAGGCACCCATTTTCCAAGTTTAGGAACTTTTCCAAGTTGTTGAAGATGACGATGAACAGTTGTATGGTTTGAACTGAGAACCACTGCCAATTCCTCAACTGATAAAGCAGGATTTTCTTCAAGGGCTGCTTCAAGAAGCTTTTCATCAAACTCAACTGGACATCCGGTTCGATCTTCATCTTCAAGGGTGAAATCTCCACCTCTGAATTTTGCAAACCATCTTCTGCAAGTTCTTTCATTCACACATTCCTCTCCATAAACTAAGTGAATGATTCTAGCCGCTTCGGCTGCTGAGTTTCCTTTCTTGAACTCATAAAGCATTAAGTGCCTCAAATGATTCTTGAGTACTTCCATGTTAGCAGGGTTTTAATCAAACAAAATTTAATTTTATTGTTCTCTGAAATAAAATTTGATCGGTTTAAATGCATCTAAACATAAAAATAATGTTCAGCTCCATTAGACATTATAAAATACTCTTAAATGAACAAAAAGTTAAAATTCGGACAGAACTTACGGGATGACCTAATAGTTTCTGTCTGAATATTGGAGATGAAGACTTATTATTTAAACTAATTACATGCAAACAATTGTCCTCATCTTATCACAACATTTTGGTTGTTTAATCTACAGCAGTAAAGTGATGGTTCATGAATTTGGTGACAGCAATTATGAGTTCAATCCCTGGGGCATGCAGTGTGTACTTGAACTCAATTCCCAAGGTTTGGCCACGGTAGGTCGTAGATACTATTCATGTTCAAGTCCTTGTCCAATTTTTTCCCCATGTTATACCAGTCTTTTTAAGTCTTGTTCAGCAAGCACTTCAGCCAGATCACAAAGATCTTTTCAGGCATGAACTGCTCTTTCCTCATCACATAAGACTCATACCAGATGTCTCTGTGCACCATACCACCTTGAGCTGCATGATAATGCAACTTGATGATGACCAGGACTTGATGAATGAACACAACCATCCTCATGTTGGAAATAAATTTTACTGGGTAACTAAGATGTCTCCCCAAAAGAGAAAAGTGCCATGTTGTTGCTACTACATCCATGGACAAAAAAGAGGAAGACATTTTTTTTTGTTCAATCCTTTTATAGTCTTTGAATGCCAAAAAAAAATATTAAAAAAATAATTACAATGTTTACTATGACTTTGTGTGTATTCCCATCTTTTTTTTTTCTTTTAATTCTTTTATTGGAATATATTTCTTTCTTTTTGGTTTTTCTTATTGACATTTTGAGATTTGGGAAATGAGGAAAATATGTTGATGATAAACAAACAAAAGTCAGGTATCAGTATAACTGACTTTTTTATTTTTATAATCAACATTATACAGTGTAACTTTGGGTTAAGTCATTTTCAAAGATATGTCGTTTTTTTCTTGAATATTATATGGAAAAATAAAACTCGCCTTAGGTCATTTTACTCAAGTTTAGGTTGACCGTTACAAATATTAGAAACTTCAAAAAACTAAAATAACAATAAACATATAAAAATTCAAATAAATTTTAAAATAATATCATGTATACTATATATCATAGAATCATCAAAAACAAAACAATATAATGAAGTGTGTTTAGCAGATGTTGATATTTCAAATTCCTGATGACAGGCAGCACTCGTGTGCTGTTTTTCTGCTCCAACATCAATTTTGAATTCAGACTTGTTTACATCTGTGCTCTGCCATTGACGTTCTTTCAATTACATTTCAATTGTGATTTAGAATACATTTTTGCCAATGGCTCCAAAGAAAAGACACAGTGCAAATACTAATGCTAAGTGTAAAGTTATATCACTGGAAGATAAGGTGGAAATTAATTATTTTATTCCAAATACTGTATGTATATATCATAAATACTGGAATAGGCAATGGGGAGTGCTTATTCGTGGTTTATAGTGTGGTCATTTTTCAACCTAAGTTGTGAACTCTGGAACCAATTAATGTTGTAGGGTGAGGTATACCTGCATAATAATTATCATTGTGATATTTATATCTTTTGTATCATACGATGTAATTAAATAGGAAAAAATTAATCAATATTATAATAATTATCATTGTGTATTTATTTATTTACATCTTTTGTGTAATTAGACAGAACAGAATTAATAATGTTTATAATTTTCTCAATAATATAGTGGATTTCTTATAATCATAAAATGTCATAGTAATGATAGTTTTTAAATGCTTATACCTGCTGTATAGAACAAAGTTTATTATAAACCAATGACTAGTATATATTATATATGGGGCAAAGTTATGTCATCAGCCCTATAATGCCTATTCTACCCTATATGAGTTTACTGTATTATGAATATAACAATGCCTAGCATGGGGAAATGTAAATTGTGAATATTCCCTTCTTGTGTGGTATCCCCGTTACCACAATTTAGTAATTGTAGCTATTTTTCTAATTTTAGATTATTCTTATTTAATCAAATTAGAGAGAGGGAGAGCTCTAAGAATGCTGCTTAAAAGTGTTTGAATTATACAAATAGCTTCAGTTGTTCAAAAGTTATGAGAATTTAAACTTCTTAAATTTGTAACATTTTTTTTTTTTGTTAAAAAGTCACACACTCACAAAAACCGTCAACACACATCAATGTGGCAAATCACACATTCATTACTCCTGTGGAGATTCAGCTCAATACACACAATTCACCTTTGACATTCAGTAATGTCAAAGGTGAGTTGTCAAACAACAATGTCAAAGGTGAGAATGTCAAACAACAAACTTTTTAAGCTGACTCTTTCAAACTGTTAGGAACTTCATCACTACTGTGATGGGTTTTTTTATTTTTTTTTTATTCAGAATACAGCTATAAAAACTATACGTAAAGTATCTTTATTTTGTAAATATAAAGAACTCTAACTAATGAAAATTTTAGTCATATTAGTTGTTCAAAAACAAATAAATACTAATACAGAAAACCAGTTAACTGAAAAAAAAACTTAAAAGAAATAATAAGGAACAGTTGAGTAATGGATAGCTAGATGCAACTGTCAGTTCTATTCTGATAGTTTATTTTCTTGCACTTCTTGCCTGTGGAACTCCCTTCTGATTTCTTGCTTCCCTGATAACTACAATCTTCAAAACTTTAAATGCAGCATCAATTGCCATCTTCTGTCTTCCTGAATCCTGTTCCTTTATTGCCCCTTTCCTCACTAATGTCATTAAAATCTTCTTTCACTCCCTGTAACCCTATTATCGCCTTGCCTGGGGTGAAACAATCTAAAAAATGCCTAAAAAAACAAAAACAAAAACTAAAAATGAACATCTTTTGCTAACTTCCAAAAAAACAAAAACAGTTATCAAGAGTCAGATCAGACTGAAAGCGGAGTAATGCTACAATATCTGGGCTGTTGCTACCCAATCTTCACTTTCCAGCCTTGACAGAGTTCAAAAGTGTTTACATGGCCTTGTAAGTGATGAATTATTTTCCACCCTGCAACTCCTTTCCCCACAGACAAAATGTTTGTTCTATTCTGTCAAGAATGGTTCTTAACCGTGCTAATTATTATTTCTTGCTTCTGATTTTAAAATAAATGCACAACATCTGGACTGAGTGAAAAAAAAAAAATAGTTAAAAGAAAAAATAAGACAAAATAAAATGTTACAAAATTTGCTAGCTAAATCATCAAGTTTCAATTTTAACCAAAAATATCCCTGTGTTTTTAGTTTACTTTCTTTATATCCCTGTGTGTGTAGAATCATTTTTCCTTCTTTGACAAACACTCACCAAAGAACTATTTACATTAGTCCTGAAAAATAGTTTCATAACTTCATATCCCAAAATAAAAGAAATGAAATGTATAACTCAAGTCAAAAATATCAATTTTATTTTATTTTTGTTGATTGTCATTTTTGAGATTTAAACATCTTGTTTTTGTTAAACATCTTGATTTTTCATGTATATTGCCGGTGTCACTGACACTGGCAATAATATACAATACATGAAAAAAATCTTATTTGCATTTTTTTAAGAGAAAAACAAATTCCATTTTTTCTTAGAAAGTTTCCAATATAAAAGAAATACTTGAAAAGTGATTATATTTTGCAAAAAAAATTATTGAGTGAAATATCTTTCAAAGTACACAATTATCTTTCTTGTTCAGACATTAAAAGAGAATTCATACAACTTCCCAATTATAAATAAAAATTCTTGTGGGAGAATCAAATGCGGATAAAAAAAGCGATACTTAAAAGTTAAAACTAAAAGTTTAAACAAAAAATTAAAAAAAATAAAAAACCTTTCTTGAAGCTAATTTAGTTTTAATTCCAAGCTAATATTTATTTCCAATAATTTAAATTGGTTGGGATCATTTTTTCTGCTTATCAGTAAAAAAATAAATTCGTTTGATTGACAGATGTTTTCTTTCACACTACAATTCTCTTTTTAAAAGAATCTTTCAACAACCTCTTCCCAATTATAAATATGCTTTTGTGAGAGGGTCAACTACTAATGTAAGTACCTCCACCCAACAAAAAAATAAAACAAATCAAAACGATACCTAAGTTTACTTTAAAATGTATTTTTATATTATTATTATTATTTTAATATTTAAAAAAAAAAAAAAAAATGAAAAATCTTTCTTGACGCTTTTATTTATTTATTACGGAGGTAAAAATGCAAAAGTTTTCTAAAAAAAGAAACGTTTCAAAAACCATTTCATTCATTTGTGAATAATTCCAGCAAGTTTTATTAAAATCAGACAATTATCTGATTTTTGCAAGAATTTCCAAATCAAGGCCTTTTTTCACCGCAAAAAAGAAAGATAAAGTGCTCAAATTCCCTATAGAAAATGGTTCTGCATTGACACCGGAAAAACAAGATGTTTGGCAAAAAATTCCAATGTTCTAAAATAAAAAGTATTAAAAAATATTATTTTATATCAAGAAATGCTTTTTGGATTTCATCTTTTTTTGACGAGACATTTTGTTTTTGTTTGGGATTTTTTTTATAATCCTTTTTTAGCGAATTTTTGGAGGTACCTGG
Organism: Acanthosepion esculentum; assembly: GCA_964036315.1. Taxonomy (NCBI): domain Eukaryota; kingdom Metazoa; phylum Mollusca; class Cephalopoda; order Sepiida; family Sepiidae; genus Acanthosepion; species Acanthosepion esculentum. Next base: position 98,617,069 of record OZ038489.1, on the reverse strand, counting down.
ACTCAAATGTATCTTTTTCTACTTTCTCGACATAATGTTTTGAATAAGTTTTACAAGCAGAAATTAGATGTGTTAATTATTCACTTAACGAACATGTTTATTCATATGGAAATTTTAGCTTACTACTTTTGATGTAATTATTAGATTAGTGAATAAGAGTTATAACGCATTTGTTGTGTAATAAATAATAGACGTGTCAGATTATAAATATTATCAATGATACACAGGTAACAAACATTTTCCTGATTCGAAAGAAAATAAATAAAAAGTTAAAACTGAGTAAAAGAAGAAAGATGTATTCAAACAAAATCTGACCCCAACCAACGTGAAGGACACTTTAAAACCCAAACTTAAATTTCTGTATCAAATAAATTTATTGACTTAAATAACAGTTTTAAGCATTAAGTAAGTTACTTACCAGACAACGTCGAAACATTATTATTATTAACTAAAAGATGAAATTAATTTTTTTTTATTTCAAACACGTGAAATGAATAGAGAAGGTAAAATCTTCCCACGACACCGATTTTCAATCCGGTAACAGAGAAAAATAGTTCCGTGTGATAAAAACATCTGCAAATTAACAAATTTTATTCATCAAAATCACAATAGCAAAGCTAGGCTTTTTAAAATTTAACAGAGCCAAACAAATATTTTATAACTTGAATTCAAAACAATAAAATATAAAAGAAAGTAGACTCATGGAATTTGCGAAAGATATTTTTGCTATTTTATTGAGAATAGAATTACAATTTAACATTTCAATTATATTTTCTATTCACAAAGCGCCCAAAATGGAATAAACTACATTATAAAATGTGGTACCTATTTTTGCATGCATCTGTACCCTTTACACACGCGCGTGCGAGATTACGCGCCCGAAAATAAAATTAAAAGAACAAAAATTGGATTGTAGCGAATGAAAGAATTACTTTGTAGTGAGTGCGAAATAATAAAATAACTCCATTTACTCACAGTCTTCAACTTCAGATGACTAAGGAAGAAGAAGGAAAGGAATTCGCGAGTCTGTGTGAAATTTTCTTTGGACCAATGAAAACCTTACTTTCACGGAAACTGACCGTTGAGTTGAGAAAAAGGATAGTTATTCGCAAGCTTATGTGAAATTGTTTTTTGCACCAATGAAACCCTTGCCTTCACAGAAATTAGCCGGTCAGCCTGTAGCGGTATTGACAGCGTAAATCAACCCGCACATTTTTTACTTTACGATTGTTCAAGCAAACAAGAGAAAAACACTAGAAAATAACCTTTCATAATAGATACAACATTTATATAATCGTCAACAGTTTTTTAAAATAATTTATTAATATGAATTGCCTCCCTTTAACTGGTTAAAGATTTTACTACTGAATATTTTTTTTACCTGAGCTCACAAAAAGTTGAATTAACTTATCGCTCAAAATGTTCAGTGAAAGAGACTTTAGAAAGTCCTGTAAAGCTGAAATTATGTTCATAAACTTTTAGCTTTAAAGAAGTCGGAGAAGTGAATGTTCCGTAAATGTTCAATTCGTTTTCGTTGCTCGTAGTGGAATGTATTGTTCGTAATGTTTGTAATTTGAGTTTCGTAAGAAGATTCAATAGCGTGATTGAATAGTTTTTAGTAAGTTGCAGAAGAAGTTGGTGAGTGAGTTGAAAATTTAGCTTGAATTACAGTGAAGTTATTTCATGTTAAAGAATTTGAGATTCTAACTTTGTACTTCGCTGCAGTAAAGTTACAAGCGTTGTGAACTAGTTTAGCAAATGCTAGTCGTCGTAAATTCTCACTGACTCGGTTCGCTCGTACATTCAATTTATGTTTTTTTATCACGTGATAGGATCCTGAAAGCATTGTTTTTTCGTCAGGTCAAAAACTAGGTTGATGCTATTCGGACGTAGTGGTGAGCAGGTAAATTGTTTTTTTAATATTTGTTAACCACTCAGGGAGCGCTTTACAAAACTCAGTCTGGAGTCTGATATGTTTTGTTTCGCTCAATGAGAACAAATGTACGTGAAGATAAGCGAGATAATTTTAATATTTATTGTCCAATGAGAAGCTAAGGTTTTCAGAAAAAAATGTATGAAGCTGTGATCCACTTTTTGCACGAAAATCGACATTGAAGAAAAAGTAGTTGCGGAATTCTAAAAGCCTAGAAGAAGAAAATGAATTCGACAGCCTACCTTTTGATATAAAATGAGGAGAAAAATTAAATTAATAAGAGAAGAGTGTCTAAGTTATGTGAATGGTTTCGTTTCTGTTCACCGCACCCAGCATTGAAGTTCTCGCCAGTGTAAAATTATTCGCCAAGTATATTATCGGCAACAATCAAAGAAAGCTAAGTATTTAAAACTAACTCTCACCGTCTACTTTTGAAACTATGCAAACCATATATTCCTTCGGTGAGCAACAAACTCCCTTACCTTTGTTTGAAATATTTTTTAATATAACTTTATGTCACATCATTTAATCTGCTGTATGAGCATATCCTCTTTATGACAATACACTAAAAACTACGGACTTTAAAAATTCTGATTTATTTTCTTGAAACGAGCTAGTGACACTACTTCAAGCGTGTAAATTCGTGAATAAATTTCTGATCTTGTTTTATTAAAGTTACCCGTGTGTTTCCTCGTCATTATCATCTTTCATTAATCTTCTTGGAGTGTCTAAATCAACTCTTCAATTTAACCCTTAAACCTCACGCTACCATAATTTTAATTTCTAAATTCGCCATAATCTCACCTGCAGCAAGATTTAGGCAAATGACCTAGCAAGACACACATTAATCTTCAATTAAAGGTAAGCTGTAAATGTCTCCCCAACCGAAACTATTTCCAACCCAGTATTTGTGTTAATTTTCAAGAATTTTTTTTAAGCACCGTGAAACCGAATTGTCCACAATCACAATTGTCTGTCAGCTGCAACGAAATTGGAAGTGCACAACTTAACAGACGATTAGTGAATGGCTAATAATACTCGTCACAGATTCGACACTGTGGGATTATCCCAACTTGGTTTGCCAAGACATCGTTAGGTGTCGCTGTTTAGTAGCTATAAAAAGGGGGCACTTTATTTTTTTTTCTTCATTTTTTTCCTTCTAACATTCAGTAGAAATAACACCGGCTTGGGAACAATATCTTTTTCCAGGTGTCTGATCTTTGACAAACGCACGCACACACACAAACTTACACATACACAAACACGCGCGTGCGCAAACACACAATTATTAATAGCTAGATTTTAATATCTTCTTTCTTTTCAGCTACGTTCATATATATATATATATATATATATATATATATATATATATATAGAGAGAGAGAGAGAGAGAGAGGGGATGTGTATCATCCCGCTACCATTTCCTTATCAATGTATAATTTTGTACATTTTGTGCAATAAAATTGGATCAGAGAGCCTTCTCAGCTTAGTAAATATTTTCAGGTAATATAAGCTTCTAATTGTTCAATGCCAACCAATCAGATCGTCTGCACGTGAAGAATAATTCTTCCCGCGCAGCGATCTTGATCCTATCACGTGATTACATTATCTATAAATAGCAGACACAAGCTTGCTTTCTCTCTCTCCTTTCTTCATTCGCCTAAGATGTGATCTTCAGGATTCTCGTCTAGACCATGAACGGTCAGATGTTAAAAGCATATTCACGCATGCGCGTACGTACGAACATTTCCAACCTACATTACAAACATACAGAACATTTCAAAACATACAACAAGAACTTTTCTTTTTGAAATATTCTTCTAAAACTACAGTTTAATAATTAATCCAACTTTTGTGAGTTGAGATAAAAATATTCCCAGTCTAAGAGACATAACTCCATCAGATCTTTAACTTTGTAGAGGACCGGGGTGTAAAGATGAGGATGAAAATCTCTGGGCTAAGATTTCCTGCTGGCCGGTCCCGCTACATAGGAATGTTGGACTTTGATGGAGTCCAAAGGAGATAAAGAAAACAAACAAGACCGATATACATGTACAAAACAATTATATATATTAATAACAAACAAGAATACACCGAGACATGAAAAAGTTACAAAGGGTGTTTGTATGGAAAATTATGTGTGTGTGTTGAATGTCCGTACGGATGTGTATTTTGTTTTTAGCGTGTTCCCAGAATATGGGAAACGCTGTTTGTATGAGACTTCATATATTGGAAAGTAAAATGAGAAAGTTTTTTATACCTCGCCTCACGCGCGAGGTTTCGGCCCGAGGCCTAGGTCGAGAAAGATGGCCGCACGTGTGCGTAAGCCGTAAAAAGAGAAAGAGAGAAGGGTGAGCCAGTATTTATACTCGTGGGAAAGAAACCCCTGTTGAAGGGTTAAGGAAATGAGGAGGAGATAACTCCGATAACTTCTACGCATGTACATCAACACACAAATAAATACAGTGTTATGTTTTAAAACCATTTTGTTCCTTCTTGTATTTCACGCTTTGTGGTATTTTACGTTTAATATAAATTGTGTGGTCATGTTATTCACGCAGCCGTAAACAGACATCTACAAGTGTCCATTCTTATTAACAAGCCACTACATTATGGTAACTCCGACGTTTGAAACAATTAGACCACTACAGATGCATCAAAAATACTTTTACAAATTTTGGTGACTGATTCTTTACACCTAAACAAGGACAAAAGTCCATATATACATGTCCGCAAATCCTTCGTTTTTTAGCTAATTTTAAACTTTACGGTAGATGCTGTTAAATGTACAATCCAAGATACAATCCAAAATACTTTTACAAACTTTATAGACGGTTTCCTGGAACCCAAACAAGATAAAATGTTCATATAAACACATGTCCAAAAGACCATTGTCTATCGCAACACTTGTAGCCAAATCACAGTTCAGACGATAGCCTGTCGTGTCAGTTCAACAGGCAACGTAGAAATGACAAATGGGGTCACACATCCAACCTTCACTTCTCACCAGCAAAAACGCGTGTTCGTCCACCAAGCTCAAAAAATCCAAACCCCCTACATAAGCGAAAAACAACGGGTTTTATTCACCGAGAGATCTTTCCGATTGGTCACTCCATTCAGGGAAGGGAAGAACATTAGCATAGATTCTGGTCCTTAAAGTAGATTCTTGCTAACTACTTTTTGGTAAATTTTCTTCGGCAGATCGCACACAAAACACGAACTCTTTTTCGAGATAGCTGATTATCTTTTTCACTACACTTTTAAAAGCAAAACTTTCGCGGACAGATTTTTTCACAAACATAATAAAAAATATAGACTGCCAGACAACAACGTGCAAATCAAAATCAATAATAGATTTTCTTTGTAAAAAGACAAAATAAAACAACAAAAATCAGTCCCTCACTAAAATGTTTCATCAAAATTGACATTGCCGCACCAGTGTGTATGCGTGAGTATGGGTGTTCTTGAGGCCTCTCTTTTTTTCCTACTCGTTCCTTTTTCTGTTCATTCAAAAGGCCGTCAGTCTTTCCTTCTATCGTCCTGGGTAAGACGTTAAACTACGTCCGCGTCCTGTGTAAGACGTTAAACTACATCCGCGTCCTGGGTAAGACGTTAAACTACGTCCAGCAGCAAGGTCCCTGATCAGGAGGTTTTGAGGAGCGTGGAACCACCTCTTAATTGCTGGTGTTCCCAGGTCCACCCTGACCCGGGGTGTTAGTACCTGTTAGGGTCCCAGCTATGGGAAAATATTTAACTATTACCAGCAATACTTTTTTGAAAAAATTATTACCAGCAATACAATTTTGAAGGAAATATATTACTAGAAACAGATTTTTGACAAAACAAAATATTACCAGCAATAAAAAATTTTGTCGGCATTAAATAACCCATTGAGGTAGATATGTCGTAAAACAAAATAAACCAAACCAATCTAAACCAAAGAATACATATTCTATTCATATGAATCTATCTTAAAAATGTTGTTGGCATTAAATAATCCATTGAGGTTGATATGCCGTAAAACAAAATAAACCAAACATTTCTTTCTAAAGACATTTTTCCATTGCACATGCGACAACCAGTCGGTTTACACTTTCTTTTCTTTTACTTTGTTTTTTTCTTGATTTTTTCTATCATTACATCTTATTTTGGTTTGCTGTTTAGATGTAAAATATAGTACTTACAGTGTCTCTTTTCTGTCCTTATGCCATGATTACTGAAAATTTTCTTCAAACATCACCACGTTGTGTTGTAACCCTCATTCTGCCCCCTTCCCATGTTGGGAGGTCTTGGTCACTGCGCCAAATTGTGTATATGTTGCATTTTCCCCTTCTCATGCTGGGTGGTCATCATCGCCAATTTAATACAATGTTGTATCATCTCTCTCGTTTTCTCTCGGCTGGGGGTCACGAAATGTTTTGGGGTCCGGTGATGAAAGACATCAACAAAGATAATCTTAAACTTATCTAGTTTATTACCTTTCGACGTATACATCTTCTTACTAGCCAATGGAGGTGCTCTCCCCAACTGAGGAGACGTTTCCAGACACGAAAGAAACACGTCTACGTTGTTTAGACTCGACTCCCAAAAAACTCTTGCTTAACTATCATTCTCAAAGGTCAACCACAGGAAGCCGGAGCAGCGATACAGTTCCTATAAAAATCATGGTCTGCTAAACTATTATTTAACACACACACACACACACACACACACACACACACACACACACACACACATCTGAATAAATTGTTCACTTTTTTTTAAGCTTATCACCCCAAGCAAGGCTGCAAGCCACTAGTACGCAAGGGGTTACAGAAGGTTTGGAGGAAGAGCAGATAGGAGTGGTAAAGGAGAGGATGAGGAGAAAGATAGTGGATCGATCAAGACAAGGGGGTTACAGAAGATTTGGAGCGAGAGCAGATAGGAATGAAAGGTGAAAGGATGTGGAGAAGGGAAGTGGATAGATCAAGGCAACTGGAGATGTCGATTGACGTTACACTTAAATAGTTGGAGATTGTATTTGTCAGGGAAACAGGATTAAGGAAGGGAGTTCCACAGGCGAGATGTGCGAGACATGAAGCTATTGGAGTAGAAGAGACGTCTACATCTAACGGGATGCCAGCCTCGTAGGACGTTTAAATTCATGAGGCCTAGGAACCAGCGAAAGCAGCTCATCGGAGCAATTACCGTGAAAGTATTTGTAAAAAAGACAGAGCGAGGCAATGTCGCGTCTGTGAGAGAGCGACTGCAGACGAGATGACAGATCAGGGCTAATTACATTGCATATCCGTCTCTGGATCTTATCAAGAACCCTGAGGCAAACAGCAGGGGCTCCAGACCATATATGGCAGCAATACTCCATGCAAGGGCGAATGGTCGATTTATAGATTTGGAGGATCGATTCCTGGGAGAAAAATTTCCTGGCTCGGCACAGGGAACCAACTTTCCTTGATGTGGATGATGCAATTGACTCGATGTATTTGTTCCATCTCAGATCAGCGGACAGCGTGAGACCGAGCAGCCGCAGAGTGGAGCTCTCGAGAAGTTGGTCTTCAGACATTCTAATGGGATGCAGGGTTGGATTCCTGTGGTGGTTAATAGAGAGCAGTTTTGTTTTAGAGGCGTTAAAGTTAACCATCCATTTCTTGCCCCAGCTCACAACCGAATTGAGGTCATTTTCTAATCGAACTGCCAGGTTAACTTTGTCAGCATCACTAGATTTGTGTTTAAGGCAGGAGTAAATTGTGGTGTCGTCCGCATAGATGCCGACTTGGGAATCTATGGCGTCAGGAAGGTCGTTTATGAATACGAGGAACAGAGTAGGGCCTAGGATGGAGCCTTGAGGAACACCTGCGTTAGTGGGATAGGAGCTGGAGATGAATCCATTGAGAACGACATTCAATTCCCGGTTTGACAGGAATGATTGTATTAGGTCAAACAATCGACCTGTGATACCATAACCCTGGAGCTTGCGAAGAAGGCCGGCATGCCAAACTCTATCAAACGCTTTGGAGATGTCTAGGGCCACGGCACGAGCTTCACCGTTATTATGATTTGCTTGATAGACAAATTCAGTGATGGCCGTAAGCACATCGGCTGTAGATCGGGCAAAGCGGAAACCATACTGCTTGTCTGAGAGCAGATCATGGGATATCAGGTGATTAATCACTTCGGTGTTGATAATGGCTTCGAAGACTTTGCCGAAGAGGGGTAGGAGACTGATAGGACGGTAATTAGAAGGGTCGGAGGGGTCACCAGATTTCTTAAAGACAGGAACAATGGTTGAGGACTTCCAGCAGTCAGGAAAACAAGACTCCTTGAGGCAGTGGTTGTATAATTTAGAGAGGGCAGGCGCCAGTTCAGGCGCGCATTTCTTCAGGACAATGGCTGGTATCCCGTCACCACCAGTAGCCTTGTGATGATCTAAGTTAGAAATAATGCCCAATACCAACGACGGGGATATGTGCAATCCGCTCAAAAGGGCCTCGGTTCTGGGAGGGAAATCGGGCATGGGTACCCCGGAAGAGTCAAACGTTGAATTGGAAGAAAACTCCCGAGCAAAGTATTCAGCCTTGTCGGCAGAGGTGGTCAGGACCTCAAACTGATTGAACAGGGTAGGAATGGAGGGTTTGCTATAGTTCAGAACGCTCTTGCAGAGGCGCCAATAATCTTTGGAGCCGAATTTGCGAGATGCAATACGTTCCTTCATCCGAGCAGCAAATAGTGACTTAGCTTCGTTGAGGATAGGTTTACACTCGTTACCGGCAGAGGTAAATAGGCGTCTTTTGCAGTCAGACATATCACTACGAAAACGGTGGAAGAAGTTGTTCCTATGGGCAATGGCGGCTGAGCAAGCAGCTGTGAATCAAGGGGAGGAGCGCGGTTTGACCTTGAATTTCCTTGAGGGGATGAAAGCGTCAATTCCAGCTTTAACCCAGGAAGAGACCTCTGAAGCACATTCTTGTATGGGGAGCTTAAATGCAGCATCCCAGGGGACATCGCGGAGGAAGTCACGAAACGAGTCCCAGTCAGCCCGTTGGTAGCAGAATGAGGTTCTGGTGGTAGGAGGCTCCTTGCAGGGGGTGGGGTTGAAGGAGATACTAACAGACACTACAGAATGATCGGAGTTACCGATAGGACAGAGCTGCGTGGCACTACAAGACTCAGGGATGGAGGTAAAACACAGGTCGAGGAGAGAGGCCTTACAGTCCCGCTTGTAAGCAAAACGCGTGGGGAAATCAATTATCTGTGTGAGGGATTGAGAGACTGAAAAGTTGAGAGTATGAATGCCTGCGAGGTCGGTAGTAGCATTCTTAAGCCACTTGTTGTGATGGGCGTTAAAATCGTCAAACACAAATATGTGAGCGAACGCAGTAATTTACAATCGTCTGATGAGATGCGTTGATAGGCATCGAAACGCGACTGCAATTGTGTAGCGATTGGCATGTTTTTTTAATGTAATATCCTAAAATAAAGTGTATATATATATATATATATATATATATATATATATATATATATATATATATATATATATATATATATATAATTATTTAATCAAATAATTATAAGTTTAAGCTCTACTGTATCGAGCACTGTTTTTTAAAATAAAAAACATAAATACTAAAAAATTTGGAGTATTAATCTAACTGTTCTTTCCTATTACATCAATACACACACAGATACACACACATACACACATCACACACACGCTTTCTCTCTCTCTCTCTCACACACACATACGCACACATACATACACACACACACACACACACACACACACACATATATATATATATATATATATATATATATATATATATATATTTATATATTTATATATATATATATTCTTAATCTGGACAATAAAATGAAAAAGTTCAGATTTTTCTCATGTTCGGCACTGAAACATGTGTCCTTCAGACATCCGATATAAACTATTATTCTCATAATCAGAAGCAAAAAGAAGCCAATATTATGCTACAATTAACTTCATTATCAGTAATGTATGTAATGGTGTGCTTGGATATAGATATTAAGTATCTTGGTCATTTTCTAGGCCTCAGTGGTCTATAACAGACAGTAGCATATCCGGGATATACTAACAAGAACACAATGAAAATTATGACCGGGTTAGCTGAAAGAAATGAATGCCAAATATGCTTTGTCCTAAAAATATTTTATAAACAGGTATATCATACAAGAAATTATATTTTTATCACTTAAACGTTATTTTAAGTAGATACCCATATATGAGTAGACACTCTGTCAGGATTCGAAGCTGTGTGCCCGTTTGCAGGAGAGACCGTCGTTAGATCCAACGTACATTTAACTGACTGGGCCACAAAGAGCGTCGTCGATTTAGGAAGATTGTATACTGCCTTTAAGCATATCATTCCCGTTTAGTGACGCAAAAGGGAGACGCAGGTACGAACCCTGTCCGTAGGCGCATTTTTCGAATATTCAGCTACCATTATTAAAAAATAAATAGGCAACACGTTATTAGGCATTTCAGTATACATGCACAGATAGATATAGCATTATTAAATTTTATCGGAGAAATTTATTATATTTTAAGTAAACTGTGAATACGTCAATTATTTGAAAATCACATTTTGGGAAACTTGGAGCTTCGTGTCCGCAGTAAGACAGGGTATAAAATGGACAGCTTTGCCATTGACACTGCTATTATTTTAACTACCTTCACTCCTCGGTAATGTTTATTTTTTGAAAAAAGTGATTATTAGAACTGTAGTAAACCCTAAACATCTGATGAAAGTGAATTTATACATTTTTTTGTTTTGTTCTTGTAGCTTCTCTGACTTTTGTAAAAATATTTCATGGTAATTGCTCGGCTGAGTTCTTCGCTGTTGTGTTTAGACTTTATGAATTATGGGGTGGTACTAGATTGGCGGCAGGGTCTCAACAATTCATAGTTGAATTGCCTAGATGTAACCGCAAGTTCTACGCTAACAGTTTCTAACCAATGCCGAATTCATTTTACTTAACTGAATGTGCATATCATTCAGCCGCTGCCAGCAAACTTCGACAGAGATGCTCTGGTTAGGTTCCAGAAAGCTGTAATGGATAATGTTACTGGCGGACCACCAGACAGTTACCATAATCTTCTGTTTGTACAATTTCGTTATTTGGTTCCTTCGCCATGATCAAGCTACTGAGCCGATCGTTTACGATTTTGACAAAGGATCCATTTCTAATCACAAGTCACTATTCGATCAAGAAATGCATCATTCGAATTTCGCAGATGTATAATCGAACACACTTCAAAACATCGAACTCTTTCTTTGACTTACACCGAGTTCAAGTGGGACCCATTTATCGAGTTTCTTCACCCTGCCAATTTTCTTCAGATGGTGCGAAATTTGTGGAGCGAAGACGGAAATGAACCCCAAGACAGTCAAACACCAAATTACAAAAAGAAATGGTTTCTGTGGCATGCTGTTGTAAATGTTGAGAGATGTTGGGTACACCATTCAAATGAAAACTCAACCTTCGAGAAAACGTAGTAGTGGTATGACCAACATATATATATATTTTTCTGATGGAGATACAATCTCCCAAGGGACAATTAAATTTATATACAATGTTGTTTTTTTTGTGACGCGTTAGTTGGTAGGAAGAAGTCATTAAAAATGATTAAATTGGATATATTAAATTTAGTATAGGGTATCTCACGTGCTAACACACGTTGTATGTTAAAAAAAATTGATATAATTAATTATATATTTTTTTACTAGGATCTGTGGTGTATATACCAGTATTTATTAATTTTTAGGATATTTTTGCACTGTTTATAATAAGAATGTATTTGATTGCGATATAAAAGATTTATATGTTTAGGGTTAACTGAAGAAGTATTATATGCTATTTGCTTTATCTTAAAATTTCTAATAGAATATCTTATTTGTTCATTAACAATATAATTAGAGAAGTTATTATTAATAAGAGTTTGTTTAATTTTTTTTTGTTTAGGGCTGATATGATGTAATGTTTTAAACGACTGCTTTTAGTTGGTAGTAATGCTATAAATATATTTTCAAAATATAGCATTACCACCAATTATAAAGACTCGTTTAAAACATTACCTCATATCACCAACTATAAAGACTCGTTTAAAACATTACATCATATCACCAACTATAATGACTCGTTTAAAACATTACATCATATCACCAACTATAATGACTCGTTTAAAACATTACATCATATCACCAACTATAAAGACTCGTTTAAAACATTACATCATATCACCAACTATAAAGACTCGTTTAAAACATTACATCATATCACCAACTATAAAGACTCGTTTAAAACATTACCTCATATCACCAACTATAAAGACTCGTTTAAAACATTACATCATATCACCAACTATAATGACTCGTTTAAAACATTACATCATATCACCAACTATAAAGACTCGTTTAAAACATTACATCATATCACCAACTATAAAGACTCGTTTAAAATATTACAACATATCACCAACTATAAAGACTCGTTTAAAACATTACATCATATCACCAACTATAAAGACTCGTTTAAAACATTACCTCATATCACCAACCATAAAGACTCGTTTAAAATATACCATCATATCACCAACTATAAAGACTCGTCTAAAACATTACATCATATCACCAACTATAATGACTCGTTTAAAACACTACCTCATATCACCAACTATAAAGACTCGTTTAAAACATTACATCATATCACCATTTTTCTACAGATCCATTGTTCATAAAATTCATAAATCTAACTTATGTCTAAAATAATGAGGATTTTACAGATTTCCCTTTTTTAAAATTACGCATGTTAAATCTAACTAAAGACAGATTATTAAATATCTTACTTCGTTTCACCTGTGGACGACCATAGACTTCACACATTCACATAAACGAGAATCTAAACATCCAACCAAATACAAAATTATTTGTCAACATATCGCTACATTTCACCGACAAAATACGAGGGTGACATCGGTAGACTTCCCTCACATACACACTTATGCACTTACATGAATTAATGTTACCGTTCTACATACACCTACACACACAAGCGTTTCTTTACTTACACACCCATACACTATCACACACTTTGCACCTTAAATGTTTGTCACACATATTTATTTTTTATATATTGCGTTTATACACGTGACGCGTGTCTGACCAATGAAAATTACCAAAAATAATAATATTCCAGTACTCTGTCTCTTTGCTTTGTCATTTCTATTTTCTTAATGTCATAAGGTTAATATCCGGGTTTAAGTTTATAAAACCTCTTCACTTTAAGACAAATACCATCTACCCTCTCCTGCACACTGCCTCGTGCCTTTCGTCTGACTTAAACATTGAAATGGATGAATTCTGTTTTAGTTTTTCGACTTTTTATTTTTTAGCTTTCACAGTCAAATTTCTATTTCAAACACGAACTCAGTCTCTACCGGGGTTGAATAAGGCTGTCAAATATATATATATATATATATATATATATATATATATATATGTGTGTGTGTGTGTGTGTGTGTGTGTGTGCGTCATTCGCAGACAGTACTGTTTTGCTGTATCACAGCTCCTCAGTGCCTCAAGCCAGGACTGAAACCCAACCGATTTGTTGTCAGTCGGAGTTTCTACCACTGAGCTATCTTCATTCGACAGACATAAATCTAGCGTATTGTTTTTACGAATCTAAACAAATGCCAATGAGCCGGAGGACTCTATTCATTTTACTGAAGAGCTTTGCATTAGCGAAGGTGGTTGTTGTTTATAGAATTAGCTTGTCATTCAACAATGCTCGATTGAAATATATTTTCAAGAGGTAAATTATGTCATTCGCAGACAGTACTGTTTCGCCGTATCACGCCTCAGTGCGACAAGCCAGGATTGAAACCCTACCGATTTGTTGTCAGTCATAGTTTCTACCACTGAGGAGCTATCTTCATTCGACAGAATGAAACAGCTAAATAATATTGAATATCGACTTATCTCTCTTTATCCTGAGTTTCAAGGTGATGTAATCGTTCGTACGAGGGTTTAAAACTTTCTTGTCAAACGTCTGACGATGGGATACATCTTAAAACTCAGAGCAGAGACAGATAAATGGATATTCAATTTTATTTATTCTTATTAATGTTTTATCTCTTGTTAGCGAGATAGATATTCCTTGTTCACTTCATTTACAAAGACTGTTTACCTTAAGCGTTATCTTCCAGAAATATATTTGTTGATCATTTTTGTTAACATATTATGGTGTTAGAGACAATGACGTCTGTACCATTTCATATTAACGGACATTTCTCAGACAATAAATAAATCGTTTTGAATATAAAACGGTTATCCTCTTCGTATTATATACTGATAAAAGATTTTATTTATCGAATAGTACACAGCCCATTTTTTTTTTGCATTTGTTACATTATTCTTGGCTTTTGTTGACATATATACATATGGATGGAAGGACATTGGGCATTTTCTAGATAAAATATCAAACAAATAAGCAATGCTTAGCCTGTTTTGATTGCGTTTTTGTCTGCCACCAACTTTCCTTTGAGACTTGAAACAATGACGTCTTTTAAAGAGTCTTGAATCAATTCAGGTTAACGTGTTGAAATATTGATCAGTCTTTTTGCTTTTACTTGTACGTCTTTCTAAAGTAAGTCATAACAAAACAGCTCTGAATTTTTTTCTCTATCTTTTTCAGTTGTTTTGTTTTGCCTATTTTGTAAGACTTGCTATGTATCCGTTGAGAAGACATCGAAGATGAAAGCTCACAACGACACTGACCACAGACGAACGAACTGACTCGCGGTTTTCAGGAAAGACTTGTCTGAAATCATCAGTTATCGCATTACTTACGTAAGTCGCTGGAATTCGGAGATAAAAAAAGGACTTCAATGTAGTAAAAATCTAACCACTTTAATTAGATTTTGACTCGGATATTTTTGTCTTCGTAGAAGGAGAAACCGAATTCTTTTCATTGGTCAAATTTACCAGAGAAAAATTATTCCCTGTTTAAAACGAGGCAGCCAAAAGACAATTGAGAGTGAAAGTTAAAAGGGATATAACTTTGCCGAAAATATAAAGAGAAAAGTAAAAGAATCATGAAAATTTCTCGTCTAAACAAACATAATATAATGTTTAAGCAAGGCAGTCTCTCATTTATAAATACACTGACGACTGGAAGCAAGCAGTTTGATTCCGATAAAATAGTCGGCGAAACCCCTTTATTTCAAGAATTGAGCACCGCTTACAAATGGATGAGTTACTCCGGACTTTTGTGCTTACAAAATACAGCCGAAACTGGCAACGAAAGAAAACTAATACAGCACAAAGTGTACATAGCTTATCAGTGGTTTCTCGATGTTTTGATTATTATAAATGCATTGCGTTTATTCGCTGTCTATCACAATCTCCAAGATATGGGATCGTTTCTTGTGGCCTTTGTCAATCATATATTTATGATCTTGTTAGGATTTTTCGCGGGCTTGCGGTCTTACCTCGAGAAACATATCAGTCTTTTTGTTATTAAAATATTTAGACACAAAATGAACAACGAAGATGAATCTAGCATCAGTCGACTGGTAAAATTCATTCGCTTTTATGTGCTCTTTAGCTGCACGTACAGCATGATGTCCAGTATCGGATTCAATATAGTTGCACCTCCTTTTTACCCGAGTTCCATCGACTCACACACTTATCCGTTCACACATAGCAGCACATTCTTTTACCCGGCTCTTCTACTTTTTGGATTTGCCACGACTTTAGGCACTCTCCGGGTACATGTGCTTATGGCGCACTGTTTCGCCATGTGCCACTTTTTGACGTTGGAATATATTCACTTGGCTCAAAAGATCAGGTCCCAGATAGCAGCAATCAAAAATGATGAAGGCCTCTCTCTGGAAGCTCATCGGGCAAGATTTGAGGCATTGAATGGCTTGCTTAAACACCTCAACCGTATCAGCAATATTTCCCTAATGCTCGTTATATTCTTCTGTATATTTGAACTGTGCATGATGATATACGGTTTGCTTCAATACATCGTGGGCATTGACTTTTACTCGATATCCTTTTCAGCTGCTTTTGGCATGCTGTTTACCGGCCTTCTGATTGGATCAGGTATATTCCTCTCTTCAAGCGTAAGTAGTTTTGATTTTAGTTTTTCGTTTCGCTTTCACGGAAGATTTTTCCGCTACATAATTGAGAATCCAGCTCAACATATATATATATTTATCAGTGTTTTTTTTTTCTATTGGTTATAATTTCTAAATTTTTCAATAGTGCCATTATTTCTGATGGTTCTGTTGTCTAACACAACGAGAAAATTGAGGGGTAGTTATTTACACTATTTGCATTGTTCGGACTGTTGTCCTCATCATTATTGTCATATTCACGACGTTTCGGCCGTTATACGCTCAGGCCTTCTTCAGGTGATATACGTTGGAATTTCGAACCGAACCCTTTATTTCGTTCACCAGGATAGATTGTTCTAGTTCCACGTGTCAAACAGATGTTGAGGGGGTAGTGTTGCATCATGAACACTACCCGGGAGTCATGTTTTTACAGATAGCAGTTTTCCGCTTGATTGCTTAATCTTGTTTTGTTTTTTAATTCATAGTATCTAATTCTGATTCTATCTATCTATCTATCTATCTATCTATCTATCTCAATCTGTTCATATCTCTCTCTCTCATATATATACACACACACACACACACACACACACACACACATATATATATATATATATATATGTATGTATGTGTGTGCGTATGTGTGTGTGTGTTTCATTGAATAATATAGACATGTTATGTCTATTTATTTTTATAATAATCCTTTCCAGTTCTCTAATCAGTTTCTTGATTTTAAGATGATATCCATCAACGAAGAGACCGTACTTTTTTCCTACCCAATTACTTTCACTCTCCTCAGGGATGAGTTACAAATACAGGAAAATACTTGTTGACAACACAAATATAATACATCACGAAAATAATAAACTAAAAACTTCAAATTCTCGAGGCCCTCTATATCAAAAGCAACCAACCAACACTCAACAAAATTCATTACGAGTATAGTAGCAACGTGTTGAAATGCATTTAGCGAACATTTAATGCCATTTCGCATTTCTACCAATTTCTGGTTAGCTCCCTTGTTTTGCAAAATATTCCAAAGCTACAATGGATAAATTTAAAATTTTAAAATAAATATAACAGAGGGCTTTCACGCGTGTTTTTTTTTTTTTAAATCATCATCACAACTTTCACAATTGCAATAATTTTGACTTTGTAATTCACTCGTGAGGATGATCTTGAAGCAAATCGAAACAACTTGGGTAGATTAAAAACGACGGCGCCTTCCTTTCATCTTAACATCAAGAAACTGATCGGAGAACTGGAAAAGAATATTATAAAAATAGACATGTTTAAATGAAGATATACTACGTATATATATATATATATATATATATATATATATATATATATATATATATATATATATATATATTTCTATCATATATATATATATATATATATATATATATATATATATATATATATATATATATATATATATGATAGAAATTGTAAGGAGGATTTGATAATTATAATTAAGTAATTCATTGAGTCTGAAAGAAACCTCAACAGAATGCAGAAAGCATTGGACGGCCGTTTCGTCCTATATTTGGGACTAATCAGCAGTGCGCATCCATTACCGAGAATTGAAACCCTGACAGTTGTCAAGCAAACATCATACCAACTGTATATATATATATATATATATATATATATATATATATATATATATATATATATATATATGTCATTCACAGACAGTACTGTTTCGCTGTATCACAGCTCCTCAGTGCGACTAGACTTCCGAATGCCTCAAGCCAGGATTGAAACACAACTAATTTTGTGTCAGCCAGAGCTATCTTCACTCGGTAGAGTTACACAACTAAATGTAGCGTATTGTTTTTACAAATGTAAACAAATGCCAATCAGCCAAAGTGCTCCATTCATTTTACTGAAGAGCTTTGCATTAGTGCAGGTGGCTGTTGTTTATAGAATTAGCTTATCACTCAACAGTGCTCAATTGAAATGTATTTTCAAGAGCTAATATATATATATATATATATATATGTGTGCGTGTGTGTGTGTGTGTGTGTGTGTGTGTGTGTGTGTGTGTGTGTGTGTGTGTGTGTGTGTGATTGTATAAAGAGAAATTAGGAGAAACTGAGTGACAATTTGCAGATGGTTAATTTTCACTATCGGATCATCAGTGTTCAATGCTAGGAGTGGCGAAATGGTACTTGCACACTAATGAACTGACAGTGAAAATCAACTAGCTACCAAGTCTATATACAATTCTTCCTAATTTCTCTTAATTCTATCTTAGAACGATCTTTTATATTTTTATTACATAAATATTTTACGCATATCAACATTAATTCATATATATATATATATATATATATATATATATATATATATATATATATATATATATATATATATATAGTAATAATAAATATACATCCCTGTTTTTATAGATTTCTGAGATTCATGCAATGTGTAGCGTGGAGACACAACCTCAATCGTCAGGCGTGGTTTGAAAATTGACTGTAGTAAAATTTAAATATTAATATTCATAACTACTCTTAAGATAGTGGACCAGTTCATTTACTTATGAATATATATATATATATATTTATATATATATATATATATATATATATATATATATATATATATATATATATATATATAACAGTAACACCTACAAAGCCTTCCAAAAAGAAAACCAATCGCCCATATACATAAATATCAACTCAAACCACCCGAAAAAACAAATTCCAAATACAGTAAATACAAGAATAAACAAACTGTCTTCTCGTAAAACAATTTTTAACCAAAATAAATCGACATATAATCAAGCACTATTAAAGAGTAAATCTAAACAAACATTAAATTAAATACATAAATCAATTAATAACACATCCACTAAGTCCAAAAATAGGAAAAGGAAGATTATATGGTTCAACCCGCCCTTCTGTAAACTATCTATTATCAATATAGGGAAATACAAAACATCTCCCTGTAATTGCAGGGCAGGATCCGATTGTCCAGTAGAAGGAATATGCATGGCAGAAAACGTGATATACGAAGCTACAATTTTCCCCAAGGAAAATATAAAACAGAAAAAGATATATATAGAAATATCTGCGGGAAATTGGAAGCAACGGTTTTATAACCATCGCCAGTCGTTCACAAATGAATCTAAAAAACACCAAACGGCATTATCAAAACATTACTGGAATTTGTTAGAGAACGGCTTAACCTCACAAGTAAATTCGAAAGTCGTCTCTAGTACTCGAACTCCAGTAAATTTCAGAGACGGATGTGACCTGTGTATAAAAGAGAAGATCCTAATGATAAAACATAAAAATCCTGATATATTATTGAACCAACATAACGAGTTAATTTTTAAATGTAGACATAAAAACCATCTCAACCTAACTAAATATATTTAGAAAAAGTTATATACGAAGATAAACATTGTGTTATTTTTGGATTTGGAAATGATTGTATGCACACATGGATACATAATTGTATATATACAGATGTGTAAATGGACTTGGAAATAGATATGTGGATTTATGTGTATATGTATATGCATTTGTATAAGTGTATAAATACATATATAAGTTTATATATATTGTAGGCGCATATGTAAATATATATATATGTGTATTCGTAATTTTCGGTAGGTATATGTGCATATATATATCGAGTCATGTATATAGGATTGCATGTGGTCTGTATATATATATATATTTTTTCTTTTTTGTTTGGGGTTTTATGGCATATCAACCACTATGGATTATTTAATGCCAGATCCAGTATTTACTAGATATATCAAAAACGTATAGTTGGCAACATCATTGTTTCAAAAACGTGTAGCTGGCAACATCATTGTTTCAAAAACGTATAGCTGGCAACATCATTGTTCCAAAAAATGTATCCCTGGCAACATCATTGTTTCAAAAACGTATAGCTGGCAACTTTTTCAAAAACGTAGAGCTGGCAACATCATTGTTTAAAAAAAATGTATCCCTGACAACATCATTGTTTCAAAAACGTATATCTGGCAACTGTTTCAAAAACGTATAGCTGGTAACATCATTGTTTCAAAAAAATGTATCCCTGGCAACATCATTGTTTCAAAAACGTATAGCTGGCAACTGTTTCAAAAACGTATAGCTGGCATCATCATTGTTTCAAAAAAATGTATCCCTGGCAACATCATTGTTTCAAAAACGTATAGTTGGCAACATCATTGTTTCAAAAACGTATAGCTGGCAACATCATTGTTTCAAAAACGTATAGCTGGCAACATCATTGTTTAAAAAAAATGTATCCCTATCCCTGGCAATATCATTGTTTCAAAAACGTATAGCTGGCAACTGTTTCAAAAACGTATTGCTGGCAACATCATTGTTTCAAAAAAATGTATTCCTGGCAACATCATTGTTTCAAAAACGTATAGCTGGCAACATCATTGTTTCAAAAACGTATAGCTGGCAACATCATTGTTTCAAAAACGTATAGCTGGCAACATCATTGTTTCCCATCACATTTTAGGGGTAAGGTATTAGTATATTTCGTGTAGGGTTTGGGAGGGAAAGTTAATTGTAAGTTGTAGTTGTTTTGGGATGGGTTAGATGTGATGGGGCATGACATGACCAGCCGATTGATCGGATCGACGGCCTTTTGGTTGGACGTAGTTTATCGTCATACCCAGGACGCGGATGTAGTTTATCGTCATACCCAGGACGTGGACACACCTTGGGATTTCACTATTTTCCCATAGCTGGGACCCTAACAGGTGCTACCACCCCGGGTAAGGGTGGGCATGGGAACACCAGCAATTAAGAGGTGGTTCCACACTCCTCAAAACCGCCTGATCAGAGGCCTTGCTGTTGGATGTAGTTTATCGTCTTACCCAGGACTCGGATGCAGTTTAACGTCATACCCAGGACGTTGTATATATATGTGTATGTAGATATATGTAAATATTTGTGAGTTCGTATATGTAATATATGTAAATATATATGTGGGATATAGTAATATGAATATATATGCATATATAGGTATATATCGGTATAGATTTGTCTTTATATATATAGAGAGAGAATTCTAATGGGAGGACATAAAATTATTATATTATTAATAATTAATCTTACTTTCTCTTAAATACTTTCCAATTAGAATTGTAGGATTAAAATTTTTTTTTACTCATCTGGAGATAATTTTATTTTAAATTGATAATTTAATTTAAAGTTAAATATATTACTCTTTAACTATTAGTATTGATAGTAAAAATATTAAAATTAGAAATAATTTTTTTTTTAAATTTAGACACTTAATTCACCACCTAACGCTAAATTTTAAATGAAAAATTTAAATAGATATAAATATGAATATGTGTAATTATTTGTAAATGTATGTGTAAGTATTTATATATGAATATGCATAGGTACCTGTGTATTTCGATACATATGTGTGTGCTTATGTGTATAAATTACACATGTAAATGAACGAATATATATTGGAGATTTACATAAGTGGTAGATATGAAAAAAGATTTTTTTTTAATATTACCTTCAAATATTACTCCATCTTAATTTGAAACTTAAACTTTAAGTAAGAAAGATTACCCATCTAAAAATAGTTACAAATTACATTCATGAATTAGACTTAAACTGATAGAGATGTTACTTTAGAAGTCATTTACAATATTAAAAGATTATTATTAGAAAATTTTATATTTTAAATCTTAGTTTTTTTATTAATGTGTTTTTAAATATAGTTATTAACTCATATCAAATCCCTAATTTATTTGTAAAGGAGTTAAATATTTAATTTGCTGGCAAGCATTAAATTAAATTCTTCGTGATTTTTTAAACATCTAAATTACTATCAAACGTTAAACTCTTTTTTTTACCTAAATCTCTAAAATTATACCACCCCCTCCTTCCTCCGTAAACCCTAAAAACATCCCCTTCTTCTTTACTGCCCCCTTCTAGCTTTCTTTCTTTTTCCTTTTCTTTTTCTCTCGTCTCTCCTTCCATTTCAACATATCATTTCCGTTGAGTTGACCGAATTAATAGGTCAATGTCTGATCCTTACCCCCCTCCTTCCTCAATATTAAGTTTGATAGAAAGAAATATAGAATTAAACCCTCTCTAAAATCGACCATGTCCCTCACACCACTCCTCACTACCTTCTCTGTTAAATTACATAAACTTAATACTACCCGTCAAAAGTGTAAATTTTCATTTCATTTTCACCTTTTGAAAGTGATGTCTGATGATCCAGAGTACTTTAAAAGGTCTCTGGTGAAATAAAATATTACATGGAGCCTTAAAGTTATCTGTTTTTCTTTAAATTATATATATATATATATATATATATATATATATATATATATATATATATATATATATATATATGTGTGTGTGTGTGTGTGTGTGTGTGTGTGGATAGACAGATAGATAGACAGAGGTGGTGATTGAAAAGATTGCAAAAATTATACT
The DNA here is from genome assembly GCA_964036315.1 of Acanthosepion esculentum. Taxonomy (NCBI): domain Eukaryota; kingdom Metazoa; phylum Mollusca; class Cephalopoda; order Sepiida; family Sepiidae; genus Acanthosepion; species Acanthosepion esculentum. The sequence goes on along the minus strand of OZ038489.1, from coordinate 98,594,517 downwards.
TAGAGGGAGTCCATCATACATAAAATAGGGGTTACTTTTCTGTCACCCGGTATATTGCAATAAATGTACAGAATACAAAGTAAAACCAGAGCTAATTAAGTTTCACCTCCGAATGTAAGGATCGTCAGGCCACGTTCAAATTTTAGGTCTACTTAGCTCGTGATTTTGTCCTTAAATATGGAGAGGTAATTAATATGGATAGACAATTTATTTTTGTTCACTACACACACACACACATACGCACAGATCTTTATTTCTTTCTATCTATCTATCTATCTATCTATCTATCTATCTATCTATATATATATATATATATATATATATATATATATATATATATATATATATATATATATGAATCGGCATCAATCGAAGCAAAGCAGTACAGCCACTAAAGTACAAGGGGTTAAAGCGTAGGGAGGAATTGGAAAGAGAAATTTTAGTTTTGATAAGAAGACAGCCGATGAATTCGTGAAAGTCTTCAGTTCGCTTATCGCAAAAGAGGGATATGTATCTCAACACGTGTTCAACTGCAATGAGACTGAACTCTTCTGGAGGAAAATACCCAGAAGGATATACGTCACTGCCGAGGAGAAGAAGATGCCAGGCCAAAAGCCTATGAAAGATAGGCTAACTCTCATATTCTGCGTTAATGCGAATGGTGATCGTCGGAAAATCAACCTCCAGCTTGTGTATCATTTGGCGAACCCCTGGGCGTTCAAGGCGCATAAGATGCAGAAGAGGCAGCTGCAAGTCGTGGAGGGTTAACAGTAAGGCCTGGGTAACAAGGCAACGTTTTGTAGAATGGATCAACGACGTTTTCAGCTCTCATGTTCACACGTTCCTCAAAAAGAACGGTATTCCTATGAAGACCCGTACTCATACTCGATAATGCCCTGTGACACCCTCTAAACCTCTACGATGAAATCTTGGAAAATTTTTAATTTATTAAAGTTCTTTACCTGCCGCCGAACACCACCCATATCGAACAGCATATGGACCAGCAAGTGATTTCCAATTTTAAGAAATTCTATACCATTCACCTGTTTCGTCGGTGCTTTAATGTTACCGAGAATACAAACCTGGTCCTTCTTGATTTCTGGAAGAATCACTTCAGCATTGTGAATTGCATCATTGATGTGGCCTGGTATGATGTGACGAAGAGGAACCTGAATTCTGCATGAAGGAAGCTGAATGCGTCTCCGACAAGGAATTTGAGAATTTCGCCACAGACGAACCCGGAGTCGAGGAGATAGCGTCTCTTGGCAAATCTTTGAGCCTCGAAGTTGATGTGGGCAACAACGTTGACGAGGTCATCGATGAGCATGGAGAAGAACAACTAGAGAGCAACTTCAGCTGATTCAGGAGCATCAAAACATGGAGGAGGTAAAGGAGCTGGCCAAGGGGGAAAGTGTGTCGGAGATTGCCCCCACGATTGAGATCAAAGACGTTCTGGCGATGTGGAAAGAAGTGAACGACTTTGTGGAAAAAATACTACCCCAAAAATGAAGTGCAAGTCGTGCGGCTGCTTTGTTCAATGAAATTTGTGTTGACTATTTTCGATGCATTTTGAAATGAAGAAAGAAATACATTTCCATTAATAAGTTTCTAAAGAAATTACCAGTGCCGAAATCGAATCAAAAGCCACAAGGTTTTGAGTGAAAACGCCAGGAACTTTCTTATGAAAAGTTTCTAGTTTAATAAAACCTGTTTATTTCTTTCATTCTCTCTTATCATGTTCTTTTTACGTGTGTACTTTTTGAGATTAAATTTCTTACTACCCATTTTCTAGTTTTTTTAATTCTAAAATAGACATTTTGGATGATTTGGTTGGTTTATCGTTTTGTTTTATGGGATATCAACCTCAGTGGGTCATTTAATGCCAACAACATTTTGAAATAGAGCGATAGTTTGTTTTGTTTTGTTTTGTTTTACAGCATATCAGCCTCAATGGGTTATTTAATTCCGATAACATTTTTATTGCTGCTATTTTGTTTTGTCAAAATTCCTTCAAAAATCTATTTCTGGTAATATTTTTTCCTTCAAAAATCTATTTCTGGTAATATTTTTTCCTTCAAAAATCTATTTCTGGTAATATTTTTTCCTTCAAAAATCTATTTCTGGTAATATTTTTCCTTCAAAAATGTATTGCTGGCAATAATTTTTTTCAAAAAGTATTGCTGGTAATATTTTTTCCTCAAAAATGTATAGCTGGTAATTGTTTTTTCAAAAATGTATTGCTAGTGATTTTTTTTTTCAAAAATAGATTGTTGGTAATATTTTATTTTCAAAAATGTATTGCTGGTAAGGGTTTTTTCTACAAAAATTTATTGCTGGTAATATTTTTTTACAAAGTATTTCTGGTATTAAAACTATTTTTACACTTTCATAGTGTTTTTACCCCAGTTTCGGGGTTAACTATTTACCCATAGCTGGGACCCTAACAGGTGCTACCACCTCGGGTCAGTGTGGACCTGGGAACACGAGCAATTAAGAGGTGGTTCCACGCTCCTCAAAACCTCCTGATCAGAGGCCTTGCTGCTGGACATAGTTTATCGTCTTATCCAGGACGCGGATGTAGTTTATCGTCATACACAGGACGGGACTTTAGGTGAAGAAAAATTGGTCAAGTACTGGCAAAAGTCGACGCATCAGTCGAGAGTTGGCGCCGAAGGAAGTTGTCCTTGAAGGATAGGGCGGAGACGTATGCCACTTACGTCTTTCCCTCATCCTTTACCGACTGGCCGTACTTCCCCTCTGTAAGGAACGTATAATTGGATCGATTTTGGTTTAACTTGGTTTGTTTTACGGCATATCAACCTCAATGGGTTATTTAATACCGACAAATTTTTTATTGCTGGTAATATTTTCTTTCAAAATAAACTATAGTTGGTAATACCTTTTTTTTCTAAAAATGTATTTTGCTGGTAATAATGTTTTACAAAGTATTTCTGATATGTATTAAAACCTATTTTTACACTTTCATAGTGTTTTGACCCCCCAGTTTGGGTGTCAACTATTTGCCCATAGCTGGGATCCTAACAGGTGTTACCAGCCCGGGTCCGGGTGGACCTGCGAACACCAGCAATTAAGAGGTGGTTCCCACGCTCCTCAAAACCTCCTGATCAGAGGCCTTGCTGTTGGATGTAGTTTATCGTCTTACCCAGGACGCAGATGTAGTTTACCGTCATACCCAGGACGGTTTGGATGCTTTGGGAGAACTGAAACTGATTAATTAATTTAATTTCAGTGAGAAAAATGCTTTGTAATAAGTGTAATTTGCAATACGATCTCCGTCTGGGAACTAATTAAACTCGCACTGCGAGATCCTACTGTATATACATATATACACATGTCTCCCGTGGAGAAATATATATAACAAATATCTCCACAGCAAAGCAAAGTATGACGGGAAATAAAAAATAGGTTTTACATCTTAGATTTAGCCTTCCTTTGGGCCCCTTGGCCCAGGCTAAAAGAGAGTAACCTTAACGTTTGGTTGCTGTTCACGAACCGAAAAATGACTGCCGCTTTGTTCCCTGTATGGAGTGACCTCACGAAGCGACCGTCATGTGACCCCGTGACTTATCTCCACCAAAAGGAGATAAGAGCCTTCTGTATCCCGACTCCTATATACGAGGAACATTCAATAAATAAGGTGAATTTTTCGGTATAAGGACTTCTAATACAGATAGAAGCTTACTTGTTTTTTTAATTTTTCAACGTAGTCTCCCAGCACTGTCACACACTTTTCCCATCTGTGCACAAGCTTCCGTATTACCTCAGCGTAAAAATCTTTGGACTGATGTCTCAGCCAGTCGCTCACAACACTTTTAACGTCATCGTCACTTTTAAACTTCGTGCCTCTCGTGAATGCTTTTAAGGGACCTAACAGGTGGAAATCTGAAGGGGCAAGGTCTGGGCTGTAAGGAGGATGAGGGAGCAGTTCCTATCCCAGCTCGTTGATGGTCTGCACCGTTTGGGCTGCTGTGTGAGGCCTTGCGTTGTCATGATGCAAGATGACTCCTTCTGACTGATGACCCCTGCGTTTGTCCCAACAGATAAGCTCAAAGTCCTTGCAATGTCATCCACTGTCACCCTTCTGTCAGACTGAATGAGGTCATTGACTGATTCGATCACCTCAGGAGACCTCACTTCTGTAGGCCTCCAAGGCCTGTCTTCATCCTCAACACTGCTCCGTCCTTCTTTAAACAATTTAGCCCACTTGTAGACATTTTTTTTGCTGAAACATGTGGCACCATACACAGTTGACATTCTCCTATGAATTTCAACTGGTTTGCACCCTTCAGCAACCAAAAACTTGATAACTGACCGCTGTTCAATCCTGGAGCATGCTTCTTGGTCGGCCATCTTTGTTAATCGCCAAAACTCAAAGTTTTTTTTTAATCCGCAAAAGAAATTAAATCCATGTGAAAAAGAAGTAAAACAAAAAAATAAAAATAAAAAAGAGTAAGCTTCTATCTGTATTAGAAGTCCTTATAACGAAATATTCAACTTATTTATTGAATGACCCTCGTAGAAATATATTTATACTCTCTAATATATACAATAAATACAATTTAAATACAATTTATATATTTTCAATATAATACACTTATACGCACAATTAATTCACACATCCACATATACAAATATATAAGGATATACGCCCATACCTACATATATATACCTACATTTATATCGATTGAATGAATGATTAATTAGTTTTTTACATCTTGTCAGCCCTTTGTGGGTAATTTAAGAATTCTTTGATGATAATAATGATTTTCATTGATACAAGTTCTACTAATTAACCCATAGCTGGGGGATGAAGAGCTGAATTCATACCTTTCTCAAGGGTATTTGCGCATAAGTGAATATAATGAACCCGATTGTAATTCGAAGTCGAGTTTCCAATATTCTAATTCTGAGCCGTTATTCCTAAACATCTAAACTCATAGCACCTGGTATTCCAAAACGGTAACCAGTCTCGGTACCGGCCAGGTTTGACGTTACTTAACTCCAGTGATTGTACGAGAACCGTTGTTTCAACGGGATACGGCCATATGCCGTTTTGCGCTTGAATATACGACACTGTAGCATGCTGAACAACTGACGATTCCCTCAAAAATCAAATGATTGGTTAAATCCATGGGTGTGTCTCAGACTTACTTTTTTATGCGATATTTTATCCAATGCTACACACACCCACGAAATTACGTTTCCTGTTCTAACAATATGCATAAAAAAGGGAAAATAAAGGAAAACGGACACACTTCGTTGTACGTTAAATTAATGGCTTTTTTTGTTGTTTAGGCACAGTAAAGAAGCATTCCAAAAGCTAAGCAGAGTATTACGAAATAGGAAAATTTCGCTAGAAACAAGAAAAAGAATACTAAACTGCTAATTAGTATCTGTCCTCCAGTATGGCAGTAAGTGCTGGACACCAGTAACTGCCGCAAATACCGAAAGAAGATAATTTTTTATAAGTTCTAGTTTGCGGAAACGCAAACTAGAACGTATAAAAAAATTATCTGCGATCTACAATGTAAGGTGAAAGGTTACCCGGGTTAGCAATAAAGTCCATTGAAAATGAATATGCTAGCTCCTTCAGAGATAAAGAGGAGGCTTGAGGCAACAGAAATGTAGTTCTACAGAAGGATGCTGAGGATACCGTGGACCGAACATGTGAGTAACGACACAATTTATGAGAAATGGAAACAAAAACGAAACTAATACTTAACATCAGGAAGCGATAGTTGAGGTTTCTTGGGCATGTAATGAGGAAGGAAGGCTTGGAAAATCTGATACTCACAAGACAGATTGAGGGCAAGAGGGACAGAGGAAGACAACGCATAACATATTTAATGAACTTGCGCAAATGGATGGCGGAACAGGGCTTAGGAAAAATAAGAGAAAGACGAAGAACAGCTACAAGGGACAGGAAGCTGGGGTAAGCCTTGATCGCCTACGTTCTGAATGGACACGGCCCCAGCGTATTATAACTTCAGACGTATCCATAGCGCAAATGAGAGCCAGAACGGGAGGCCTCTTGGAAAATGTTTGGTTTTCAGAAATTTTGGGAAGAAAATTAAGTTAATTATTTTTTAAAATATTTAGAATAACATTTTATACCATACCTGAGGATAAGAGGATGTGTTTGAACGTTAAATAAATGAAAATAGGTATTATTGTTTTGGACACTGATATGTATTAAACAAAACAAACAGGTAGTTAATAATTCTGGTAAAAGATATGATCCACATAATGCTGAAATAGAAACATTCACATTATTTACAGGTCTCACCTAATATGTTATTCAGTCTATCCCTAGGAATTAAATAAAGAGTCTGTCGGAGTTAGCTCCTCCTCAGTTCCTTAATCCTTCAACAGGGGTCTCTCTCCCCTGGCTTTAAATACTGGCTGACCCTTCGCCTCAATCTCTCTTTTCCACTTAGCCAGTGTTTACTCATTCCCCCACGAGAATGAGATGTGGCAGCTGTTCCCCAGGGATGGGCACCTCTCAGTATTATTTTCTCAGTTGCCCCTCTGCCTTTTGACAGAGAAGCCCCTGAGCGCACTCTGTCCAAGGACAGAGACGCAACTGAGAGATGATAAATAATGCGCAAATTACTTAATAGTAATTTATGCGCTTAGGCCTTGGGCCGCCACCTCGCGTGGAGGTGAGGTAAATCTCTCTAACACCAATATGTGACCTCTCACAGATACAGTGTTTCCCAAATTCTGGGAACACGCTAAGAACTATACACGTGCGTACGAACACTCACAACACACACACATAATTTCTCCACACATACACTATGTAACTGTCCATATCTTTGATTAACTTGTTATTAATATATATTTGTTTTCACACACACACACACACACACACACACACACACACACACACACACACACACACACATATTATATATATATATATATATATATGTATATATATATATATATATATATATATATATATATATATATATATATCGGTCTTGTTTGTTTTCTTTGTCTTCTTTGGACTTAATTAAAGTCCAACATTCTCATGTAGCAGGAAATTTTAACCTTCTGATATCTCTTCACATCTTCACTCCACAATTCACTCCAAGTCCGGTTCAAATTTCCATTAAAATTACCGGGTCCAACAAGCAGTACCTGAAGAAGGCTGCATGGGCATCAGCCGAAATGTATAGATGATAATCACTCATCTCAGAAAAATAAAACAAAATCATTATAGGGAGGTTTCAAAACCTTTAAAGCTAATTCTTTGTTTGATCTAAGTGCGAAATGAATGCCCGCAAATGTTTTCAAAACTATATTTGCAAAAAATATGAGCGTGCTTTCTTTTTATGTAAAAAAATGAAATTCAGAAATAAGCATAAAAATGTTACTTAATGATTTATAACACACCTTTTCATTTATTGTATGGAAAAGGATGAAAGAAAAAATAACTATTGGCAAGTGTTGTCAGAAGGAACCTTTAGTTTTCCTCGGTTAAGTGAATTGATATATTTTTCATACTTTTCATTATAAAAATGGGTTTCATATTCACTGGGTTGATTATCATTTCTTGTAATTGTTGGAATTTTTGGGTACCTTTTGTGTACTAGTGAGTCAACCAAAATGAGCTGACTCATTTTATAGGTCACCAATAGAAGAATTAACCAAACAGAAGGCTCAAAATATTCAATTCGACGTGTATAAAGGCGGCAATGTTTTTTTTCCCGAATATGCATTGCCAGCCTTTGATATCGAAGACTGAAGAATTACGGAACAGCTGCTGCTAGTGGTATTGGCGATATAGTCAGATTCAGTAGAATGTCTGACGGGTGACTGTCAATCTTTAACGTTGTTTCATTGAACAGCTTACGTACTGCACTGGATTCTATATTCATAGTCTATGGTGAACATGGTCAGCAGTAATATCCAGCTATGTACGCGAGAACTATTTTTATTTCATCACAAAGAGATGGTTCTAAATTTTCCAGATTGTCAAATATTTCTGAACCTTTCTCATAAAGTTTATAATCGCCATATGTACATTGGTGACTTAGATTAACATCAATATTTACATTTTGATTTAAAAGTAAAGATGTCTGCTTAATATTCAGCTCTTCAAAACACTGTTGGACATTTATAAAATAGGTGTCACCTGATCCTTGACGAATTCGACATAGACTAACAGTTCATTTGCAAGTGTGGTAGTAGCAATGTATTTGAATAATTGTTTTATACGATTACCTTGACCGACAACCACATTGAGAGCCATTTGACCAAACTCAAGGATAAAATCAAGTCAGTTTTCATCCGGGGATCTGATTTCAACATGCACAGAGTCATTGCGTAGTTTATCATTTTGAAGGGTCTTAACATTTAAAATTTCCCACCATGACAAAACCTTGTTTCTGAAGATGGCAGTATCATTTTTATCCGCACTTATACCAGACTAAGTGAAAAGTGCATTATATGTTTTTTTTCTGAAAACACTCTGAGACAAGTAGAAACCCATTGTCATTCTATGGGCTTTGGAGCCATGGAAATTTCATTTAAATCTGAAAGTTTAATGAGTCTTTCAGATTCAAAACGATAAAACTGTTTAAGATGTGTCCATTTTGTAACTCGTTTCACTCTATTATCATCAAAGATTAGTTCTGTTGTTTTATATTTTCCATTTGCAGTGAGGTGTGTGTGTGTGTGTGTGTCTGTCCCAAGACTTGGCGTGGTTACTTTCAGGTTTATTCAATCTGTGGGTCCTGGCCCTTCAGTGGTCGCGAGATAAATAAAATTGATCGCGATAAAAAAGAAAGAAAAAAGAAAACAAAAATACGTGAGAGCAAAGTGTACAATATAAACAACCCTAAGGTAAACTAGTATTATATTTTATTTTTAAAATATATATATATATATATATATATATATATATATATATATATTCAAATGTATCATTCATACAAAAAGTAAGTTAGTAAAGTTAATGATATAAAATGGTGAAATTCTTTCACTAACTAAATTTTAAAGATGCATTAACCCACTAATCACTCGGTGAATGTTATGGTCCTATGAGGATGACCGGAGGACACGTCGAGAGTACTTGCATATATAAAGAAGATCTAATACAGTTTATAATTCTAAAAAACAAGGATCATAATATTCATTGAGTGATTAGTGGATTAATTGTAATATAAATTAAACACACACACATACATGCACACACACACATACATATATCCACACACACAAACACACACACACACATATATTGGTGGACTCTTCGTCGTATTCGACGTATGAGGGTCAGGCAGCTCAGTTCCTAGGAACCGACAGCCTAGACACCAGCACATATGATTTGATTATAATGGTGAAGGCTTTGTGAAGAACTATCCACACTTTTTGAAGGGCCGAATACAGAGACCTGGTGCACTACGTGCCACAAGGCCCCCCAAATAACCCTCCGCAGATTTTGAATTCAGAGTTGTCCTTCTAGACCAGCTGCCATCTAAAGCTATAGAACCCATTCTCCTGCTATTTGCCCATAGCTGGAGGGAGAAGAGGAGGATTAATACCTTTCCCAAGGGTATTAGTACGTAAGTGAATGTAATGGATTCGACTGGAATTCAAAATCGGCTCTCCGATTCCTCAATCCGAGCCGCTATCCACTACTATATATATATATATATATATATATATATATATATATATATATATATTTATTGTGACTTCTCAGTGAGTTTATATATTTTGATAGTCAAACTCGTTGCGGACTGAGTGACGTCAGTTCTCTCGCAAAAAGTTCGTCGCGCCAAAACTTAGCTACGAAGGTTCTCAGTTCTCATGAACAATCACATACATCTCATTAAATGACATTATTATTTTCTTCAAAGCCGGTGCAGTGGCTTCGTTCCCCCTACCACCGAATCTATGATATGCCACCCACACATTACTATATCACATTTTTTATAAGGGTGTATTCATATAAAATACAAATTTTATTATAACCTAAGTATGAATTTTGAATTCAGAGTTGTCCTTCTCCTAGACCAGTTGCCATACAAGGCTATAGAACACAGTACGTCCTGCTATTTACCCATAACTGGGGGTGGGAGATAAAGAGGATTACTACTTTTCCCAAGCGTATTAGCACGTAAGTGAATGTAATGGATTCGACTGGAATTCAAAATCGGCTCTCCGATTCCTCAATCCGAGCCGCTATCCACTACTATACACACACACACACACACATATATATATATATATATTGTGACTTCTCATTGAATTTATGTATCTTGATAGTCAAACTCTTTGCGGACTGAGTGACGTCAGTTCTCTCGCAAAAAGACCTCGCGCCAAACCTTAGCTACGAAGGTTCTCAATCGGAATGATGAACAAACAAGCACATCCATCTCATTAAATGGCATTTTTAGGATATTAGTTACTTTACATTTGTGTCAGAATTTCCTTTAAATTTGTTTTTCTAAAAGCAATAATTTTATATTCATAAAATAGATAATAGAAATAGATACTTGCAATTCCAATGTGTGCGTATCAGAAGAAATGTAGATATAAATTGTCGATGCTAAATAAATGAACCTAGTGAACTTGCCTTTGATTTATTATACGTAGGGATAATGGGTCGCAATGCAAAATGTAGTTCTTTCTGTGGGTTACATTAAAAAAAAGGTTGAAAAAAGCTGGATAACTTATAGCATAAAAGTATAAATCTTTCCCACGGCTTAAAAAACGGATTGAGGTGTCACAATGATCTACTTTCTTCAAAGCCGGTGCAGTGGCCTCGTGCCCTCCCCACCGAATCTATGATATGCCCGCCCACACCCTACTACATCACGCTTTTCATATAAAATACAAATTTTATTGTAACCTAATTATGTACAATAATGGAGTGTAACCTGGATATAAGAGAGTTGTCGGGACCGGAGAAGAAGTATCTTATATCCGGGTTTCTCTTATATCCGGGTTTGGTCTCATTTGTTTTATTAACACAAGCTCTAATTTGGGACCAGAGAAAATCTCTCTTATATCCGAGTTTATCTTATATCAGGGTCTCTTATATCCGGGTTACACTGTTAGGTGAAAAATTCAACTAGAAAAATTGAAAATAAATACGATGTATCTAAATACAATTTAAGATGTCATAGTAGATCATTCCATTTTAAATAAATCAATAATGTTTGGTGGCAATTTTTAAGATCAACTTGTTAAAAAGTTCGATAATTTTAACAAATTCAACCTTATTGATAAAAACTAGTGAATTTTATATAGTCATTTTTCCAGACATCACATGAGCAAATGTATTAACAACTTGGGATCAAGTCGTGGGATCAAGCACATTTATTTCCAATGGAAATTATTGCTAACCAGGATAACATTTCTTCACCCCTTGTAGATCGTCCTTGCAACAGTCACGGGTGTCGTAAGCGATACACGCAATACAAAATACAACTTCAGCTAAGTATCAATCCCGAAAAATAATAATCTAAAAAATCACGGGCAGTTTTTGGCACACTTTTTTTGTTTTCCAATTCACGTTGCAGTATTGATGCAAATCTCTTGATCTCATGGCGGCAATTCTTCTAATTTCAACGACAACCATTTTTTCTTGAAATGGTTTGCAAGTTTAGCTTTCCATTATTCACTGTATTCAAAAGTGAATCTAAATTCTGAATGAATTCATAAATTTCATTCCGCTGAGATAGATGAGAAATTTGAATATTAATTGAGGACAAACCTCTGTCCACAAGAGAGATAAAAAAAATAGGTCAAGTACAAACATGTTAAAAAAATAAAATATACTTTTCTGAAAATTTATTTGAGAAATATTAGCTCATTTAAATTTGAATGAATCTGATTTGAAACAAATATTACTTTTAGTTTAAAATAATACAGAAATGCATTTTTTTAAAAAGAGGTAGTTAATTTAGAGTGTTGACAGGTTGACAGCCGGAAGTTTACCTATTTTTTTCTATGATGGATATATTTGTAAAATTATTTGAGGAATATAACGTGAGCGCCTTTTTATATAATTTTTAACAACCCAATAATCTTTAAAAATTAGGAAAATATTCTCCGTAATTTAATGTTTTATTAAATTTTAGGTATTTTAACCTGAAATTTACTCTAGTTATCGCCCTTATTTTCTGATAATGTCGTGTATGGATGTATAGATGTTCCTATTTACAAAAACCGACATGTTTTTTTTTATACACATTCAAAAAATACAAAATTCTTTTAAAAATATTTTGGGGTCGCTAAATTTTAATAAACTATTCCATTTACGATTAGTAAATAAAATTTTTACTAGTCACATTGGTCCTCATCTTTGTTGTCATATTCTCGACGTTTCAGCAGTTGTACGCTCCGGCCTTCTTCAGGTGACTGGAATTTTGAAGTAAACACTTTATTTCGTTCACCCGAGTAGATTGTTCTAGTTATATAACTCTTCCGTATAATTCAGTTTTCAGTGATTTCTCTTTAACTCAACTCTCTGTAGCCACATATTGAACTCACAACTCTATGGTTGTTAGGCTGTCAGCAGTGGATTGGGCTGATCGAAACTCATACTGCTCGTCGCACGAGAGGTTGTTCCTATCCAGTGCCCGACGACATTCTTGTTCATTAAGACCTTAAAAAGCTTACTGATTATATTGAGGAGAATAATGGGTCTATACTGGAAAGATTGGTTGCCTGCTTTCTTGAAGATCGAGCATATACTTGCCACCTTCCACATGCCTGTGAATGATTTCTCCTTCAAGCAGCGGTTAAATAAATTTTCACGAATCTGGGTTAATTTTGAGTTGATACTCTTCAGGACAGCCACCGGAATTTGGTCTGGATCAGTGACTTTTTTGGGGGTCAAGGCTTTTGACAAGTTTCAAGACTTCTCTTACTGAAATGAGTATATTACTGAGACTGTGCCCAGTAAAACGTGAGAAGTTGGGGAGATGGTGGCCTTTGTCATCTAACGTTGTGTTTGAGGCAAAAAATCGAGGTGAAGAGCTTCGCCTTGTCAGTGAAGGAGGACATGACTTCGGGGTCATTTATAATAGTGGACACAGCCGCTTTGCATAATTTGGTTGGTGATCTTCCAGAATTCACGAGATCCAATTTGTTTATTCTCAGCCTTGGCCTGGTGTTGTGCTTAGTTTAATTTATAACGTATATATTGTGGATGTAGGTAGGAAAAAAAGAAAACGTTGATAAAATACCGAGGATCATAAAGCACTGCGCGGGGCTCACAGTCAGGCTTAGCCACTCCCGGTCGGGGGTATTACGTGCTGACCCTTGCGTAAGTCAGGATGTCAGAATGATTGTTAGTTAAAGAATAATATTTGGATCCTGATGTAATGGAATAATCTGCCACCCTCATGAGTGGCGGCACTATAGGTGGTAATCACCTATAAGTGTCCGTTCGGACAGCGGACGGGAGAGTCGAGCTGGGATCTTTTCCAGCTGAACTGGTCGAACTCTCTGCCTTCGGGCAGAGAGGAACCCGGACGAGGCTCCGCCGAAGGGCAGAGTCTCGTTCGGGGAGGTTGACCAACCCTATCCCGTTTATACGGGATCTACGGGCATTTTTTGCCGAGCCTACGGGCTCGGTAATACCCCACTTTAAACCCGGCCTTGTGCCACATCTATTCCTCGTGTGTGTGTGTGTGGGGAGGAGGGTCAGTAAATACTGTCGAGCTGGGATCTGCGAGAACTAGTGGCCTTCCGATAGCAGCATGCACACAACTGTACTGACTGGCGACGACCGTGTGCATAACTATTACTTCCTTACTTGGTGTACTGGTTTCTACTATAAACCTGTTACTATTCATCCACCGTGTTTGTCCATTCCATATTCCTATTAGCACGGAATATAACAGATCAATTTACAGGATAGTGAGATTGGTACGTTGGAATAAATTTTAAACTCAATTTATCTGTTCCAGTTTATAAGTCGGGTAGCATATCTCCGTTTGAAAAATCCCGCTTGAGGATTGCCAAACGTTGGATTTTGACTAAATAATGTTGATATATTTCTTGATAAAAAAAATTAAGCAATAAAATACGTACTGATAATTCTGTAAAGAATTTTTTATCTCAGGTTTTACACGTGAAGCAGGTTGAAGAATGGGACGGCCGGAATTTTCTCTTTACATTAATAATAGATACGTTTTCAGTAGTTATAGGCATAATGGGATTTAATACAGGGCGCGATGGGTAAGTTGTCTCTATTTTATATTTTTAATTTCGCGCACGCGCGTTGTTTCTGATTTTGTCGAATGTCCAGTATAGTAGTGTCAGTTGGTCATAAGAAAAAGATCACCATGATGCAATTCACCTCACTAGAAATTTGGAAACGGCATATTGTACTGCTTGGCATTCGCGCCGGAATCTCCAAGACGAACATTTCAGAGTGTTTGGATGTCAATCAGAGTGGACAATGAAGAGTATTCTGAAAGAGTTGGATGTGTCTAATGGTGATTACGAAGGTATTTGGAGTGATCACTAGTGATAACTCCATTCATATTCCCACAGGGCCTCAGACTCAACACCGACGTTTTTTTTTTTTTGTTTTTTTTTAAGCGTATCACCCCAAGCAAGGTTGGAGGCCACTGTCACGCAAGGGGTTATAGAATGGTTGGCGGAAGAGCAGATAGAAGTGGTAAAGGAGAGGATGTGGAGAAAGAGAAAGACAGTGAGTCGATCAAGACAAGGGGGTTACAGAAGATTTGGAGCGAGAGCAGATAGGAATGAAAGGTGAAAGGATGTGGAGAAGGGAAGTGGATAGATCAAGGCAACTGGAGATGTCGATTGACGCTACACTTAAATCGTTGGAGATTGTATTTGTCAGGGAAACAGTAATAGGGAAGGAAGTTCCATAGGCGAGATGTGCGAGACATGAAGCTATTGGAGTAGAAGAGACGTCTACATCTAACAGTTTCAACGGTGAAGGGGTGGGAACGGGATGCCAGCCTCGTAGGACGTTTAAATTCATGAGGCCTAGGGACAGGCGAAAGCAGCTCCTCGGAGCAATTACCGTGAAAGTATTTGTAAAAAAGACAGAGCGAGGCAACATCGCGTCTGTGAGAGAGCGACTGCAGACGAGATGACAGATCAGGGCCAATCACATTGCATATCCGTCTCTGGATCTTATCAAGAACCCTGAGGCAAACAGCAGGGACCCCAGACTATATATGGCAGCAATACTCCATGCAATGGTCGATTTATAGGCTTGGAGGATCGATTAAGTGCCTTGCCCTGGGCCAAGAGGTTGCTACTACAAGACCCCACGCCTGCCAACAGGACTCTGCACCATGCCACACAAGCAGGAGAACCCAGTCATGGCTGTCAGACAATTTCTGCGATCACATCACCCCCTTACATCTGGCCACCTAAATTCCCAGACTGCAACCCCCTTTGATTATTATGTGTGGGGCGCAGTTGAGCGAGAGACCAGCAAACCTCTTTACATGAACTGAAGGCAAGGATTATTGCAGCATTCACCAACTTAAACAAGGAGACCGCCCAGAAAAACAGACTATCATCAATTTCTTGTTCGTGTATTGCTTAATATATTGTGTAATTGTCATCTTTGATAATGGCTTATGTAAGCCGAAAGCTTAGATTGGATTAAAAATATGTATCAATATTGTGATTTTCTTTCATTGTTTAATGATAATGTTATTAAGCTTATCAGACGATATGAAAAGAACTTACATAAAATATATAGACAACACTTATCTATATTATTTAATGAAACATGTATGAATATATATATATATGTGTATGTGTGTGTGTGTGTGCGTGTGTGTGTGTATCAAATTTCAGGCCCCAAGAAAAAGCCCCCAAATTCTAAAATGAGATTAAAATCTTACAGTAGTAGAAAGCAAGTCATGTAATTTTCAGTCCGTCGCTTTTGGTTTGAGTAAAACAAAGTTTACTTCTAGTTCTTATTCCTCTGAAAACATTTCTAGGAAGCTTTATTGTATGGCGTTGGAGTCAGTCAACTAAAATGAAAGCAGATGTAGTTGGAAGTGAAGCTTGGGTGGGTTAGGAGGACAGATAACGACTGACTCGTTACTTGAAGTGGTTAAGATTGTAGTGTTCAGGGAAGCATCCACACAGGAGTCCATTCTACAAAATGCCAGCTCTTGAGAAAAAGCTGACTTTTTCAATACGGGAAAGGGCGATTCAACAACGACTGTTATTAGTTCTTGTTTCGCGGGAATATATTCTTATGTCGTAATTTAATTTCCTGTTTCGTTAGATTCAGTAGATATTACTTTAAGAAGAATCCATTAGTTTCGCTTACCTGAAGTAGTCGTGACTAATGGTTATTCAACGTTAAACTTTAGTTTTAATTCTCATCTTGGCCACTGGAAATTGTTTTGAGGGCATTTTTTAATCATTTCACCCCTTATACAGAAAGTGCGTGTGATAACATTAAAAAAAGAAAATATTTTTAAGCGGGATAACTATAAAATAAATATGAATTAAGAAGACAAAGATAGTGATTGACATTGCATTTACATTATTGAATATCAAAGTTGGTTAGGAAGCAAAAATCCGAAATATATTTGCATGTAGGAGAATTGCGAGTGAAGAAAGTGTTAGCATAGAACTTACGGTTACATTTAGCTATTTCAACTGTAAAATGATGGAAACTTGCCACCAATCTCGAATAGCATTTAAATTCATAAAATGTAGGTACCAAAGAGGAAAGTTCATCAGAACAATTGCCGTGAAAGTATTTTTAGAAAAGGCACCGAAATAATCCGTTACGGCGGTGGGAAAGTAAATGAAGCCAGACCAGGACTAACAACATTGCAGATTCTTTTTTGTATTTTATCAAAAGACTCTAAATACTGCGGCAAAACGCACCCTATCTTCACCTCCCGAAAATCATCCCCCCCCATACAGACAAATATTGAAATACATTTTTGTGTGTAAATATAATAGCTTATTCTTACTATACTTATGACTGAGAGCATAATAAAAACTACATTAGCGGACATTTGCTTCCCATCGATTTATTTCCTTCTATTGTTCGTATCAGGAATCTCGAAAGGCGAATCCATTAATGATAAAACCCCAAATTAAATGATCATAAACGCTATCAATCGTTAAAGACAACCTTCACAATATTAATATGAAATTGAAGCAACGATTCTCATGTTTTTTTATTTTATATAACTTCTTCGTATTTAGTATCCTTGGATGCAACGATCAAAACAATGGCCTCATTTTGAAGTTGACCAGTCAACAATTCCATAAAAGGCTATGAATGGGGTTTCAAATCTAGAAACATGAAAATTGTGGGAAAAGTGAGTGCAAAAAAAGATATTGTAGCATTGGGAAAAAGAGAAAGAGAAAAGAGAGAAAGAGAAAAGGGAGAAAGAGAAAAGAGAGAAAGAGAAAAGAGAGAAAGAGAAAAGGGAGAAAGAGAAAAGAGAGAAAGAGAAAAGGGAGAAAGAGAAAAGAGAGAAAGAGAAAAGAGAGAAAGAGAAAAGGGAGAAAGAGAAAAGAGAGAAAGAGAAAAGAGAGAAAGAGAAAAGAGAGAAAATAAATAAAAGGCTATAAGAGAAGGAAAAAGAACGCGTCGGAAACGAGAATAAAGAGAAAGACAAGGTAAAGAAAACGGAGGGAAAAAGTAGAAGTAGAAAGATGAGGAAACGAAAGAGAAGGTAAATAGAGAGAAGGAAAAGAGAAACAAAACAAGAAGGAAACGAGAAGGGGAATAATGAGAAGGGAGAGAAATTAGGAGAAAGTGAAGGAAGATAAATTTGAGAAAAAGAAAGAGAATGAAAGTAGTTTTCTTTCAAAGTGTTCTAATTTATTGTCGTCAGTTATCATGTGCGCCAATGCAAAAAAAGTACTTTTCCCTACTCCGTATTAGTATCGATCCCTCGTCGCCACTTTTATAATTCGCTCTTATAGGTTATACTATTATGTCTTGCTTAGGTTACTTGCCGTGACGTCATTAGAATAGATTGACGCCAACAGACTACTACTGATTCACTTTGAGTTGCTTAATTAAGGGTTCTTGCCTAGTTCGTATGTGTCACCGAAGGTGTCGTAGTTTCTCCACAACAAGAGAGGTCATAGAAAATTTAGGACAGACTGAAGGCAAGAGGAATAGAAGAAAGCCACGCATAGCCTATTTGAGTGAATAGATGGTGGAACAATGTTTAGGAGAAATAAGAAAAAGATAATATTTATTAAGAGCTACAAAGGACGGAGAATTGTAGAGAGCAATGATCGCCTACGACAGGAAAGCAGGCGACACATAGAAGAATATTTCAATTACTTTGTTAACAATCAATATGCATCAAGCAATAGAAATAAACCCTTGCAAAGTTAATTGAACTGTGCAAAAGACTGCACTTTAGAAAACAATGAAACACATTTCCTGTTGTCCGTGTAAAAGAGGACTTTTCAATAAATTGTTTGGCAATGAATAATAAAAAAGCAAAAAGCAAAAAAAAAAAACGAAAACGTTTCTTGACTTTTATTTTTGTTGATCATGCTTTACGTCTTCTCGTTATTTACACTAAGAAAAACGAAATCGAACGTGATACTTTTTAGCTTCGACTTGTGAACCACAGCTTTTATATTTGACTTTACGTCCCGCTTGTCACCCCGACGTGGTAAAACAATTGGAAAATCTTCTCGAAAGATTTCAACAAAAATCCTATTCAAAACCTTAATCGATTATCTGTGACCAACAAACAGACATTTTTTTTATTGCTGTGGATCTCCCTTTTCTTTTATATATTCTCTACCCTAAATCAAGGACTCAAATCTGACATCAGACCCTCGCGCTGATAGAACAACTTATGATTTTTCTTTGTTAGGTCCATCCAAACCCAGAAAAGAGATACAAATGAATATTGTACATTTTTAAGATAGTGTTCACTCAATATAAAGCCACTCACGATAAAGGGATGAATGGGATTGTTTTATGACGTAAAAATTGTAGATTATGCAGATATATTAAATAACGGTTGATCGTTGACTTGAAGTGGTTAAGACGATAGTGGTCGAGGAAGCATTCCCCCCGAGAGTGTGTTCTATAAGGCAGCGGCTTTTGGAAAGAAGTTCTTCCAATGGAACTTTCTTCTTATCAATGGAATACGGAGGGAATGAGGATGTTTTGCCCCTGTGTACATGGAATGAGAGTTCTTAGCTGTGAAGGTCTGAACTGGTGAATCCAAAGGATATAGCACCTTAGAAATATTTTTTTTTATAGAAATAGCAATAGAGTAGCGATAAGTCTGTAGGAGTGAAAATGCTTTTGGTTTGAGTAAAATAATGTTTACATCTAGTTCTTATTTCTCTGAAAGCATTTCTAGGAAACTTTATTGCATGGGGTTTTAGTCAGTCAAATAAAATCAAAGCGGTGATAGTGGAAAGTGAATTTTATCAGTGTGATGAGGACAGATAATGAATCACTCGTTATTTGAAGTGGTTAAGATTGTAGTGTTCAGGGAAGTATCCACTCAGGAGTTTGTTCTACTAAATGACATCTCTTTGGAATACGGTAACTTTTTGAATACAAAAGAGATGAAGGCGATTCAACTCCGACTCTCATTAGTTCTTGTGCCAAGGGAATGTATTTTTATGTCGTAATTTTAATTCCTGTTTCGTTAGATTCAGTAGATATTCCTTTAACAAGAGTCCATTAGTTTCGCTTACCTGAATTAGGGTGGAAAATAATTCATTATCCACAAAGCTGCGCTTATATTTTTGAATTCTGTCGAGGCCGGAAAGTGTGGATTGGGCAGCTGCAGCCCATATATGGCGGCAATGCTCCATTTTTTTTTGTTCTGTTACAAAATAACGTGATATGCACACACCGAAATCACTTTCTAAGAATGAAACTTAAAAATTCCTCTAGAACTCTGATAGTTTTTATTAAATGTTCAATCAATACAAGTCCACCGAAATTAGAGGGTTATTGAATTAAGTTGTTTTATGGAAGTAAAAAGGGGTAAGTAAGTGCAGATTATAAGTATATATAGGATAGAAAACAGTTGACTCTATACTTGAAGATATTTTAAGATACTAGGGAAGTATCCTCTCGGGAGTCCGTTTTTCAAAGTAGTGGTTCTCGGGAAGAAACTAAGAATGGAATAAGATGGGTATTAGAAGGGTTCGGCCCTGCGTACATGACATGGCGGGTCTTAACTGTAAATATCTGATCTGATGCATCAAGGTCTCGCAAATGTCTTTTAACTCTAGAATAGCGGGAAAGTAAGAATTAACCAGCTTTAGCTTAAGAAGCAATATTCAATTTTTGAACTGGTTGACTTAAACAAAAAGAAAACACGTCATGTAGCGTATTTCATTGTCTTCTATTTCGCAGAGGCTTCTACTACTATATGCTGCCCCACCCCGCCCTTCAAGACGTGGGTGATCGTGGCTCCCAACAACTTTCTATCTATTCTAGTTCTTGATTAAGATTTTTCTTTTCGTTATCAATTCCATTCCCTGTTCTGCCAAACACTTATCCAAGGCAGGTTACTCGCTGTTTCCCGATGTCCTTCATTCTTTCAATGTCTTGTCAGCATCAAATTCTCCAAGTCGTCTTTCCTTATTGTTATATAGGAATAAAGTGTCGCTGCCAACACTGCAGTTTGAACATTGATCTCCAGGGAGCAAATACAAGCGATTCCATTTTGAATAAGTAGATCATATGATAATAAAGGGAATGTATATATGGGAATTAGCGTGGGTGTCTAACTGATCACTCTTTCTACATTATCCTCTCTCTCTATACTATTCACTATACTATTTCTCTATACTGATCGCTATATAGATCACTATTCGGTGGTTACTTTTCAAGCGAATATTATCAAGCAAGTACTATTAGTGCGAGTGTTATTCGAAGGCGTCTGACACCAGTATTGTTCAACTGTGTTACTATAGTTGTAATTTGGTATTACCAAATCTCTACGACAACAAGCATTACAAAAGGGACAACGAGTACTAGTTGACATTACAAAAGTGGCAACGAGTATTCGTTGACATTACAAAAGTGGTAACGAGTATTCGTTGACATTACAAAAGTGACAACGAGTATTGTTGGCATTACAAAAGTGACAACGAGTATTCGTTGACATTACAAAAGTGACAACGAATTTTCGTTGACATTATAAAAGCGGCAACGAATTTTCGTTAGCATTACAAAAGTGGCAACGAGTATTCGCTGACATTACAAAAGTGATAACGAGTATTCGTTGACATTACAAAAGTGGCAACGAGTATTCGTTGACATTACAAAAGTGACAACGAGTATTTGTTGTCATTACAAAAGTGACAACGAATTTTCGTTAGCATTGCAAAAGTCGCAACGAGTATCCGTTACCATTACAAAAGTGACAACCAATTTTTGTTAGCCTTGCAAGAGTGGCAACGAATATACGTTGATATTACAAAAATGACAACGAGTATTCGTTGGCATTACAAAAGTGGCAACGAGTATTCGTTGACATTACAAAAGTGGGAACGAGCATTTGTTGGCATTACAAAAATGACAACGAGTATTCGTTGGCATTACAAAAGTGGCAACTAGTGTTCGTTGACATCACAAAAGTGAAAACGAATTTTTGTTAGCATTACAAATGTGGTAACAAGTATGCGTTGACATTACAAAAGTGACAACGAGTATTTGTTGGCATTACAAAAGTGACAACGAATATTCGTTGACATTACAAAAATGACAACGTGTATTCGTTGAAATTACAAAAATTACAAAGAGTATTCGTTGGCATTACAAAAGAGACAACGAATTTTCGTTAGCATTGCAAAAGTGGCAACGAGTATTCGTTGGCTTTTACAAAAGTGACAACGAATTTTCGTCAGCATTGCAAAAATGGCAACGAGTATTCCTTGACATTAAAAAAGTGGCAACGAGTATTCGTTCATATTACAAAAGTGGCAACGAGTATTCGTTGACATTACAAAAGTGACAACGAGTATTCGTTGACATTACAGAAGTGACAACGTGTTTTCGTTGGCATTAAAAAAGTGACAACGAATTTTCGTTAGCATTACAAAAGTGGCGACGAGCATGTGTTGTCATTACAAATGTGGCAACGAGTATTCGTTGACATTACAAAAGTAACAACGAGTATTTGTTGACATTGCAAAAGTGACAACGAGTATTCGTTGGCATTGCAAAAGTGGCAACGAGTATTCGTTGACATTACAAAAGTGACAACGAGTATTTGTTGACATTGCAAAAGTGACAACGAGTATTCATTGACATTACAAAAGTGACAACGAATATTCGCTTGCATTACAAAAGTGTCAACGATTTTTCGTTGGCATTACAAAAGTGGCAACGCTCGATCGACATTAACTATCTACTTCATGCCTCCCTCTTCGTCACCCCTGACCTCGTTCGTTGATCTCCGATTCGACCAGAATCCAACAGAATCCAACAATCCGCTCGATCAACGTTCACTATCTACACTGTAACCTCGGCAACCAACGCGCCTTACCACGAATCAACCTACCATCGTGTCCTCGATCGACCAACCCACAAATTCATGTTAGCAGTCACAGGTGTCGACTTCAACCATGAAGAAATGCGTACGCCAAACTACGCGAACTAATCCACTCCAGGCCTATCCTATGATCTAATTGTGACCTCGGCCAACCAACCCAAGAAATCGGTCAACTCCCGGTCCTAATGACAACACATTTTCCCCTCAATCACTTTCCTGACGAACAGCAACTGAAGAACGACACATGAATAATTTTTGCCAAATTTCGAAACAATTATTTATATATTTGATGCGTACACACTGTTGAAAATTTAATCTTTTTTGTTTCTTTCCTTTGTAAACAAACGCTCGTCATAAAATTACTTATCGGATTGATGGTAAATGTCCCTAATAACTGGAAATTAGGATATCATTGGCACAGTCATAATAACGGAATCGCTGAAAATAACAAGGATACTAAGAGGATGGTTCGAATACAAGGTAGACTTACTGTCACTTAATATTCGATCTCAATCAGTTATGTGCCATGATTGACGAGGCAGATTTTTCCCGCAGTAGGTTGCCATTTCTTTCTGCGGTAGACCAGTTGCCACCCAAGGCTATAGAACCCGGTCTGTCCTGCTATTTACCCATAGCCGGGTGGTGGGAGAAGAAGAGGATTCATACATTTCCCAAGGGTATTAGCACGTAATTGAAACTGGAATTCGAACTCGGCTCTCCGATTGCTCAATCCGAGCCGCTATTCATTGGGGAGGCACTCCACCGTGACTCCCCAATTATTTCGATCTAGGCAACCAATTACTATTGCTAGTATCATCAATAAATAGATAATAGATATTAAAATTAAATAATTTTTCTTGCTTTTTATTGATGAAAGTAATTTGAGACCCTGAAACGTTTTTGTTATCAAGGAAACCAGGGGTTCAGATAACATTGATGTGGTTTTTGTTTGACATGATTTAATGAGAAAGAATTAATCCCCAATACAACTAATTGGCATTGTATTTCAAAGTAAATCATTCACTAAAAGCTTTCTATTCAATATTTACTTATGCAACATTTTTATTGATTCGTTATAGATTCGGTCACAAATTAAGGTTTTTCCTATATATTTACAAAACATAAAGAGTTTTTTTTTTCATCCATCAACGGATGAGCTGTATTCTAAAAGGATTTGGGTAAGACGATAAACTACATCCGGCAGCAAGGCCTCCAATTAGGAGACTGCAGGTTTTGAGCAGCGTGAAACCACCTCTTAATTACTATTGTTCCTAGACCCACCTTGAACCGGGGTTAGGGACCCAGATATAGGCAAATAGTGAACTTCCGAACAAAAACAAAACACCGTGAAAGTATAAGAATATATTTTTATAGCAAAAATACCAGCAGGACATTTCTATATAAAGTTAGTAACAATACCTATATGTATATGTGGCATTCGCCGGTCTCGAGGGACCCCATGCATCTGACCCCAAAGAGTTATATTTCAGCTGCTGATAGCAGTGCAGCATCTGTTATTGCTGTACAATCCCACACGGGATTGACAGACTCGATTTCAACGAATACATGTGAATAGGCTCTAAACCGATGGGTGGGTAACAGGGCACGGGTGAGAACTACGGCATTGGTGACACGATCAGACCAATTGATGCCGAGAATGCGTCTCAGACAGCGAAGGTGAAAGGCGCTGAGTTGTCGCTCTTGTCTAGAGTAGATGCTCTGAATCTGCACGTCGGCAGAATTTTATGAGAGATCAGCGGTTGGCCATGCAGTAAGTCTCAACTCTCCACACCACCTATGTTGTTCAAGGAAAAAGTTTGAGCTTGACACCGGCGTCGTCGCAGGAATTGCCAGAACGAAGTTGAACATAACTTGTCTTAGGAACTCCAGCTTCGGATTTGTCCTCAGGGTTTACTCCCTAAGCCTTTCCCATGATTGGGTATGGCCGCCAAGTGCCAATATAGCTTGGCACTAGTGACGGCACAGGAATTGTCAGAATAAAGTTGAACATAACATCGGACTGTCTAGGGACTCCGGCTCCGGATTTGTCCTCAGGGTTTACTCCCTAAGCCTTTCCCGTTATTGACAAGGCAGCACAGGTTCAAAATCAGTTTTCCTTCTCTTAGATGGATGATTCAATAATAAAACATATTTATAGTAAAATTACTAACAATTCATTTTTAAAGCAAAATACCAGTAGTACATTCTAAAGTAGAATGACGAACAAAACATTTTATCTGTAGTTGAAAGCATATAATTGCGTTCAAAATATTTAGATTTCGGCATTATATAACCCACAGGGGTGTCGATATGTGCTAAACCAAATCAACCAACCAACCTAAAAAGATTAAGCTTCTTTTCTTTTTTTAAAAATCTGGTCTTAAAAATGTCTGTTGATGAAAAGCGCGCAGTCATGGTTTATCTATTATATTTCAGGTTAAAATAGTCATAGTTTCTTTTTGATTTAATCAAGAAGGTAGCCATATTTGATAATAAATTGATGAAGAGGTGATTATGGTAATGGAAATTTTAATATTAGCCTTTTGCTTATCAGGAAATATTCGGTATTTATTGACAAAGTATACAATGCTACTTTCGGTTAAAATTTAGAAAAAGAATCTTTCTTTTAAAACAATCTTTCAAGAAAATAGGTTTCTCAATCTAGTAACATTTATCGCTCTTTCCATTAGTGATGGCGGTTTCTTTCCTAACCACTTTTTCCATGTGCAGAACGTCAGCATCTTATGTAATTTTTTTCGAGTTACATGTACTACCCATTTAAAGTGTTGCTGCTGTTGAATGTCCTTAAGTGATGTGATTTATTTTATATGGTACAGTTCTTTGTGATTCTGTAGCGCCAGCCAATGATGTTTAAAGAAGAATTGTTCTCGCCAAGACCGACTGGCTTCATTCGCCCGAAGCCATTTGTTCAACATTGATCCGAGAATGCAGTTGCATACAACTGACAGTTTAGGTATTTCTGAGCGAGTTTGGAGTCATGAAAACGCCCACGTGAAAGTTTCGATTCGACGAGTCTATTTAAGAACAAAATTTTAGTTTTAGGTATTTTGGGGGGGTTTGTAGCAACTTGAGGTGTTGGGCGAAACTATCTCTAACGCCGCCTATTCTATGTTCATTTTTTTTTTTATCTCATATTCTTAATTTGTTATAACCGACACATAGACCGTGTTATTCGAAGTCTTTCGTATTTATTTATTCCACATCCTGAATTTTCGTTTTGGATTCAGAGTACACGCCATCATTGCTTTAATTCCAATACAAGTTCCTAGTTTCTCTTTTAAAAAGGTTTCTCTTGAGTCCTAATTCTTGGGGCACTTGGAAGCTGATTTCTGTTTAAAATGATTTTAATTTTTATTTAAGATCTAGGTCAGAAATTTTGTTCACTGGGCGTGCGAGAAAAATTTTCTCTCCAGAATCTATCGTACATATTTATAAATGTACCATTCGTTCATGCTTAGAATATTGCTGCCACATAAGGTTCAGTGCCTCTGCTACTTAACTTGAGCTCCTTGATAAAATCCAAAGAAGAATCAGCAATATTATTGGTACTGATCTGGCAGCTCGGCTTCAGTCACTTTCCCACCGCCATATGGTTGCTTCTGTATCTTTTCTATAAATACTTTCAAGGTAATTGTTCGGATGAGCTCTTCGCTATGGTACTTAGACTTTATGAATATAAGCGCAGTACTAGACGGGAATCAAGATCTCATCAATTTATAGTTGAGTTGGTTAGATGGAGGCACGGCGGAGCAATGGATAGCGGCTCGGATTGAGGAATCGGAGAGCCGAGTTCGAATTCCAGTTGAATCCATTACATTCACTGACGTGCTAATACCCTTGGGAAAGGGTATTGGCACGTCAGTGAATGTAATGAATTTTCTTCTTCTAAAAGCTATGGGTAACTAGCAGGACAGACCGGATTCTATAGCCTCGGATGGTAACTGGTCTATCGCAGAAAGAAATGCCAACCTACTGCGGAAAAAAATCTGCCTCGTCAGTCATGTATCAAAAGATACATGATCGCCTAAGCGTGTATCACGCATGGCACATAACTGACTGACTGGTTAACTGTAACCGGAAGTTCTATGCTGACAGTTTTTTTCCAGCCAACTTTAATCTCGCCCCCCCCCCCCGCAAAAAAAGTATCAATCGCATTCTGATTACTCTTTTTATTCCCGCTCATTATTAATGTTTCTTTCTGTTCCTGCTCATTATTAATGTTTCTTTTTATTCCCGCTCATTATTAATGTTACTTTCTGTTGCCGCTCATTATTAATGTTTCTTTTTGCTCCCGCTCATTATTAATGTTTCTTTCTGTTCCCGCTCATTATTAATGTTTCTTTCTGTTCCCGCTCATTATTAATGTTTCTTTTTGCTCCCGCTCATTATTAATGTTTCTTTCTGTTCCCGCTCATTATTAATGTTTCTTTTTGCTCCCGCTCATTATTAATATTTCTTTCTGTTCCCGCTCATTATTAATGTTTCTTTCTGTTCCCGCTCATTATTAATGTTTCTTTTTGTTCCTGCTCATTATTAATGTTTCTTTTTATTCCCGCTCATTATTAATGTTACTTTCTGTTCCCGCTCATTATTAATGTTTCTTTTTGCTCCCGCTCATTATTAATGTTTCTTTCTGTTCCCGCTCATTATTAATGTTTCTTTCTGTTCCCGCTCATTATTAATGTTTCTTTCTGTTCCCTCTCATTATTAATGTTTCTTTTTGCTCCCGCTCATTATTAATGTTACTTTCTGTTCCCGCTCATTATTAATGTTTCTTTTTGCTCCCGCTCATTATTAATGTTTCTTTCTGTTCCCGCTCATTATTAATGTTTCTTTTTGCTCCCGCTCATTATTAATGTTTCTTTCTGTTCCCGCTCATTATTAATGTTTCTTTTTGCTCCCGCTCATTATTAATGTTTCTTTCTGTTCCCGCTCATTATTAATGTTTCTTTTTATTCCCGCTCATTATTAATGTTTCCTTCTGTTTCCGCTCATTATTAATGTTTCTTTTTATTCCCGCTCATTATTAATGTTTCTTTTTATTCCCGCTCATTATTAAAGTTTCTTTTTATTCCCGCTCATTATTAAAGTTTCTTTCTGTTCCCGCACATTATTAATGTTTCTTTTTATTCCCGCTCATTATTAATGTTTGTTTTTGCCCCCGCTCATTATTAATGTTACTTTCTGTTCCCGCTCATTATTAATGTTTCTTTTTGCTCCCGCTCATTATTAATGTTTCCTTCTGTTCCCGCTCATTATTAATGTTTCTTTTTATTCCCGCTCATTATTAATGTTACTTTCGGTTGCCGCTCATTATTAATGTTTCTTTTTGCTCCCGCTCATTATTAATGTTTCTTTCTGTTCCCGCTCATTATTAATGTTTCTTTCTGTTCCCGCTCATTATTAATGTTTCTTTTTGCTCCCGCTCATTATTAATGTTTCTTTCTGTTCCCGCTCATTATTAATGTTTCTTTTTGCTCCCGCTCATTATTAATGTTTCTTTCTGTTCCCGCTCATTATTAATGTTTCTTTTTGTTCCTGCTCATTATTAATGTTTCTTTTTATTCCCGCTCATTATTAATGTTACTTTCTGTTCCCGCTCATTATTAATGTTTCTTTTTGCTCCCGCTCATTATTAATGTTTCTTTATGTTCCCGCTCATTATTAATGTTTCTTTCTGTTCCCGCTCATTATTAATGTTTCTTTCTGTTCCCGCTCATTATTAATGTTTCTTTTTGCTCCGGCTCATTATTAATGTTACTTTCTGTTCCCGCTCATTATTAATGTTTCTTTTTGCTCCCGATCATTATTAATGTTTCTTTCTGTTCCCGCTCATTATTAATGTTTCTTTTTGCTCCCGCTCATTATTAATGTTTCTTTCTGTTCCCGCTCATTATTAATGTTTCTTTTTATTCCCGCTCATTATTAATGTTTCCTTCTGTTTCCGCTCATTATTAATGTTTCTTTTTATTCCCGCTCATTATTAATGTTTCTTTTTATTCCCGCTCATTATTAAAGTTTCTTTCTGTTCCCGCACATTATTAATGTTTCTTTTTATTCCCGCTCATTATTAACGTTTCTTTTTATTCCCGCTCATTATTAAAGTTTCTTTCTGTTCCCGCACATTATTAATGTTTCTTTTTATTCCCGCTCATTATTAATGTTTGTTTTTGCTCCCGCTCATTATTAATGTTACTTTCTGTTCCCGCTCATTATTAATGTTTCTTTTTGCTCCCGCTCATTATTAATGTTTCTTTCTGTTCCCGCTCATTATTAATGTATGTTACTGTTCCCGCTCATTATTAATGTTTCTTTTTATTCCCGCTCATTATTAATGTTACTTTCTGTTCCCGCTCATTATTAATGTTTCTTTTTGCTCCCGCTCATTATTAATGTTTCTTTCTGTTCCCGCTCATTATTAATGTTTCTTTCTGTTCCCGCTCATTATTAATGTTTCTTTCTGTTCCCTCTCATTATTAATGTTTCTTTTTGCTCCCGCTCATTATTAATGTTACTTTCTGTTCCCGCTCATTATTAATGTTTCTTTTTGCTCCCGCTCATTATTAATGTTTCTTTCTGTTCCCGCTCATTATTAATGTTTCTTTTTGCTCCCGCTCATTATTAATGTTTCTTTCTGTTCCCGCTCATTATTAATGTTTCTTTTTGCTCCCGCTCATTATTAATGTTTCTTTCTGTTCCCGCTCATTATTAATGTTTCTTTTTATTCCCGCTCATTATTAATGTTTCCTTCTGTTTCCGCTCATTATTAATGTTTCTTTTTATTCCCGCTCATTATTAATGTTTCTTTTTATTCCCGCTCATTATTAAAGTTTCTTTTTATTCCCGCTCATTATTAAAGTTTCTTTCTGTTCCCGCACATTATTAATGTTTCTTTTTATTCCCGCTCATTATTAATGTTTGTTTTTGCCCCCGCTCATTATTAATGTTACTTTCTGTTCCCGCTCATTATTAATGTTTCTTTTTGCTCCCGCTCATTATTAATGTTTCTTTCTGTTCCCGCTCATTATTAATGTTTCTTTTTGCTCCCGCTCATTATTAATGTTTCTTTCTGTTCCCGCTCATTATTAATGTTTCTTTTTATTCCCGCACATTATTAATGTTTCTTTTTATTCCCGCTCATTATTAAAGTTTCTTTCTGTTCCCGCACATTATTAATGTTTCTTTTTATTCCCGCTCATTATTAATGTTTCTTTTTATTCCCGCTCATTATTAATGTTTCTTTCTGTTCCCGCACATTATTAATTTTTCTTTTTATTCCCGCTCATTATTAATGTTTCTTTTTATTCCCGCTCATTATTAAAGTTTCTTTCTGTTCCCGCACATTATTAATGTTTCTTTTTATTCCCGCTCATTATTAAAGTTTCTTTCTGTTGCCGCTCATTATTAATGTTTCTTTTCCTAATTCTTCCAGATTTTCTAACCCCTTGTTTCTTAGTGGCTTTACTACCTTGCATGAGGTGATAACTATTAAAAAATTAAAAGAAAAAAGATAATTCTTATCACAACTGTGAATACCTACGTCACGTCATCAGCATAGCACCTCACATCAGTACACTGTCCTCTGGAGAGAAAACAGGAATGTTTTTTTTTCTATTAGTAGATCCGTTTGGGAAGTGGTATAGAATGCTTAAATGATAAATGCCCACCAAAGCAAACAACTGAAAGGGTTTACCATTGCAAGAACTTGACATAGACCAATAATACATCCAGTTATTTTATTACTTAAACGTTATTTTAGTGGATAACCGTAGCTGAGTAGACGCTCCGTTTATTTATTAAACAGTATATTTATTTATTTGCATCTACTGGCCTGAATATTCAAGAAATCTTATTAAAGGAGAATATGCATCCTCCTATGGCAATGGAGATGAGGATAATGTAATTGAGGCAAGTAATCATAATACCTCGTCTCAAAGATATAGACAGATATTCAGGCCATTAGGTGAAAATAAATAAATACTGTTTAATAAATAAACGAATCGTCTACTCAGATATTGGTATCCAGTAAAACATAACGTTTAATTAATAAAAAATATCGGATTCATAGATAAAAGAATCCATTATTTCTTTAGAAAATAATTTTACTTATGCTACTTCTTAAAACGATGTGGGGGAGCTTAGTGGCTCTGAAAGAGAAATCGACGTGCTGAGTTTGTATGCATTCATTTTTCGTATAAATACATCTCCCTATGATCCATGACACTTCAGGATGTAGACTCTTACAGATTGCAACAGACTCTACTCTTTTCCTTCTCTCAGCAATACCTGCTTATTTGTGGCCATTTACTGTTTTTGTGGTATTTGTTCTTCCGTTTATTTCATCAAACGTATGAAGTACTCACTGTTTTTGTCTGCTTCTCTTGCCTACAATGTCTCCTGCAAGTGTTAAATTCCTCAAGCCTTCTTTCCTCGTTATGTGTCCCCGAGACTTCTAGTTGTTATTAGCTGTTTATTTGCATTTTCGATCTTTATTTGAACTTCCTCATTTATCGCATGATGAGTCGTGTTATTTTCAGCATTCGTTTGAATAACCATATCACGAGTTCTTCCTTATTGTATTTTAATTTATTTTATTTTATTGACGAAACTGCCCGGGGCTTGTTGTATCGGAGAATATAACGGGTGTAACAGCAAAATTGTCCAATTGTTAGAAGCTTTGAACCGTTGTATCTTAGAAATGATTAAAGATATCTTACTGGAATTCTCCGAGGTTTTTATAACACTATTGGACTCTACTTTGAACAATAAGAATGTATTTAGCTCTAAGGTGAAATGATGATCCCATTTGCTGTTATGACCTCCTGATCCAATTTTCCTCTTTACTGTTCCCTCATTTTTTAAATTATTCATCGTTAGCTTGATAATTCTTGAATGGATTTTGAAGATGGAAGCCAAAGTATGCATATTGGTACCATTACTGAAGTCCTGAATGATCTTTTTCCTCTCACCATTGCTCAGTTGAGAAGACAGTGGGGCTGACACAAAACGATTTTAACCTGTTTTCTTTCTAGCTGAATATCTCAAAGGCTTTTTCAGTGATTCTTACGACAAATGTCAAAACGGTTAACCGTTTTATCTGAAAACCTGGAAAAAGAAACTCAATTAGTTTAGTGTTTTTTAAAAAATATTTTTGGGATGTACAATTATCGCAAGGTGTTACACGATTTGGAGAATTTTTCTGTTACACCCGGCATATTCTATAACATTCTCTCACGCCTTTCTTAATTTCGAATCTTATCCACTGGGCCATGTGTCCTTGGGGATAAAAGCGTAGGTTGAATTAATCGAGTGACTTGACCCAGAGTTGTGATTTAAATACCTGGCCACAACAGAGGTGCACAAAGGCTTGGAAATAAACTAAAATTGAAACTGGGATATCCGTAAGAGACATGACACGTGGAGCTAGAACAATCTACCCCGGTGAACGAAATAAAACCCAGATTTTGGCCTGATCTGGCTCTCGTAAAAGCAGGACATAGTAGAAGGCATAGTGGAGATGTAAGTGAAATCGACCATATTTACCCAACGATGGATTTTGTATATATGAGTTCCACTAGAGGCTTGGTGTGAATTTAAGTCATAGGCGACGAAGGCAATGGGGCCTTCTTGAGAGAACACCCGTTCATTGCGATAGACGAACATTCAGAATTTGGTTTTTCTGATAATGAATGTGATAAGCCATTAAGTTGCTGAAGCTAGGTCAGAGGAGAGATTTGCTGCCAGGCTCTGGACATCTAGATTTTGAAGAATCCCCCTAGACCGTTGTATCATCTACATAGATATTCACAAAAGATCGGATTATGCTCCTAGGCAGATCATTAATATGAATCAGGAAAAGGTTTGAACCGAGAAGCGGACCTTTGGGGACGCCTA
The DNA here is from genome assembly GCA_964036315.1 of Acanthosepion esculentum. Lineage (NCBI taxonomy): Eukaryota > Metazoa > Mollusca > Cephalopoda > Sepiida > Sepiidae > Acanthosepion > Acanthosepion esculentum. The sequence continues at coordinate 98,562,079 of OZ038489.1, read as the reverse complement.
CATTGATCTCATGGTCCTCGGATGACTGGCCACATCTTCATAGACTACCTGTCAGGAAGGGATTTTGTGTCCCACGATATGAAAATAACAATGGAAATTCTCCTATTGCCTCATTAAATATTTAAGCTTAACAGTTTTCACAATGTATTGCAATAACAATCACAAGTGTCAATGCTTGTCATTACAGAAGTAAGATTGTACAAGTGAAAAATTTAAAAATTGATAAGGGTTTACATTTCATTCAAGCAGAAGTTGAAGGTATGCTTGTGTTATTGCCTCCTATATTATTTCTTTCATTCATTCATTTTTTCTTCCTTTTTCATATACGAGGGTCATTCAATAAATAAGGTGAATTTTTCGGTATAAGGACTTCTAATACAGACAGAAGCTTACTCTTTTTTATTTTTTATTTTTTGTTTTACTTCTTTTTCACATGGATTTAATTTCTTTTGCAGATAAAAAAAAACTTTCAGAGTTTTGGCGATTAACAAAGATGGCCGACCAAGAAGCATGCTCCAGGATTGAACAGCGGTCAGTTTATCAAGTTTTTGGTTGCTGAAGGGTGCAAACCAGTTGAAATTCATAGGAGAATGTCAACTGTGTATGGTGCCACATATTTCAGCCAAAAAATGATTACAAGTGGGCTAAATTGTTTAAAGAAGGACGGAGCAGTGTTGAGGATGAAGACAGGCCTGGGAGGCCTACAGAAGTGAGGTCTCCTGAGGTGATCGAATCAGTCAATGACCTCATTCAGTCTGACAGAAGGGTGACAGTGGATGACATTGCAAGGACTTTGAGCTTATCTGTTGGGACAGTACACCGGTGGGTGCCAAAGATGCTTACTGCAGAGCACAAACAGCACAGCAGCCCAAACGGTGCAGACCATCAACGAGCTGGGCTGGGAACTGCTCCCTCATCCCCCTTACAGCCCAGACCTTGCCCCGTCAGACTTTCACCTGTTTGGTCCCTTGAAAGCGTTCACGAGAGGCACGAAGTTTAAAAGTGACGATGAAGTCAAAAGTGTTGTGAGCGACTAGCTGAGACATCAGTCCAAAGATTTTTACGCTGAGGGAATACGGAAGCTTGTGCACAGATGGGAAAAGTGTGTGACAGTGCTGGGAGACTACGTTGAATTTTTAAAAAAAAGTAAGCTTCTATCTTTATTAGAAGTCCTTATACCGAAAAATTCACCTTATTTATTGAATGACCCTCGTATAAACCATATAAACCGTCTTTGATATATCATTTCTTCCGTCAAAACGGAATTGCCCATCGTTTATCCAAGGTAATAACAGGACGTAACGTCCCCGCTAATTAATATAATACTCGTGAAAATTTCACTGTTTTCCTATTTGAAGTTTCTGATGAATCTTAATTCTTTATTTAGTGATTGAATAAGCGCTTGCAAGTTCGACGACTATAAAATACCCATGGACATTCACCGTTTGCCTCGACAAATATTTGAAATTAACAACTTTAACAAAATATTACAATAACAATAAATTAAATATTAAGTAAGAGGGTACAAATGAAAAGATTCAACATTGACAAGGTTTTCTATTTCACTGAAGCAGACTTTAAACACCTGAAAGTGTTATCGCTTCCTTTATTTTCTTTTTCTTTCTTTTTCCCCCAAAAGTAATTCAAGTAGAATCATAATAATATATTTCATTTTATTGATAATATACACAGAGAAGACCAACTTAAACGTCGGCTTAAAATACAATTAATTATTTATCAATTTATACATATTTTCGCCAAATTTTGCAAGCATGGTCGACATTAAATGATTAATAAACGTGGGGCATAATATTTGTACCGCAGAGAAAAGTACCAACCAACCAAAATTTCACGGTTTTCCTATTTGAATTTTCAGATGAATCTTATTTATTTAATGACTGAATTAAGCTCCTTACAAATTCCACGACTCTAAAATACCCTAATTGTTATGACAATTCTATTTTCACACTCAAACAGGAATAGTCCATTATTCAACTAAGGCAGAGGCCGGCAGCCTTCGCCCACCCCCACTTTCCACGCGTAGTATGTCAAGCAATTTCAAATAGCACGCAGCCGCAAATGGCATCACGAAGTCCGAACCAGGAACTGCTACAGCGCAAAGAAGATATTTAGCTGTTTCAATTTTAATATATAGTAAAGTATATATACTATATATTAAAATATAAAATATATTGTAGAACAGTTTTATTGACTTGTATAAAAATACGTATGCTGTTGGCACACTGAATGATTTTAAAAAGTTAAATCGGCACATAGTTATCAAAAGGTTGCCGACACCTAATCTAAGGTAATGACAAGGGATAAAGTACAATTCTATTTTCATACTCAAACAGGAATGGTCTATTATTCATCTAAGGTAGGGGCTGGCAGCCTATGGCAAGCGTTCCACGCGTGGCACGCCAAGCAATTTCAAATGTCACGCAGCCGCAAATGGCATCACGATTTCCGAACCAGTAACTGCTACGTCGCAAAGAAGATATTTAGCTGTTTCAATTTTAATATATACTAAAGTATATATACTATATATTACAATATAAAATATATTTTAGAACAGTTATATTGAGTTTGACTTGTATATAAATCCGTATGCTGTTGGCACACTGAATGATTTTTAAAAAGTTAAGTCGGCACATAGTTATCAAAAGGTTGCTGACACCTGATCTAAGGTAATGACAAGGGATAAACTACATTCTGAATTACAAGAATAATTATAATATTCAACTCGATTAAAATGGAATAGTCTATTATTCATGAGGTATTGGCAACATACGTGCGAGCTAACTAAAGGATCAAGTAGAATTATAATAAGATGACGATTTGGAAAAGTAGTAAATAGTAAAAAATAGTGAAAAAACGCTTCTATAGTAGGATTTTACAAGCAAAAATCATTTTGTGGTACTTTTGGTCAAAGAGAAAAAATTAACAGGCGAATTTTTGTCTTTGTTTTTGCTTAGCAGATATTTGTCTATTAATGCCCACCATCTTATATTTGTTGGGAATTTATGAGTCATAGCTATGAATTAATTAATATCTGATTCTTATTAACCAATAATTAAAACTGAATGTTTATTTATATTTTTACAATTAATACTGGATTTTACGATTGGCAAACGAATAGAAAAAACAAACAAACAGACGTAAAATGGCGAATAAATAAAAATATGGATTTCGTGTCAGGGTTTCTGTATGGCCCGTTCACAAATTTATTTTTAAATATGAAAGTGGCCTGAGAGTAGATGAATATCCTGTTTAGGAACAGTGAAAGCGATCATATTTGGCAATAGGAAAGTTCCTTTGAGTCATCTGTAAATAAGATGATCTGAATGGAGACAAGAAATTGGGCCAGATGTGACACGGATTAGTCAAACTTCACAAAGAAACTGCTGAATTAAAAATATGTCCGGAAGTTTTCAAGAAAGATATATCTCTAAAATCTAATATGAAGCTCAATCGCTTGGATTTCCAAGCGTTTGCTCTCTTTATGCTAAGGGCACGTATTTCTTTTGGTTCTATCTTTTCAACACCATCTCGAGGGCCGAGATCTAAAGAAAATCCGCAAAATGTCTTGCGACTCTTCTCACCTATTCCAGTCTCCATCATACAGAAGTAAACCAATGTGAAGTAAACGCATATCATTTTTGTACGAAGCCTCCAAAATCAAGGTAAAAATACCTAATGATATTATTTCTCTTTCAGTCGTAACCATTGGTCATAAAAGAGACTGGACAAAACGGAGTCAAACGAAAGGATCAAATTCACTATATGTGAGATTACGATCCAAATGGTCCGAAGAAATGCGACGTGACCGCGTTTTCTTCTTCTCTGTACCGTGTCCCATTAGGAAGTGAACGATTAAACTCTCCTTAACTTCTTTGTAACTCATAGTAACGTAGCAAAGTTTGTCTCTTTGTTATCTCTCCGCTTCCCTGTTCTGTCATCCATTTACACTCGATAAGTAGGTTACTAGCAGTTTTCCTCCCGTCGTCAAGATGCCCTCTGTGTGTGAAATTCCTCATTATGTATCCAAGAAATTCCAACTGTCTCTTTCTGATTCTAAGTGTCAAATGGAGTGAAAGTGAAAGACTGAGAATAGTAAGGACTGAGGAAAGGACAAAAGATGAACTGGGTTCAAGAAGACATAAGATAGCAATTGATGTTACATTTAAGTTTTTGAAAATCGCAGTTATTTGGGAAGCAAGAAAACGGAAGGGAGTTCCACAGTTGGGAAACGTAAAATAAGAAACTGATGGAGTATAAGTGGTGGTTGCATTTAGTTATTTCAACAGTAAAAATGTGGGACAAAGATGTCGATCTAGTAACACGCTTAAATTCATGTAGTCGGGGAACCAGAGAGAAAAGTTCGCCAGAGCAATTCCTATGAAAATATTTGTAGAAAAGACAGAGGGAATCCACGTCGTTGGTGAGAAAGTGACTGAAGTCGAGATGCCATCACAGATCGTTCTTTGGATTTTGTCAAGAATCTTGAGATGTACAATAGGATCACCTGACCAAATATGGCAACAGTATTCAACGTATTGACGAATGGTAAATTTGTAAATGTGCAACATAGATTCTGACGATAAAGATTTTATGGCACAACAGAATGACCCAACTTTCCTTGTACTAGATGCAGCCATATTAGTTAAATGAAAGCAGTTTTGTTTCGGAGGCTTTACAATTTACAAGCCATTTCTTCCCCCAATTAACCACTGATTGGTATTCAAGACACGCTGGATGGTTTACTTCTGTCGAATTTGCTACTGCAGCAGAAGGAAATGGCAGTGTCATCGGTATGAATACCTCGTTGGGAACTGCTGACATCAGGGAATCATTGATGAAAGTCAGAAACAGCGTAGGACCTTGAGGGATACCTGCGTTCGCATGAAAGGATCTGCAAGTGTTTCATTATGACGGATTATATATCAAAGTGTTTCATTAAGACGGATCAAAGTCAGCAATAAATAAATTAGTGTCATTGGTGTAAAGTTATTTATTTCTCTATTGGATCATGTTATTTAAGTTATGGCAATTATGTGTGAAAAATAATATCTCCCAAATATCCGCCAAATCTGAAAGGAAAAGAAAGAAAAAACAGACGCTTAAACTTCATTCACATTTAAAAGTTATTGGAAGACCCTTTGTAAGCGTTCTTTTTGCTTCCATTGTTCTTAAAAGTTTCTCATCGCCTACATGTTCCGTCCATGTTATTCTTTGCATCCTTCTGTAGAAGCAAATTTCCGTTGCCTTAAGTCTCTTCTTCGCCTGTGAAGAAATTGTACAACATTCGCTGCCATCGAGGAGGACCAATATTGCATAACAGTTTCGGGCTCTTTTCTTTTTCTTTGGTTCTTTAACGGAGAAAGATACCGGTGTGCGTAAACCAAATAAGACGACTCTCAGAGCCAGTGCGGAACTCGTTTGATAATATGAGGCTAATATCTTCAAAATTACGTGAAGGAATAAAAACAAAAAAAATATGCAAGGTGAAATGCTTAAAATAAATAACGAACGATCATCGAATACGAAGCAAGATCTAACAAAGTAAAAATGGTAGCTGCTCTTGAAAAGGACCCCCAGTCAGCGCTTAAGTGGGGCAAGGAATGGCTTGTAAATTTGAACACCTGCAAAACGAAACTGCTTTCATTTAGTCGCCATAGAGAAACCTTTCTGTCTTCCATCAGCATGGCTGATACTAACCTTCAAGAGGAAAAGTTTTCGCCTTCTTGGGTTCACCACATGAAGCGGAATGATTATATTGAATCAATTGCCAGGTATAGTTGCTTCTTTTATTGTTCTTTCTCCTCACTAATGTCTTCTCATTCTTTTTCATTATCAGTAACCCCTTGCATCTTAGTGTCTATCGCCTTGCTTGGGGTGAAATGATTAAAAAAAAAGAGAATTGAATCAAAGATAAGAATCTTTCTCTTTTATTTCAAAGTCTATGATTGTTTTCAGCTCTAGAAATATTTTGATAATGCCGTTATTTTAGAATCAGCTATACTTATTTTCTATTGGTTGGTTTCTTTCCTAGTTTTTAAATATGATCCTCCCTTTTCTCAGCAAATAAATCAATTATCCTTTCCTGTGCCGATTTTCTCGAAAGTGAATTCCTTTTCTGAAAAGCAATCTCTTTTTTTTTTCATCGCGTCTTTTATCACTGTTATATTTTTATTTTTTCATTTTGTCATCCACTCTGACATTGTAACCAGCAAAGCAAGTACTGTTCATTGGTCACCTTTAATGATCTATTCGTACACAATGACTTTGCTTTGATATCGTAATTGTTTTCTAACCAATCCATTTGAAAATCAGTTGGACGTAGGCAGTTGCGTTTCGCGTCCATTGGTAAACTTCTGCCGCCATCATTTTTGTTAACTGTGAGCGTCGAATTAAGACAGTGACGACAGCAAGGACAGTGTTTGTTTTTTTAGGAAATATTGTTAAAAGAAAGCTATGACAAAAAATTGACAATCAAAATTACAATTATAAAGATTTATCGATAAATTGTTACCTGAATTCGTGAAAAAAACAACAAAAAAAAACGATGCGGCTTCGATGCAGTGTTTCCGATATCCACTCAGAGCTGCAAAAGAGAGAAAGAAGAGCGGCAAGTCAGAAAATCAAGGACACTGAATATATACAGATAATCAACATTATCTTTAAGAGTCTGACGTTCTTGATGGCGAGAGTTCCACAGAAATCCGAAATGAAATCGGAGTCTGGATTAAAGAATCATGTCTACTGCTTTTTGCGTTATTTCTTCCAGGCATTAATTATATGTAACTCTCTTCGTATCATATGTACGCTTTCAGTAATCCCGCTCGAAAATATAGGTATGTTACTTATCACGTGTTTTTACTCTTTTATTTTAATTTATATAATATTCCATATCATCTATTTCTTTTTCAACGGCAAGTGGATTGTGGAATGGAGAAACGCTATATGCGAGTACGAAACAGTGAAACAAACAAAAGATGACTTCCGCCACCTGAACAAATTCGGCAAAGGGTTTTTCATTTACATCTGTATACACCAATTCTGCGTGTCTCTGGTTCTAATGGTTATCTTGCCACTTTTGTACCCCGAACATGGACAACTGTTCTATGCATTTGTTTTCCCAGTGACTCTTGATAGCGTTTGGTATGACCTCGTTCTGATTTTGAATTTCATTTTCTTTTCATTGAGTGAAATATGGATCACCGGAACTGTATTGATATGTACTATACAGACAAATTTTCTTATAAACGAATTCAATGAATTGGCAAAGGAATTTCGTGACATTTTCGAAGGAACATCGCAAATAATGAACTGTTTCACAATGAACGCGAGAAGTGAACGTTTGGTTGAGCTATATGGAATCTACGATAAAATCTGTGTTCAACTTAAGTTAACCAATCGCGTGGTTAGCACTACGGTTGCATTTTCTTTTGCGGCGTGTCTGATGGCGATCTCTTTCGTCGTCTACGAACTGATTGAAAACCGAATGAAAATTTACGATCACTACACGTTGATCATAGTGGCGTCTTTACAACTTTTGGAAACTCCCACTTTGCTTTACAATGGAATCAGACTAAACATAAGCGTAAGTACACAATATCATTACACGCTTTTTCAGATTTCTTCTTACAACCATGGTACGGTATTATAGCGTAGCTTCCTATGAAAATTAAGTCTTGGAAAAAATTATAAAAATTTGATTTTGATTTGATCAGTAGGTTTAACGGCACATCAACTCCTTTAAGAGTCATTTAATGTCTAAATTTATTTTTCTAAGGACCATTGAAGTAATAAAAATGATATGTTATTCTGCTTTCACAACTGAATACATGGTAGATGATACTCAGTTTTTGTGCATATACAAGGTGCAATGGGTAAATTGTCGCCATTTTATATTTTTGATTTCGCGCATGCGCGTTGTTTTTATTTTTATTTTTTCGACTGCACGGTATAGTAAAGTCAGTTGGGTATCTTCATGCTAATTTGTCTTTGAGATTAGACATCTTTGATTAAAATTTCTTTGCTATTTTGTGTAAATTACTTCAAAATTAAAAACAACAACAACTAAAAGTTAAAAAATTAAAATACTATCTGAATAGTACAATCTTTTTTCCTTCAGATACAGCTACATATATTTACAACATTAGTCAGTGCTGAATTAACATTTAACTTGATGTAAAGGTTGATAATCTCAAAAGGTCTACCGAAGTGTTAGTGGTTAAAACAAAATGCAATGTTTCTCTTTAAACAAATTCATAATTTATCAAAATATATTCTGGACAGCAGAATCCTATTTATGAACTTTTTGGTAATAAGATGAGCTCGGAAAAAGATTTAAAAATAAAAGCAAATTCACTGTACGTACTGAAATTTTATCTTTGACTACAAAAAATACAAAAATATCTCATTTTAATGTGTTTTTAAAGAAATATTTGTATGTGGGTATGTGAATTAATTGTGTGTATATGTGTATTATATTAAAAATATGTATCAAATGTGTATATATATATACTGAAAATATGTATCAAATGTATATATATATATATATATATATATATATATATATATATATATATATTAAAAGGAAGAGAGAAACCACAAACGTTTTTGGTTGTAATATGGATTCTAAAAAAAAATATTATGCATTATTTTGCACATCAAGCATAATATTTTTTAAAAAATCCACATTACAACCAAAAACGTTTCCGGTTTCTCCCTTTTTTTTAATATACACACTTTTCTCTCGTTGGAACTACTACAACCTCTCCCATATATATATATATATATATATATATATATATATATATATGCGCGTTGTTTGTTTATGATTTTGTCGACTGCCCAGTATAATAGGGTGAGTTGGGCCAGGTTTGAGAGAGATAACAAAACGATAAAATTTATTAAGAGCTACAAAGAACAGGAAATTTTTGAAATTGTGATCGTGATTGCCGTGAAGAGATGCGGCACATAGAATATCATAGTAGACTAACTTCAGGTATTATTTTTCTCATCCATATAAGGGAAATCGACTGAAATATACCAACGATACGCTGTCTACAAATATCTATTTTCTTTTCTTGATTTCTGCACAAAGATATATTTTCTATGGATTGATTCTTTCCGGGGCTTGCATAAACAAATCTATATTAAAAAAATTCATTCGAATTGTTATAATAGAGATCATTAGAGATGCAAGAAGCATGTTCAGTATTTTTAATTTAAATAAATCCAATATGTGAATGGACTGCAACAAAACCAGGGGCAAAAACCTGAATGAGGAGGAGAAATGTACAAGAGGAGAAGAAAGAAAAAAAGAAAGAAAGCAAGGAAAATAAAAAAGAATGATAGAAGAAAAAGCAAAAGAAAGAAAGACGAAAGAAAGGAAAAAAAAGAAAATAAGGGAAAAGAAAGAAAGGTAAAATAAAGGAAAATAAAAGACGTGATAGAAAAGAAAGGAAATGAAAAAGAAAAAGAAAGAAAAAAGGAAGAAAGGAAAAGAAAGAATAAGATAAGAAAAATGAAAGAAAGAAAAAAAGAAAGAAAATGAATGGTAGAAGAGAAAGACAAAGAAAGAAAGAAATTCGGTGAGAAAGTGACTGAAGTCGAGATGCCATCAGAGATCCTTCTTTGGATTTTGTCAAGAATCTTGAGATCTACAATAGGTGCACACGACCAGATATGGAAACAGTATTCAACGCATGGATATATGGTAAATTTGTAAATATGCAACATAGATTCTGATGAGAAAAGATTTCTGGCACGACAAAGTCACCCAACTTTCCTGGCAGTAGATGCAGCTATTGATTCGATATAGTCATTCCATTTCATGTCACTGGAATATGTGAGGCCAAGAAGGCGTAGCGTGTAGCTCTACAGGAGTGTAGCATTAGCCATGCTGATGACAGGCAGAAAAGTGCTCTGTGGTGGTTAAATGAAAGCAGTTTTGTTTCGGAGGCTTTACATTTTACAAGCCACTTCTTGCCCCAGTTAACCACTGATTGGCGGTTAGGACCCGCTGGAAGGTTTACTTTGTCAGGTCTGTCGAATTTGCTACTGCGGCAGAAGGAAATGATAGTGTCATTGTCATAAATACCTCGTTGGGAACTTCTGACACCGGGGAATCATTGATGAAGGTCAGAAACAGCGTAGGACCCAAGGTAGAGCCTTGGGGAACACCTGCGTTCGCATGAAAGGATCTGGAAACGAGCTTGTTTAAAACGTTTTAATAGAAATGATTGGACTAAAGCAAATATTACTCCCGTGACACGGTATCCCCGGAGCTTGCGTAGCATGCCAAACACTGTCGAACACCATCGAGATATCGAGAGCCACAACCGAAGCTTCACCGTTATCTTGAGCTTAATATGCAAATTCAGTGAAGGCCTTTAATACATCGGCGATAGAAACGGAAGCCATATTGCTTGTTCGAAAGAAGGTCGCGAGAAGTATGATACATAACCATTTCAGCATTACTTAGAGCCTCGAATAATTTGCCAAAAAGCGGTAAGAGACTAATAGAGCGATAATTTGAGGTGTCAGAGGGTTCTCCAGATTTCTTAAAAATAGGAACTACAAAAGACCTCCAAGAAGCTGGAAAGCAGGAAGCAACAAGGCAATTGTTATAAAGTTTGGAGAGTAGAGGGACCAGCACAGGAGCACATTTTTAGGACGACGGAAGGGATCCCGCTCATCCTTGTGGGAGTCTAATTTGGAAATGATGTCTAAAACCAGTGACGGGTTTATGCGCATATCACTCAGTAGGACCTCCGTTCTAGTGGGGAAATCAGATAGGGTTACTCCAGATGAGTCGAGAGTACAGTTGGAATAGAACTTCCAATCAAAGCACTCTACCTTATGTGGAGTAAATATCAGAACTTCAAATTGATTGAATAGAGGAGAGACTGAGGATTTTCTTTTGTTCAGCACACTCTTGCAGAACAACCAGTAATCTCTAGAACCAAACTTGTGAGAGATTATACGTTGTCTCATTCTATCTGTAAAAACTAACTTCGCTTCTTTGAGGACGCGCTTGCACACATTACAAGCAGTGACAAGGTGACGTAGGTGGCAATCAGACTTGTCGCTCTAATACAGACGGAAGAAGTGATTCATGTGGGTTATAGCGGCTGAACGTGCAGGTGACAATCAAGGAGATGATCCTGGTTTCACTTGGTATTTCCGTGCTGGGATGAAAGGAGGCAACCTCAGTGGCAATTTTTAACAGGATCTTTAAAAACTTAATTCCAAGGGACATCGCGAAGGAATCCACGGAAGAAGTCAATCAGTGCGTTGATAACAGAAAGATATCCTGATGGTAGGTGGTTGGTGACTGGTAGGAGCGGAAAGAGATATTTACTGACAGCAGTGCATGACCGGATTTGCCATGAGAGCAGAGCTGTGGAGTGCGACATGAGTCAGGTATAGAGTTAAAGAAGACTAGCATGTCCGTCAAAATTACTGGGGGAACGCATGGGAAAGTCTACACATGCGTGAAAACATTCAGTGATAAAGAAGATCAGAGTTTGGATGCCAGCAAGGTCAATGACAGAATGATGCAAGGAATGGACCCGAGGTAAAATCATTTTTGCCTCTGTAATGAACTTATGCGCACGAAGACAATTGGCTATAATGGATGTACATAGAACATTATTAGCCACAAGGCACCTTTAAATTCCATGTTTTCTAAAACAAACTCTCTTCCTTTTTCCATCGTCTTCGCGTAAGATAACTGTTGAGATCAATAAAACATCCTTCGTTGCCACTGTTGAGATCAATAAAACATCCTTCGTCGCCACTGTTGAGATCAATAAAACATCCTTCGTCGCCACTGTTGAGATCAATAAAACATCCTTCGTCGCCACTGTTGAGATGTTGAGTGTTTCCACGTGAGTATATGGCAATAACGAACAAACACAGTCGTAGGGAAAAATACTGGTATATTCAGAAAGGTATTTACATCAGAGAGATTAGTAGTAGAACGAACGTAGGTTAGTAGTAACAATAAGTAATAGTAATAAAGTCCAACGGTATCTTCCGGTCGAGAAACGGAATTGTAACTGATCACTACAGAAGTCTCACTCTGCACTGCACGACACTGCTACACTGCTCAGTCCATTGTGGTTGTGAAGGTGGGTGCGCCCCAACAATAACACACCATAATAGGGAAGCGCTCTCTTCAGCCGTCCACTTAAAATTTGCATTGATCTAAGGCAGACATTTATACTCGGATTATGTTTTATTTTTAAAGGCTGTACATTTTCCATAATAAGGCTTTTATTTCGTATTTTTAAATTATGGAATAAATATTAAATAAAATCTCGAGGGCTAGATGAGGTAGAGGGTTTTATGATGTAAGCATATATTTTTATATATCAAGAACAGTATTGGGAAAATTGTATTATAACGCTCCGTGATGTCCAGGTCTCTACACTAATGATAACTCCGTCCCGTCCTCGGTCACCAGTGTCCTCGTGATTGAATCCTGCAGCGAACCGTGAAGTTGGTCATTTCGATCCAAGTCTCTCCCTCTTCCACGTTGTGATCACAAGGCAGCTAAGGATCGAATCGTCGTCAGATATCTCTCTGGATTGGCGTCGTTCAGGTGGAACGATGTTACAAGACAAATAAAAAAGGTTTATATAACCGAGGTTTATACAGGAACACTTTTTTGTATAAGAATCTACAAGCATGCAGGCTAATGACCATGAATAGAGGTAGCAGGGCGTCGACCTGCAACACTTTCTATCTCCTTCTCTTATACGTACCTTATACCAACACCCCTCTATGGGCGTAGTCTTTACATTGTTCGGACTATCGTCCTCATCTTTGTTGCCATATTTATCACTCAAGAACACATGGCACAGTGGATAAAGGCGTTAGTTAGATCCCGTGACAGGACCCAAAGAATGTGAGTTCAATACTTGGTTAAGGCAGTGGAGAACTTAGAGAGGGGAATTAACAGGAGATAACTGACGTCCATTAGACATGGCACGTGGAACTATAACAGTCTACCCCATAGAGCGAAATAAAAGGGTTCAAATCGACATTCCAACCACCTGAAGAAGGGTGGAGCGTATAACGGCTGAAACGTTGTGATAAATATGACAACAAAGATAAGGACAATAGTACGAACAATGTAAATAGTGTACATAATACCTCATCTCAGAAATATAGACAGATACATTCCCTCGTAGTTTAATTTCGTGACACTTTGTTCGTCGTTTCCAAGTTGGAGTTGGGGGTTCAAGTTTTAAGTCCGAGACTTCTTCAGGCAGCAAATTACGGAATGCTGACGAAACACTCGTCTCCCCTACTCTCTCTCTCTCTCTGTCCTTATATAGAGACTTCTAATTCTTCCACTTTGCAATTTCGTTAGGGCACTCTGTTCAATTTAACTAATAGTCGGGAACAAGACATGAGTCGTGACTTCTACGTGGCAGCATGTCATATGGTACTCGGTGAAGCGATCGTCTCTTCCTGGTGTCATGGAAGCGCGTGTCTTCCTCATCTGCTACTTTGCAATTCCCCTCCGATCTAACGCTTTTATGGACCCTCGCCCAATATCGGGGTGGGGTCCGACATGATCTAATGTTCCAGGATCTTCCAAATATCCAATCAGAACTCATTGCTAACGGTGTCCTGGGATGCAATTTGCATGTCCAAATAGTCGGAAAATAGAGATAGCAGGGCGTCGACCTGCAACACTTTCTATCTCCTTCTCTTATATGTACCTTATACCAACACCCCTCAATGGGCGTAGTCAATTTTCCCCCACTTTCTTGTTCACCAATCGGGGTCCTTCGACTGGGTGGTATGACTAGCACGCGTTCATTAATTAAAATTATCCGTCACAACTTCACATCACCAGAAATGCCTTTTGTCATAAGGTTTTGTTATTTTCCAGAATTCTCCACTTGGACAATTATAATTCCTCCCTTGTCTTCGGACGATGCTTATTGAAACTTCTATCTTACCAAATGACAGAATTCTTCGTCATTCGAATTCTGCATTGTATCCAATGAGATCTTATTTCTTTAGCAATACGCACACCCTCAACCCCTAACAGGTGACAAAGAATCATTTCCTACCCTCTTCTTCTACTTATAGCCATAATATTATTATCTGCGACTAGCCTGGTGGTCTCGGTCCAGAAATGCTAGCCTAGGTCGATTCGCGGATGTCACTGCACTTCCCCCACATTGACCCTCCGGCCTTTTACTCTTAAAACAGATGTCAAGTGGATTTCAGCGTTGTCTACCGAAGCTCTTTATTCACGAAATAAAAATTTAAATAAATAAAAGTATATTTTTTTTGTTTTCTTTGTCCTTCAGTCTATCTACGACACTCTTCGTTTTTGTGTTCACTTTCGATTTAATTTAAGACTTTTTCTCTCTCCAAATTATTAGAATTCTTACAGTGTCACAGTATGATAAAGGGGAAAACTATATATATATATATATATATATATATATATATATATATATATATATATATATATATATAAGTAAACATGGAAGTCAACACTTAGATGCGACAGTCTGTTTTATGCTAGATGCAATCATCGGGCCAGGAGTGCTGCTATTTTTCTCGGCTATTTATATATACAGGTCAGTGGTGTATTGTGGGTAGTCATTTTTGGTAGAGATTTTACCGGAAGTCGTTTATTTATTTATTTGTGTCAAATTATTTTGCTTGTTTTTATTTTTTAAAAATAACAGCACTCGTGGCCCGATGATTGCATCTAGCATGAAACAGACTGTTGCCTCTAAGTGTTGACTTTCATGTTCACTTTTATATTTACACACGCTCTATCTCTGATATTGAGCACTTTATCCCATAAATATAGCACACTTTAAGACTATATTTCTTTATATACATATATATATATATACATAATTAATACAATTATAAAATTTATCAATTAGCTAGTTGATGTTATATTCCTCACACGAACTCCATAGTTTTGTAGATAAATCATGCAATCGTTCTGTTCACTCGTCAGGAGATATCAGTACTTGTCTTGTTTTGTTTTATTTTACGGCATATCAACCTCAATGGGTTATTTAATGCCGACAAGATTTTTATTGCTGGTAATCATTTTTTTCTTCAAAAATTCATCGCTGGTAATAATTTTTTACAAAAATCTATTGCTGGTATTAAAACCTATTTTTACATTTTCATAGCGTTTTGGCCCCAGTTTGGGGGTTAACTATTTGCCCATAGCTGGGACACTGAGACCACACCGAGTCAGAGTGGACCTGGGGACACCAGCAATTAAGAGGTGATTCCACGCTCCTCAAATCCTCCTCATCAAAGGCCTTGCTGTAGGATGTAGTTTATCGTTTTACCCAGGACGCCTCACTTGGGAAGGGGAGATCTTACCCCTCTACAAAGTCGCAGTCCGTGTATTCTGAAGCCCCAGCCGACAGGGCGGAGTAATTGTCTGCTGATTTTCTCATTTTCGTTGTTTTTATATTAAGTTAAAAAATAATGTATGCGCTTTTTATTGCTATTAGGCTGAATTTTTTTCTTCTTACTGTGGGTGTGTATGTATGTATTCGCTTGTGTATATATGTGTTTACATCTGTACGTGTGTGTATGTGCACATTTAAAAGCATTTCTTTTATTCGGTATTAGTTGTTGTTAATATAAACGTTTCTTTTTAGAAATGACTGTTGTTTACGTTTTGAGGAAGAAACTGAAGCTACCGGATTTCGATTCGTAAGAGTTCCAACGAGAACTGTACATTTCTTTTAACAGTCAAATGGAACTTTCCTTAAACCTAGAATACTAAACATGGGTATAATATACCCAGCGTAATTTTCCTATTTTTAATTACAATTTTCAGTACCTGATTTTCTTACCTAAATAATATGTTTTTCAGTTCCTATTAATATTAACTCAAAGTACGAAGTTTGAAGTGCCTGAATGTAAAATATTTCAAATAAAGATTTATATTTTATATATTTTTTTAATATTTTCAAAATCGGGTATGATATACCCATGGTTAGTAGTGGTGTAACTTTAATTGATGGTTAGTGTTCTAGGGTTAAAGCAGAGGGTTTCCCGT
Organism: Acanthosepion esculentum; assembly: GCA_964036315.1. NCBI lineage: Eukaryota > Metazoa > Mollusca > Cephalopoda > Sepiida > Sepiidae > Acanthosepion > Acanthosepion esculentum. Next base: position 98,545,992 of record OZ038489.1, on the reverse strand, counting down.
CGCCAATTGGTAACGCCACGCTTTCACTATACGAGTGGCTTCCTTGATTGAAAAAGGAATATAGGTTACATTCCGATTGGGGCATATTTTTCTTCAGCAGGACTTCTCAATCAAGTCGATCTTTATTAATTTCTTCTTTTATGTGCCGTAACCCTTCAAGACGTAGGCGATCACAGCTCTCCACTTCCAAGTTTTGTCTTTTTGCAACTTCTCCCAGACCTTGTTCTGCCATCCGCTTCTTGGATACGACATAAAGCCGACGACGATATATATATATATATATATATATATATATATATATATATATATATATATATATATATATATAATGGAATACATAATATATATATATATATATATATATATATATATATATTCCATTATATATATATATATATATATATATATATATGTGCTTTCTAGCAAACTCCTATTTTAGAATGGCTTTTTGTTTGCAACTATATTGGGTGGACGGTAGTTCGGAGAGATAATGTGTTATCTGGCGTGATCAACAGTTTGAACAAACACTCGGTCTCGATGTCTTGTGATTTTGTGCTAGAAATACCTTGTGACGGTCTCCAAACAATTCCGCCTGCCAATTTTACTCATAACTATTTACCCCTGTCTTAGTCGTAAGTCTGATGGGTTCGATAAAGTAAAATTGTAAACGAATCTCGAAAATAACCTTCAAACTGTTGCTAACCGGGACAAAATTGATTTCCGTTTTTATTTCTGAGATGAGGTATTGTAATTATTTACATTTCTCGGACTGTTGTCCTCATCTTTATTACCATATTCACGACGTTTTGACCGCTTTACGCTCCGACCTTCTTCTGGTGATTGGAATTTTGAAAAAGCGTTGGCTGGATCCAGTGACTTGACTCAGAGAATTGTGAGTTCAACACGTGGCTACTGCAGTGGCAAACAAAAACTTGAAGAGTTGAGTTAAAGCGAGATAACTGAGACATCCGGAAGAGGTATGGCACGTGGGACTAGAACAATCTACCTCGGTGGACGAAATAATGGCTTCAGTTTCAAATTCCAATCATTTGCAGAAGGCCGGAGCATACAAGGGCCGAAACGTCGTGAACATGACAATAATTATGAGAACAACAGTTTGAACAATGTAAATAATGTAAATAATTACAATACCCCATCTCAGAAATATAGACTGGTATAAAAGATAAAAAAAAAAAAGAAACGGATAAAAAAAATCTGAAATTTATGGTGGGGTGGTAAACGACCTCGCCCTAATTTCTTCCCAAATATAGAAATGACAGGAGAGCTAAAACCGGCCGTGTTCAGGGGAACTGAAAATGACTATATTTGGTGATTGGAGAGGTTATTTGAACTATCTGTGATTGAGGTGATCACAGTTCTCCACCTTCAGAAACACTTGCTTCTCCTTGGCATTTTCCCCGCCATCGATTTATATAAATTTGCCAAGTATGTTTCGCGCTGCTTTTTCACTGTTTCTCAAACTGTGTAATAATAGTAGACTAGTCTTATAAAATCCTGGATTATTTTTTTTATTAAATGTTTACTTAGTACCAGACCAAAGAGCCACTTGAGGTAGAGGGTTACTGAATGTAGTTGTTGTATGAGAGATTGCTGTAGAAGAAGAAAGTAATTAGGGATTACGGGATATGTAGGATTGACTGTAACCATTAAAAATATTAAAATTAAACCAGCCAGCAAAAAAAATAAAATAAAAAATAAAATAAAAAAGCACCTTTCTTTTCCCATTATTCCTACCAGTTTCTGTATCGTAGAATTGTTCCTCTTGAAACGTTCTCTAAATGTTTTAGCGCTCTGCAAACTAATTTAAACTTTCCTATCTAAGCTACTCAATTCTCAGTTCCAGGATATCTTCCTCATTATCGAAAGGATTCTAAAGTTCATATGCATGGGTACGGTGTTTATATTCGAGAAAATCTTCCAATGGCAACTGAATCATGTCATGAGTCCTCGGATGATTCTTTCCGACGCTTTCGACTTTCATTATTGCATTGTTAGCTTTCTCTTTTTCTTTCATCGCTCCCCTTCTTCTCAGGATTGTAGCATTTTAGACAAAACAGTATAGAAATCACGCTCACATTATTTCTCTTTCTCACTTTCTTTTTCTCTATTTATCTGTCTGTCTGCCTTTCTCTCTCTCTCTCCCTCTCTCTTTCTGTCTATTAATCTGTGAATATTTTGGGCGTTTAATGATTTTAATGCTCATCATGGTCTAATCATTCTAATATTACTAATGTTGCCGATACTTCGTCCTTCAGTTTTTAAATTGCTTGTTTTGTTTTGTTTTGTTTTACGGCATATCAACCTCAATGAGTTATTTAATGCCGACAAGATTTTTATTACTGGTAATATTTATTTTTTTCAGAAAAGTATTACGGGTAATAATTTTTAAAAAAATGTATTGCTGTTAGTAATAATGTATTGCTGGTAATATTTGTTTTCTTCAAAAATTCATTTCTGGTAATAATTTTTACAAAAATATATTGCTTGTATTGAAGCCCATTTTTACACTTTCATAGTGTTTCGATCCCAGTTTGGGGTTTGACTATTTGCCCCTAGCTGTGACCCTAACAAGTGCTACCATCCCGGGTCAGGATGGACCTGGGGACGCCAGCAATTAAGAGGTGGTTCCATGCTCCTCAAAACCTCCTGATCAGAGCCCTTGCTGTCGGATTTCCCTAATAATTCACCTAATAATTCTGACATGTTTCTTCCTCCGACTTGTTCCTTACCCCCTCTGCTGCATATTGTCGAGTTACTATGCTCTCTGAGTAATTCAGATCCTGCTTTAAGTGTGTTGAAACTTGACTAATGCATGGAATAATAATGCAAACACAAAATGTAGTTAGAATAAAATGTATTGAAACAAGAAAGTGTACACAATATTTACATATAGTCTTTTGTATATTTCTGGGAAGACCGTTCCTGGAGAATGTGTTGACTAAGTCGCAGTCGGGCAGAGTCTCTAGTTGGATCTCTTGATTTCCCCCCCATGTCTTCCGGTACCAACCATATTTATATCGTCGGTCCTCCACTATGCAAATTAGGTGGATCCTACCACAACAAAGTGTCTATTGGTATTTCATCTGACTCGTTTATTAGACATTGATCTCTTATTCACAAGAGTTCTTTTTGTTATCATCGTACCGATTGGGGTTCATTCAGCCGTTTTCTTTGAGACTCCTATTGGAGTGAAATATTTACACTTCCTATTGAAAGTTGTGCCATTGAGTTTGCTTCTTGGGTGATAGGCTTATGTGACATCTCGTAATTACCAGATGAAACCCCAATTTTCCCCTTGCTTCACATCCGCCTGTTCAGCCACTATATCGCATAGAAATAACCTTTTCTCCGGCTATACCAACGAGATAACCCTGATGACAACAGAAACATCTTTCTGACTGTCCATAATTACAATTACAATCATGTCTGCAATGAGGCTAAGTCTTTGTTCGCTAATAGAAGTGGTTCTGTAATAGTTTATTAAATAAAGGTAAATCCGTACCCACCACATTTCACTCAATTTGACCTGTTAGTGTCTTATGCTGATAAAGCAGAATGCCTTGCTCATAAATTTTCTTTCATTTCTACTCTTGACTCATCTGGAGTAACTTTCTGCTTAAAACTGCGTGTTATGAATAAAACTCGGTCTCTACTAGCATAACTAAACTTGATCTACGCAAAACATACCAACCCTGCGATTGTATTAAAGAAATGTGCTCCTGAACTGGCTCCTGTTCTCTCTACACTCTACAATAAATGAATTGTTGTTTCCTGTTTTTCAGCTTCTTGGAAATTCTCTTCTGTTGTTCCTGTCATGAAGAACTCGCGAGAACCGCCCGATCTTCGAACTATCGATTAATTACTCTTCTCCCTCTCTTTGGCAAAGGACTAGAAACTCTAATCAACTTAAGCATGTCACCTCTCAGGCTTTTTTTTTCACACCAACAATATGGCTTTCGCTTCTCTAGGTCTACTCTCGATGTGTTACCAGTTATTGCTGAAAGAGTCTATCAAGCTTTAGATGAGAATAGTGAAACTCGTGCTGTTGCCGTAGATATCTTGAAAGCATTGACAGAGATTAGCATGCTGGTCTTTTTTCAGAATTTAAAGAGTTATGGTATTTCTGGTCGATTTTTTATTTGATTCAGTCTGTCTTATCAAATCGCGAAATTAAAGTTGTCTAGAACAGCCACTCGTCTAGATCTGTTTTCATTAATGCGGGTGTCCCACAGAGCTTTATCATGGGACATTCATAATTTTCAACGACGACCTTGCCGATATAATCAGTTCTCGACTTGCTATCAATGCTATTGACATAAATATTTACTTCTGTGTTAACGGTAAGTTTGATAGGTCCGATAACGTCACATCGGTAGCTGATCTCGAAAACGGCCTTCAATCTTTTGTTAACTGGGGCAAGAAATGGCTTGTTAATTTTAACTCGTTTCTCGTTTAATCATCTGAGATAATCTTTTTGCCTTCCATCAGTATGGTTGATGCTAACCTCCAGAATAGTAACTCATTGCTCATTATCAGTCACATGTTTTCTACTTACAGGAAGTGGAATGGTTATATCGCTCCAGTTGCGCTAGGTTTTCTGTTAGGAAAGTTGATTCACTGTGTCGTACTAGACAATTTTTCTCGCCATAATCTATTCTACACCTATCTACATTCTCGCCAGAGTCTATTTTAAACCTTTCTACGTTCATCAGTGCATTGCATAATTTCCACATCAGGTTTGGTGCTTTTGCTATGTATCTAGAGATTCTTAGCAAAACCCAAAGAAGAATTTGCAGTGTTATCTGGCCTGAACTGGCATCTCGGCTTCAATCACTTTCCTATCATCGTAATGTATTTTCCCCGTCCATTTTCTAGAAATCTTTTCATAATTCTTCTGATGAGCTTTTCTCAATGGTAGCTTGATTTCGCGAATTTAAGCGCAGTACTAGACTGATATCATTCTACTGTTGAAAACTGCTTGATCTAATCGTAAGTTCCATTATAACAGTTTATTCTCTGGCACTTCTCACTTGTGAAACTCTCTTCCAGCTTCTTGCTTTCCCTTCAACTACGTTCTTCAAAATTCAACCGCAAAATCTTCTATCTCCCTGAATCAGGTGCTTTCTCCTCAGTTTCTTCCACTTTTAGGAAACTTTTGCATCTTAGTGACTCTATCGCCTTACTTGGCATGCAATGATTAAAAAAAGAAGGATAATGGTTGAAATTAAACTTGAAGAAGTTAAGATTGTAGTGGGGGATGAAGCGTCCTCTCTGGAAACAGTTCTGCTCAGTTGCGGTTCTCGAGAAAGAATCTGTCTGCGGGAAACTTCCTCCTTGCCAAAGGAATATGAAGGAAATGGCGATGATTCGACCTTCTGTATATGACATGGCGAGTCCTAGATGATAAAGGTCTGAACTGGTGGAATTAAGGTATGTAACTTATGTAAACATTTGCGATGGAAATAGCGATTTAGTAGCGATAGGTTGGCGAAGTTTCATCTGTGAGTAAGGGGCTGTAGAAATGACATTAATTCATCGTCCACACGGCCGTGTAGATGATTTTGAAGTAACTCCTCCTCGGAGTAACGTCCATTGAGGCCGTAGGACAACTAATCGACAGTCGAGACAAAAGTGCTTGGGCGTAATAAAAATTTGGCGGAGTTACAGATGACGCAAAATTTTTGTAAGGTCAAACAAATTTCATCATACACCTCGAAAATAGATTCATATTACTGCACACCACTGCAAATAACCTAAACTGTGGAAAAAATAGAAATTGATTACACCCTGTCACTCTAGTGGGTCTAAAACTGACCGTATGGTAAAAGCAAGGAAACTAAAGCGATTGTTTTAATAAATTTGCACAAGGGTGTATTTTCCATAATTCTCCAAAATGGGGCGGTAGGCATTAATTGGGTAAACATCATTTTTTTTCTCGGACAATCGATTGACATTTTATCCTCATTATAATTGAGAGTATATCGGCGGGCCTATCATATCAATTTATTTTATTAAGCGTTATCCAATCAATCTTATAGGCGTCTCTGGTGCATCCTCATCGATTTTCATTTGATGAACGTTAATTGTTCTCTTTCAAAGTAAAAGATAAAATCAGATCGATAATCTGATAAAATACTTTTTTGGTTTCATCAAGGGGACGTCTCCCTAAAGTCTTTTGGAAATACAGGTTTAATCCGATGTTGCTGTTGTAATTTGTACCGATCGAAACGCCTAAAAGTATCATTTGCGATAATTTACATTTGGTCATTACAGGATAGAATAGATTCTGATAAAATAAGCAAATCTCGACGAATTTATATTTTTCATTTTAAGAAAGAAGCTTTTATATTAATTTAATTTTAATGTTGTTCATCTAATTATAACGAGTAATTAATATTTTTTTCTTGGTGATTTTATTTTTAAAACGAGTTTAAAGAGAGAGGTCGAGAAAGTGAAATATAAACAGAGAGAGAGAGAGAGAGAGAGAGAGAGAGAGATCAAACTGAGCGTAACTGAAAATTAACTAAAGCCATTTTTATATTGAACAAGTACACGCCTTATTGTTTTATTGAAATGACACCATCTTGTCGGGATTTGACGCCCAGTTACGCAACTATGCAATTTGCTTTTGTCCCCTAATGCTACCAAATTGAAACCATCGTCAAATGGGAAAAATAAAGACAAAAGGCTTGACGAGAAGCAAAAAAGAAACGTTGGAAATAAAATCGGAATACGATATCAGTTTTCCTAAATTCGAAAATGGAGCCTGAATCGCTGGAAGAAGGAGGCAAGAAGAGATGCTGGGTTAAAGTAAAAGACACGCCATTTTCGACAGTGATTCGTGCAATCTTTTATATGTCAACATTATTGTTGATAAGTCACAGTATCAGAAAGGAATTCCGGGCGGCAACTGATGCACGAAAATGGATGTATGTGTTTCTCTGTTATTCCTACTACATCATGTTTATTGGCAATTCCCTTCGAATGACTTTAGGCCTTTTTCTTTCTCAACACGAGCATATCATGTCTTTTCTGATATCCTGCCTTTTTGTATACTACATTAATTTTACATGTTTCAGTCTGATCCTACGGATATTTTATTATGACAAAATCATGGCAATTCGGAAGCAGATGATGGAGTATGAAATGGTAGATATTGGAAAAGAGAAGATGAATCAGCTGTGCACTCGGGGTAAAAAAACATACTACTTCAGTTCCACCATAGGAAGCATCCTCTTGTTTATATTTTATATAGTCTTACCATTAATCTATTCGAAAGAAAGCAGTCTTTTCAAGATATTCATTTTCCCGTTGAATTTCGATAGCTTACTTTACATACCATTTCTAATTGCAAACTTTTGTCTGTTGATAGTAAGTTCCTTATGGATTGGCGGAATAACCAGGTTGGTTTGCTTTTTGACGGAATTTACAAAAGCTCAATTAGATTTGTTGGCGGGTGAATTTCGTAACATCTTTCAAGACAACTGGCAAGAAATATCGAACCCCGATGTCAATGGACCCTCAAATGAGACATTTTCGCGAACGATGCATAGGGAACAGACAAAAAGCGACCGTTTTTATGCAATATGTGAACAACATGACAAACTATTCAACTTGCTGAAAGCATTAAATAGCATTACAAAATTTTTTGTCGGATTTATCGTCTCTATTTCCCTTCTGGAAGTGTTTCTAACTACCTATCAGATTATTAACCCGAAACTAAAATTTGTAGAATTAATGACACTTATTTTCTTGGATTCCGTTCATATTCTCGCCGTTCTCAGCGCCTTGATCTATGGGATCATATTAAACGACAGCGTAAGTTGACTTTCATCTTTATGCATGTTCCACATTCTATGAAATACAATGATATCGATCTAAAACTATTCGTATCCATCTCACTCTATCTATCTATCTATCTATCTATCTATCTATCTATCTATCTATCTATCTCAATCTGTTCATATCTATCTATCTATCTATCTATCTATCTATCTATCTATCTATCTATCTATCTATATGTCTGTCTCGATCCGTTCATATCTGTCTATCTATTTTAATCTGGTCACGTCTATCTAGCTAGCTTGCAACTTATCTTTATACAGATCTATCTACCTATCTATGTACATATATAACTAAGCCTCTTCATATCTATCTATCTATCTATCTATCTATCTATTTGCCTCTTATTCTTTTTCTCTATCTATCTATCTATCTATCTATCTATCTATCTATCTATCTATCTATCTATCTATCTATCTATCTATCTATCCATCTATCTATCCTGACGAAAATAAGTTTAAGACTGATAGTTAAAGTTTTATTCATTTCAGAATATGTTTCTAATAAAACAATATAAATTAGTTTTATTGTGTACGCTTTATGCAGAATTTATTTCTCTTTTGAATGATGTAAAAATTGTATATTTTTCTACAACTTGATAAATTTTAATACTCGATTAATTTAAATTATCTAAATTTGCCGGCAAAATAAGTTTAAGACCGCATGGGTATTATTATATTTAAAGCAAAAAGTTTTAAAAAATTGTGAAAAAAATATCTTTCAATAGCCGTAGCCTTTATTATTAATTACGACTTCACATCGCCTAGGCATCGAGCTTGATCAGTGAGCAAAAATTCATTTGGATTGCTCTGCCATATTTGCTTAATATAATCGAATAATTGGGCTAAAATTGTCAGTTTGTTAGCATGAACACTTTTAGAAATATAATTCCATAGATTTTCAATTGGATTAAGATCCGGATTCTGTGAAGATCATTTAATGACATCCATATTATGATGATCAAAAAATTGCATTACTTTTTGGCTTTGTGAATGGGGCTATTATCTTGTTGCTAAGTAGCTCCAGGTGGCATTTGATCAGTCAAATATGGCAGAACATGTTCCTTAACTAGCCACACATAGTCTACACTGTTGAGCTTTCCATCAACTTTAACAACTGGACCAATACCAAAGCTATTGAACGCACCCCACATCATTACACCTCCGCCTCCCGCTTGCGCCGTCTTTTTGACAGATTTAGGATCGAATACCTCGGTTGGGCAGCGTCTGACAAAGGTTTTGCCATCCGATCCAAATATGCAAAAGCCTGATTCGTCACTCCAAAGAACTCTACACTAGTCGTCGGCCGTCCATTGACTTTTTGCGAAATTCAGCCGCTTGAGTCGATTCCTTTCCGAAATAATTATCTTTTTTCTAGCAATGCGCCTGGATAATCCAAATTCTCTTAGACATTTTCGGACAGTTTGCAGCGTAAATCTAACGCCAGTTCCACCAGATAATTGGCTGCAAATGTCCACGATCGTCAGCACTGGATTAGCTTGGGAAAGCCTATGAATTCGTCTATCCAGTTGCACTATAGCTTTTCTTGGCCTCCCGATCTTTGCCTATCCTTACATTGTCCAGCATCCTGGGAAAGCTTCCAAGCTTGAATACAAGTCGTTTCGCTGCACTTTAATTGCTTGCTTATGTTCATAAAGGAAAGGTTTTTTTTTGGTGAAGTAACATTATTTTTTATCTAGTTCCTCTGCTAAGACTACAACCCTTTCCGATAGCGAATTAATTGTATAACAATACTCATTTATTACACTATATAATGCATTAGTGACCAGCTATGTGACCACCCATTTACCAAATAATTTGCATAATACACATGCAGTCGGAAATTTACTTTGCCGGCAAATTTGGATAATCTAAATTAATCGAATATTAAAATTTTTCAAGTTGTAGAAAAATATACAATTTTTACATCGTTTGAAAGAGAAATAAATTTTGTATAAAGCATACGCAATAAAACTAATTTATATTGTTTTATTAAAAACATATTCTGAAATGGATAAAACTTTAAACATTGGTCTTAAACTTATTTTTCGCCAGTGTATGTATGTATTTATATATGTATGTATGTATCTATCTATCTATCTAGCTAGCTAGCTATCTAGCTATCTATGTCGATCTGTTCATATCTTCTATCTATCTATATATCTCAAGCTTGTCACATCTATCTTAATCTGGTCACATCTATCTATCTATCTATCTATCTATCTTGATTTGTCCATATCTATCTATCTATCAATTTTAACCTGGTCACATCTACCTAGCTAGGTCCCTACTTATCTTTATACATGTGACAAATGCTACGAAATGCAATGTTATCGATCTCACTCTGTCCCCCCTCTCTCTCTATCAATCTATCTCCATCTGTTCATATATAACTCACCCAAATTGCACACCATACATACACCAACCAAACTCATCCGAATTGTACACTACCCATAGACAAAACAAACTGACCCGAATTGAAAAACATTCCTACACCAACAAAACTCACCCGAATTGAAAGCCATGCATGCACCAACCAAAGTCACCCGAATTGCACACCATGCATAGACCTACCAAAATCACCCGAATTGCACACCATGTATAGACAACGAAACTCACCAGAATTTCACACCATGCATACACAAACCAAACCCACCCGAATTTCACACCATGCATGCACCAACCAAATTCACCTGAATAGCACACCATGCATGCACCAAACGAAACTCAAATAAATTGCAAACCATTCATACACCAATGGAACTCACCCGAATTGCTCACCATGCATACACCAACCAAACTCACCCGAATTGCCCACCATGCATACACAAAACCAAACTCACCCTAATTGCAGACCATGCATACACCAACCAAACTCATCCGAATTGCAAACCATGCATATACCAACCAAAATAACCCGAATTGCAAACAATGCATGCACCAACCAAACTCACCTTAATTATTGCGTGTCCCAGTGTGCAGTTTTGCCGCAGCGGCAAAATGTTTCTTATGGATGAGTTATAATTGCTTTTTTACTGCTTTATTTTGTATTCCCCGTCTCCACGTGATTTTGGTTGCTGTATGGATGGTGTACATGCACCCTCTATATTTCTTTCCATCCCCATCGGCAAAATGTTTTTGCCTCGGGGAATAAAGGCTCCCATTTCTTTACGACAGATGCTGACTGCCTCACGATTGTGCAATTAAAGATTTTATTAAAATTGACTCCAAAGAAACATTTTTAGTTTCTTTTCCGTTGTTTACATATTAAAAGGCGTATGTTTCGGTTCACCGAATGAAATATTGTTAAACTTGACACACTCAGGAAAAATATTAAGAAATTATTTTAATTCATTAGACCCAATGTACTCTTGTACTTAAACAAAAAAGTTAATTGAAAAAATTCTTTTAAAACTATCGTTTTTAAAAGAATTTGCATTAATGAAAAACCGTTACCTAAATGAACATGCAATTACATACAACAATAACTAAAAAAATATTAATAAAAATAAATAATATCAATACTAGTGTGTGTTGTCACCGGGTCAGATTAGACTATACTAATCTGGGTCAACGTGTTTGAGTAGAAATTTGGATCTAGGAAGGCAGGTGTTCATTAACTCAATTCATTTATTTAACAGATTGGGATTGTTTATATTTTTCAGGATTATTAATTTCCTAGAAAGACATAGGTTACACCTGTTGCCTTCCCCACTGAATATATATATATATATATATATATATATATATATATATATATATATATATATATATATATATATATATAAAATAACGATATATAATATTATATATCAAGAACAATATTGAGGAAATATGTATGGCGAAGTAGAAAAAGGACGTTTGCAAGAAACCTTGTCCACTTCGTCAAATATTACGTACTTGCACGCATACATAAACACACGCGCGCGCGCAATCACACACACACACACACACACACACACACACACACACACACACACACACATATATATATATATATATATATATATATATATATATATATATATATATGGAAAACGATATATGATTTTTATATATCAAGGATAAATTTATGGAAAATATGACACACATAGATATATAAATATAAGGATATATGTACGTTCTATTAACCTACATATATAAGGATATATGTACGTTAATAGAAGTAGCGTTCATATAGAGATCAACAATGTGTAACGACAGTTTTTTTCATGCTTGAACGCAGCCTTCTGTTCAATGTCTGAATATTGTGTTCAAGCATTAAACACAGTGTGATCTCTCGGTGCTGATTTTTGTGTACTCGATGCTTATATTTATCTACACTCTGTAATCGTCATTGTCCTGGAGAGACATGGCTCATAGAAGAGGAACAATTAATACAACAGTAGGACTATCTTTCTTTCTATATTTTTTTCATGTATTTGTTTTTCATTGGTGCTTACTGTTATCGATCACATTCATTTGTTTTTTCTTCTCGCAATCACTCCCAGAAAATGTCACTCTCATTTTGCATCGTTAAAACGGCATTCAAACATTGTAAAACGGATGAAAGTGTTGATATTGCTTAGAGATTGTTGAGACATCAACGAACTATAATCACTCCTGAAACGTCAGTGGTACGTAGCCACACACATGTTTAATAGGACGTCTTCGCATGATGGGTCCTTCTCTTGAGACACTTAAACACTTTCTGCTGGATTAACATTATTCTGAATCTACTCTCGTGCTGCGGTATCAATCAACCCATTCGGACGTATTTGTTCTTGCGGCAAACATCTCACAAGCAAAACCAACGGGAACCACAGATAAGTAATAAACTTTCCTTAGTTCCACCAGTTCTAACCTTCACTGCTAAAACCCACCATGACACGCACATTATCCCGAACCACATTTACTCCATTCGTATTCCATTTTTGAGATGTAAGTTCCACTCAAGTAGATTCTTCCCAGGAACCGCTGCTCTGTGCAACCGACTCCCAAAAGGATATTTTCCGATCATTACAAATTTAACTTATTCTTCTCTAGGATTAACCCTTATCTTATTCACAAATCCGCATAAGCTGTAACCATTTACCACGAGTGGCTCCGGGGCCTTATAAAAGGTGAACAGTACAGTAAAAAAAAAAGAAGAAAAATATATAGGATACGTGAGAGTCAAAATGAACAGTATGGTTCTATCAACACAGGGGAGAGTTCCTGGTGAAAAAATAAGAAAAAAATGCAAGGATACGATGTTAGTTGAAAGTATCGAATTTATATATAAAGTTCTGACGTTTCTGTTAATCAAATGTCCGAACAAGTCCACAGTGTCGCCATTGAATGCACGCCAAAGCCAAGCTGCATTTAAAGTACTCTCTTACGTCGTTCATGTCGTTATAGCTCTAAATTCAGGGCGATTTGTTCTTATCCTTTTCAGCAGAGAGGCGAGAAAACAAAGATTTTTCCTCCTTGTACTTGTAATTACATTTTACACCATATTTCTTTCGTGCAGCATTCTTTATCGCTTGTTTTGCAAAGATGGATTTTTACAGTTGCGCGATCGCTTGCTTGATTTGGAAATTCACATCGAAGATGAAAAGAAAATGATACGTATGACTCAGAAATTGAAAAAGTGGTTAATTTTTTCTCTAACGGCCGGATGCTTCACAACAATAGCGATATGGTTATCATTAATGTTTATACCCGAAGAAAATTCGTTATTACCAATGTTTACTTCATATCCAATAACAGTCGAGAGTGACGCCTACATAATTGTCTCTGTGATTTTTATAATTCTACTAACCATTAGCAACTTCTGGATCCAAGTCGTTGACATTGTTGCCATGTGGTTATGGACATTTCTTCGAAATGAGTTTGATTGCCTAGCAGAATCTTTCCGAAGAGATTTTCCTCGCAGCGATGACAAGCAGAAAAACGATTTAAGCGAAAATGAAAGAAATTCTCGTATCTTTGAAATCTACCAGAATCACGTGAAATTATGCGACGTCTTAGATTCGACGAATTTCCTTTGTCGCTCTTTTTTTAGCTTCATCTTTTCGGGTACAATTGCCCAGATCTGTCTGCTAACTTACGAACTAATCCATAATTCGATGGAAACTGTGGAATTCGTTTATTTGATAATTATTGTGATTTCCAACATTGTTTCCTCTTTTATTTACTTAGTAAAAAGTCTCAAATTGAATATAAGCGTGAGTATTTTCTTATATTTTATAAAATCTACTTTCGTTTTGTCCAAACGTTTAGGCATCAATAAGAATCTTAAACAGGTTAACTGTTGCGACAATGTGGAAAGATTTGTGAGTTCAATAGAGAAAATGGTAACATTGTCTTTTTCTCTCCATTTTCTTTTGCCAACATTTCGTTATTTCTTTTGATTTCACACCCAACTTTCTTCATTCTAACATTCTTTCTCTTCTCACTTTCCCAATTTTATTGCCATGTACAAAATGAACAAATAACCAGTTGATCGATCTATCTATCTATCTATCTATCTATCTATCTATCTATCTATCTATCTATTTCACTCTGTTCATATCTATCTATCTATCTATCTATCTATCTGGGTAAAACAAAAAGACTACGACAAAGTAAAATTTTTTTCATTTGACGCATTTCGTTCTTCAGGGCTTAATCGGACTGATCTGTCTGTCTGTCTCTCTCTGTTTCTGTCTGTCTGTCTGTCTGTCTGTCTCTCTCTCTCTCTCTCTCTCTCGATATATATATATATATATATATATATATATATATATATATATATATATATATATATATATATATATATATTGTTGATTTGTAAGCACCTACTTTGTCCCTTACTCTCAATCTATAGATTTTTAAAAAATAACTGGAGCCTCGGATTTTTCCAGCATCTTCTTTCCTGAAAGAATTACTCCTATCTGAAGCCAGCATACATGACTCTACGAATTATAAAAATCTTTAAAGAAAACAGTAAAATACATAAGTTCCTGTTATTTTAAAAATATATAACATAGGTGCCTCCACGAGATCGCTAAATAAAGAGCATAGCATGAGGAAGAAGACGCCAAACTTGATGAAAACAAAATTTTATCGTCTAAATGTCTATGTTATTATTTAGAGGAAAGATCAAAGTATTTTTGGCGTATTTTTACATTTTTTAATCGTTCCTAACACGTCCGAAATTTTTGTTAAAAATCTTGTTTTTTTTTGAGTCAGCAAAATTGACAGATGGCACACATTTTTTTCCATTTTATAAAAAAATGAAAATCTCAGTTTGAAATTCTTTTAAATATCAATTATCAATTTTTCAAAGCTTATTTTAAGAAAATCAGAAATTATAATGTTTATTTAAAATATTTTGAATCAAGCTTAACTTAGCTTCTGCGCCGAAAAGATGTAATTTGAAAATAAAACAAAGCAGGTCATAAACTTTCGCGTCTCTTGACAGGGGATAAATGACATATAGGCAGATTCCGTGAGGATAATTTGTTCTACGGAAGGAGAAAAGTGAAATTATTTTCATTTAAGTGAACAAATTATTTACCTCGTTATTTTTAAGGAAAACTTTCAGCGCTCTAATTTTTTTTTGTACTTAGCTTTCACCTTTACGTTTAATGCTTTATGGGAAATATAAAGAAATTAAAATAAGACTGTTAAGAGTTAGATTAAATTTCATAAGAAAGGTATCTAATTGATTTATAGGTACCTTTCTTATGAAATTTTATCAGAAGTGTACATAAAATACTATAATTTTATGTACATTTAGTACATTTTACTG
>OZ038489.1:98492874-98520374 GCA_964036315.1 Acanthosepion esculentum | reverse complement strand
AAGAGAGTCTACAAAAAGACAAAAATTATTACGAGGTACAAAGGACAGGAAAATATGGAGAGCAATAACCGTCATTGCCCTGAAAAGATATAGCTCATAGAAGACGGACAACTAAAACAACAACAAACTTTCTATATTTTTTTTTCATTAATTCTTTTTGTTTTTACTGTTACTTACTTTTATCGATCACATTTCTTTTTGTAACTACTACTGGAAAATGTCACTCCCATTTTCCATCATTAAAACAGCATTCAAACATTGTAAAATTGATGAAAGTGTTGATATTGCTTTGAGATTGTGAAGACATGAACGAGTTAATCACACATGGAAAGCCAGTCGTACGTAGCCACACACATGTTTAATAGGACGTCTTCGCATGACAGCCCTTCTCTTGAGACATAAACACTTTCTGCTGGATTAACATTATTCTGAATCTACTCTCGTGCTGCGGTATCAATCAACCCATTCGGACGTATTTGTTCTTGCGGCAAACATCTCACAAGCAAAACCAACGGGAACCACAGATAAATAATAAACTTTCCTTAGTTCCACCAGTTTTAAACTTCACTGCTAAAACCCACCATGACACGCACATTATCCTGAACCACCTTTAATCCCTTCGCATTCCACTTTTGAGATGTAAGTTCCACTCAAGTAGATTCTTCTCACGAACCGCTGCTCTGTGAAACCGACTCCCAAAATGATATTTTCCGTTCATTACAAATTTAACTTATTCATCTCTAGGATTAACCGTTATCTTATTCACAAACCCGCATAATCTGTGCCAATTACGCTGTAACCATCTACCACGAGTGGCTCCGGGGCCTTGTAAAAAAAAAAGAAAAGATAAACATCGGATACATGAAAGTCAAAATGGACAATATGGTTCTATCAACACAGGTAAGAGTTCCTGGTGAAAAAATAAAGAAAAAATGCAAGGATACGGTGTTAGTTGAAAGTAACTAATTAATATATAAAGTTCTGACGTTTCTGTTAATCAAATGTCCGAACAAGTCCACAGTGTCGCCAGTGAATGCACGCCAAAGCCAAGCTGCATTTAAAGTACTCTCTTACGTCGTTCATGTCGTTATAGCTCTAAATTCAGGGCGATTTGTTCTTATCCTTTTCAGCAGAGAGGCGGTAAAACAAAGATTTTTCCTCCTTGTAATTGTAATAGCATGTGTGGTACCCGGATCAGGTTAGACTTTACTATTCTGGCTCAACGTGTTTGGGTAGAAATTTGGATCTAGGAAGGCAGGTGCTCATTAACTAAATTCATTTATTTAAGAGATTGGGATTGTTTATATTTTTCAGGATTATTAATTTCTCAGAAAGACATAGGTTACAACTGTTGCCTTTCCCTCTGAAATATATATGCATGAAATAACGATATATAATTTTATATATCAAGAAGAATATTCGGGAAATACGTATGACAAAATGGAAAATGGACGAAACTCGTTGCAAGAAAACCTTCTCCACTTCGTCATGCATTTTCCCCAATATTACACACAACACACACACACACACACACACACACACACACACACACACACACATATATATATATATATATATATATATATATATATATATATATATATATATATATATATGGAAAAATATATATGATATTCATATATCCGGGAGAAATTTAAAGAAAAATATGACACATAGATATACAAATATAGGTATCTATATACGTTAATATAAGTAGTGTTCGTATAGAGATCAACAAGGTGTAGCGACAGTCTGTTTCACGCTTGAAGTCAATCTTCTGTCTAATGTCTGAATAATGTGTTCAAGCATTAAACAAACTGTGATCTCTCGGTGCTAATCATTGTGTACTCGATGCTTATATTTATCTACACTCTGTAATCGCCATTGCCCTGCAGAGACATGCCTCATAGAAGAAGATCATTTAAAGCAACAATTCACTTTCTTTCTTTCAATATTTTCTTTTATTATTTATTCATATTTATATTTGTTATTCTTTTTTTCATTGGTGCTTACTGTTATCGATCACATTCATTTGTTTTTTCTTCTCGCAATCACTCCCAGAAAATGTCACTCTCATTTTTCATCGTTAAAACGGCATTCAAACATTGTAAAATGGATGAAAATGTTGATATTACATTGGGATGGTTGAGACGTCAACGAGCTAATCACTCATGGGAAGCCAGTCCTGCGGAGCCAGACACATGTTTAATAGGACGTCTTCGCATGACATAAACACTTTCTGCTGGACTAACTTTATTCTGAATCTAATCTCGTGCTGCGGTATTAATCAATCCATTCGGACGTATTTGTTCTTGCGGCAAAAATCAATATTGCTCACAAACAAAACCAAAAAGACCCACAGATAAGTAATAAACTTTCCTTAGTTCCACCAGTTCAAACCTTCACTGCTAAAACCCACCATGATACGCATATTGCCGCGAAACACATTTAATCCCTTTGTATTCCATTTTTGAGATGTAAGTTCCAGCTAGTTGATTCTTCCCGCGAACCGCTGCTCTGTGAAACCGATTCCCAAGAGGATGTTTTTCAGATCATTACAAATTTAACCTATTCATGTCTAGGGATAATCTTTATCTTATTCACAAACCTGCATAAACCTTGCCACTGACTCTCTGCCACTTGCTCTGTGAAACCAATTCCAAGATCATTACAAATTTAACCTATTCATGTCTTGGATTAACCGTTATCTTATTCACAAACCTACATAAACCTTGCCACTTACTCTCTGACACTTGCTCTGTAATACTCTACCACGAGTGGCTTTGGCGCCTTATTAAAAGTGAACATCACTATAAACAGAAAGAGAATAAATATCGGATACGTGAACCTCAAAATGGACAATATGATTCTATCAACACAGGCTAGAGTTCCTGGTGAAAAAATGAAGGGAAAATGCAAGGAGACGATGCTAGGTGAAAGTATCGAATTAATATATAAAGTTCTGATGTTTCTGTTAATCAAATGCCCGAACAAGTCCACAGTGTCGCCAGTGAATGCACGCCAAAGCCAAGCTGCATTTAAAGTACTCTCTTACGTCGTTCATATCATTTTAGCTCTAAATTCAGGGCGATTTGTTCTTATCCTTTTCAGCAGAGAGGCGAGAAAACGAAGATTTTTCCTCCTTGTACTTGTAATAGCTTCTTACACCTTTTCTCTTTCGTGGAGCATTCTTTATCGCTTGTTTTGCAAAGATGGATTTTTACAGTTGCGCGATCGCTTGCTTGATTTGGAAATTCACATCGAAGATGAAAAGAAACTGATATGTATGACTCAAAAACTGAAAAATTGGTTAATTTTTTCTTTAACGTTTGGATGCTTCACAACAATAGCGATATGGTTATCATTAATGTGTATACCCGGAAAAAATTCAGTATTGCCGATGTTTACTTCATATCCAATAACAGTCGAGAGTGACGCCTACATAATTGTCTCTGTGATTTTTATAATTCTACTAGCCATTAGCAACTTGTGGATCCAAGTCGTTGACATTGTTGCAATGTGGTTGATGATATTTCTTCGAAATGAGTTCGATTGCCTAGCAGAATCTTTCCGAAGAGATTTTCCTCGCAGCGATGACAAGCAGAAAAACAATTTAAGCGAAAATGAAAGAAATTCTCGTATCTTTGAAATCTACCAGAATCACGTGAAATTATGCGACGTCTTAGATTCGACGAATTTCCTTTTCCGCACTTTTTTGAGCTTTATCTTTTCGGTTACAATTGCCCAGATCTGTCTGCTAACTTACGAGCTAATCCATAATTCGATGGAAACTGTGGAATTAGTTTATTTGATAATTATAGTGATTTCCAACACCGTTCTATCTCTTATTTACTTAGTAAAAAGTCTTAAATTGAATATAAGCGTGAGTATTTTCTCATATTTTATAAAATCTTCTTTCCTATTGTTGAAATGGTTAGACATCAATAAGAATCTTAATCAGATTAATTGTTGCGACAATGTGAAACAATTTGTGAGTTCAATAGAGAAAATGGTAACGTTGTCTTTTTCTCCCCATTTTATTTTACCAACATTGCATTATTTCTTTAGATTTCCCACCTAACTATCCTCATTCCGACGTTCTGTCTCTTCTCACTTTCCCAATTTTATTGCCATGTACAAAATGAACAAATAACAGTTGATCTATGTATGTATGTATGTATGTATGTATGTATGTATGTATGTATGTATCTATCTATCCCACTCTGTTCAAATCTATCTATCTATCTATCTATCTATCTATCTATCTATCTATCTATCTATCTGGATAAAAAAAGTCTACGTCAAAGCGCGGAAAATCTTTGTTTTACGCATTCCGTCCTTCAGGGATTAATGGGACTAATGTTCATATATATATATATATATATATATATATATATATATATATATATATATATATTCGTTTATTTGTAAGCACCTACTATTTCCCCTACTCTCAATCCATATATTTTTAAAATAACACGAAACTCGGACATTTTCCAGTATCTACATTCCTGGAAGAATTACACTCTATCTCAATTCATTATGCATGACTATACAAATTATAGAAAGATTTAGAAGAAAACAGTTAAATCGATAGCCTCCTTTCATTTCAAATGTATATAATACATAAATTTATCCTATACTAAAATAATTTAAATATTAATAGCATAAAAAATTCAAAATCCTTTACTCATTTTCCTTTATTAGACATTAAATTACGTCACTTAGCATCCTCCATAATCTAACTATTCATTTCAGGTAACCCGATGAATATTTATGGTTTAGTTTGTTGTGTTTTACGGCCTGTCAACCTCAAATGGGTTATTTAATGCCGACAACTTTTTTCCTGGTAATATTTTGTTTTGTCAAAAATCTATTTCTGGTAATATTTTTTTACCTCAAAAATGTATAGCTAGTAATATTTTTTGTATGTGTGTGTGTGTGTGTGTGTGTGTGTGTGTGTGTGTGTGTGTGTGTGTGTGTCCGTGAATAGAGACAAAAGGGAAACCGATCTTAGCCGAAAAGTTTCTCTTTTTTCTTTATATATATATATATATATATATATATATATATATATATATATATATATATATATGTATAAGTGGTTACTAAAGTCAACACCAAGATGCGGCTATTTCATACATCAACACAATCTTCAACCCAAATTATTTCATTTTTGTATTTTATATTTAAAGACGCTCTGTCTCTGATATTGATCATGTTACCAATAAATATAGCATGCTTTATAACTATATTTTTATCGTATATATATATATATATATATATATATATAAACATTCCCTCCCAAAATTATAAGAACGGTAAGGCCAATTCATTTGTTTTCATTGTTCACTGAAGACATCTGTGTTCACGATCAAATAATGATTATGAGTCATTGCTTTTATTTTTCGTGGACAGCCATTTCTTAATTGTGATGCCGTCATACCAAGGACTGCCATTAATAAATAATTTATTGAACGGTAGAGAAGTGAAACTCCAAATCGTTTTGATAGCCTTTTGCAGCCTTCTACATTATAGTTTTTTTAAGCCTACAGGAAGTTCTTTTGACCATTGCATAAATATTTGTTTAAACTTTGTCTCAAACTGCACACTTTTGTATACAGAATGAGTTGCATTCTTTGTCTGCTTTAATATACATAGCCTACCAAAAACATGAACACGTCTCATTTTGATTTTTACACGTGCACAAAATATTATTTGTATTGGCAACCATGTAAATCAAAAATACATTGTGTACATGTAAGGGTTCATTTACATTTGCACATCTTAATTTTTAATTCATATTTTTATTTCAGCTTCATAAAAATGTTTGTAAGCGGTTGCAATTGATTTAATAAAGGTTTTCTCTTAATGAATATATAGTTTAATTAAGATTTGTTGATTATCTGAAAAAAGAGAAAATTATTTTTAATATCATCTTCGGGGTGACTTACAGCACTGAAGATATACCACCAACCAATATCACCCGAACTGCACACCATGCGTGCACCAACCAAACTCACCCGAATTTTACACCATTCATTCACCAACCAAACTCACCCGAAACGCATTGGCAAAATGTTTTTTGTGGGTGGGGATATAATTGTTTTTTTACGGCTTTATTTTGAGTTTGGCCAGTTGGGTGCTTTTCCCCATTTCAGGTGAATTTGGTTGCTGTATGCATGGTGTGCACGTACCTTCCATATTTTTCCCCATCTTAGATTCGCCTGGAAGAATAAAGGTTCTTATTCCCGCACGACAGATGCCGACCGCCTGAGGATTGCGTAATTAAAAAGTTAATTAAAATTGACACCAAAGAAACATTTCTAGTTTCTTTTCCTTTGTTTACGTATGAAACGGCGTATGTTTGGTTGCACCGAATGAAATGTAGAACATTTTTCGTTTGACGCATTTCGACCTTCAGGGCTTAATCGGACTAATGTCTGTCTATCAGTCTGTCTGTCTGGCTATCTCTCTCTCTCTTTCTCTCTCTCTCTCTATCTCTCTCTCTCTCTCTCTCTCTCTCTCTCTCTCTCTCTCTATATATATATATATATATATATATATATATATATATATATATATATATATATAGGAGGCACGGTGGAGTAATGGGTAACGGCTTGGGTTGAGGAATCGGAGAGTCGAATTCCAGTTGAATCCATAAGATTCACTTACGTGCTAATACCCTTGGGAATGGTGTGAATCCTCTTCTTCTCCCTCCGACTATGGGTAAATAGCAGGACAGACTGGGTTCTATAGCCTTGGATGGCAACTGGTCTAGGAGAAGGACAACTCTGAATTCAAAACCTGCGGAGGGTCGTTTGGGGACCTTGTGGCATTCGCTGCGCCAGGTCCCTGTATTCGTCCCTCCAAAAAGTGTGGATGGCCCTGCACAAAGCCTTCACCACTATAATCAAATCCTGTGTGGGTGTCTGGCTTTCAGTTTCTGGGAACTGATCTGTCTGACCCTCATACGTCGAGTTCGACGGGAGAGTCCATCATATATATATATATATATATATATATATATATATATATATATATTCTTCGTTGATTTGTAAGCACCTAATTTGTCCCCTACTCTCAATCGATATATATTTTTTAAAATAACAGGAGACTTGGATTTTGTCCAGCATCTTCTTTCCTGAAAGAATTACTCCCATCTAAAGCCAGCATACATGACTCTACGAATTATAAAAAATCTATAAAAGAAAACAGTAAAATCCATAAGTTCCTGTTATTTAAAAAAATATATAACACATAAATTCATCCTTTACTAAAATAATTTAAATATTAAATTCAACATCATTTACACATGTCCATTTATTAGACATTAAATTATATCATTTAGCATCCTCCATAATCTACCTATACATTTCAGGTAACCCGATGAATATTTATGAGCGTCTTTTACATTTAGAGATTTTGAAAAACGAACATTTTCACTTTTATTAAATACTTGTTGGAAAACGAAATCCTCACACCATTTACCTTGATAAAGTCCGTCAGATGATGAAACTGAATATACATATATATATATATATATATATATATATGTGCGTGTCTGTGTGTGAGTGAGCGTGAATAAAGACAACAGGGAAAACGTGAAGTTTTTATTTTGTCTGTTATATATATATATATATATATATATATATATATATATATATGAGTGGATACTAAAGCCATCACCAATCTGTTTCATATATCAACGCAATCTTCAAGCGAAAAGATTGTGTTTTTATATTTATATATGCTCTGAGCACTTTTTACATAAATAAAGTGTGCTTTAAATCTATATTTTTTAACATATATATATATATATATAAATATATATATATAATATATAAATTATTAGGAGAATTTGATAATTATATTTAAGTGATTCATCGCGTCTGAAACCTCTACAGAATGCAGAAAGCACTGGACGGCCGTTTCGTCATATATTTGGGACTCATCAGCAGTGCGCATCCACTACCGAGAATTGAAACCCTGACAGTTAGGTTGTCAAGCAAACACCATACCAGCTGTTCCAACTGTTCCAACGGTAACGAAGAGGTAGCAAATCAGACTCAATATAGCGCCGCTCACTCACATATTCCGTGGTGGAACTCTACTGAGATTCTCTTTAACCATAGGACTGTGTCCCCTGGAGCCACGACTACTATCACTAATCCGCTCACTCCAGAGCATTAGAAGCCGGTTCAAACAATGATATACATTTGAAATTATTAGGAGAATTTGATAATTATATTTAAGTGATACAGAATGCACTGGACGGCCGTTTTATATACATTCCCCCGCCAAATTATAAGAACGGTAAGGCCAATTCATTTGTTTTTATTGTTCACTGAAGACATCTGTGTTCACGATCAAATGATGATTATGTGATGTTGCTTTTATTTTTCGCGGACAGCCATTTCTTGATTGTGATGGCGTCATACCAAGGACTGCCATTTATAAATAATTTGTTGCACGGTAGAGAAGTGAAACTCCAAATCGTTTTGATAATTTTTGTAGCCTTCGCCAACATGATAGTTTTTTTAAAGCTTCAAGAAGTTCTTTTGATCTTTGCATATATATTTGTTTAAATTCAGTCTCTAACTAAACACTTTGTCATACACAATGAGTTATATTGTTTCACTGCAACATACACAGATTCACTAAAAATAATAAAAGACGCGTCATTTTGATTTTTACACGTGCACAAAAATTATTTGCACTGGCAACCATGTAAAACCATGTAAAAGGAAAATACAGAGTGTAAATGTCAGGGTTCACTTAATTTTGTAGAACTTAATTTTTATTTAATATTTTGATACCAGCTTGATATAAATATTTGTAAGTGGTTGTAATTGATTTAATAAAGGTTTTTCTTAATGAATATATAGTTTAATTAAGATTTGTTGATTATCTGGAAAAAAAAGTGAAACTATTTTGAATATTATCTTAGTTGTTCACTTTTTTTCAACACTATACATATCTATATATGAAGACATTTTTATGTTTATACATTCTTGTTTATAGATACAAATATTTAAGTAAATGCTCTGGTTACAATAAACAGTATTAACAGGCCTGAATGCCCGAGAAATTGTCATAGAAAATATGCGTCCTCCGACAGGAAATCGAAACTGTATCCTATACGGAACCGGCATATAGCCTGGCTTGCTTTTACGATTTCGCCAAAGGGGAGATTTTCGGTCGATTTTACTGTTTTAGAACTACAATTTTCCATGATTTTCTCACGTACATTCATATCTGCTCGATGCGTATCCAAATGTAAACAAATGACGTCACACATTATAAAATGGACACAGTCCGACAATTATTTTAAGACATTTTTATATGTGTATGTGTACATATATATATATATATATATATATATATATATATATATACATATCAGTAAACATTGAAGTCAACATTCAATATATATATATTTATATATATATATATATATATGTATGTATGTATATGTATATATATATATAATATAGAAAAAACAACTGAAAAGTTGCAAATCAAAAAAATTGAATGTTTTTTGTGAAAGTATTTATTTATATTTTTATATATACATATATATTTGATATTTCAGATCGGGCCCGATCTTTCTTCAGAAATGCCTGTTTTCAGAAGTTTGTTTATATCAAGTAGCGTCCGTCGCGAGACGCAGACGTCACGTGATATGGAATGCAACTGTGTTTGAATATTTCTAACGTAAATCTAACTGTAGTAATAGTTTAGATGTTGTTTAAAAATTTTTTTAACTATATCTAACAAAATATTTTTGTTTAACTACTGAAATATTTATAAAGATTTAAAATACCCAAGTTTTTATTTAACCCTAGTTTATATGTATTTAATTTTAAAATCCTGCATTTTTCTATTTTTCTGCGTGTGTATGTGGAACTGAAATCAAAATCTATCAATACACATTTACAGTTTTCTAATGAGTGCCCTGGTTGATTAAAATGTTCAGCTATGGTGGAATAAGGATTGTTTTGACGTATGTTTAGTTTATGGTTGTTGAAGAGAAATCTAAAATTATTTTCAGATTCACCAATATATCCACTATTGGGACATATTGTGCAGAATAAATAGTAGATTATGTTATGGCTGTCACAGGCGAGATGGGTGTATCTTGATATTGTTGTTGGGTACAGAAAATACACTATCGATTGTTAAGTGTTTGCAAACTAAACAACGAGGTTTGTTACATTTGTAATTTCCTGATTGGTTTGTATTGTTTAGATATTTGGTAGAGGTGAGGATAGCTGATAGGTTAGGTGATTGTTTCTTTGCATTAATGGGTGGTTTAGCGAAAATGTCTTTGATCTTTTATGTCTTTGATCTTTTATGTCTTTGATCTTTTAGTCTAGTAGTCTATATATATATATATAAAGAAATATACATATATTGATTGCACAACTCAGAGTTTCATACGTTCTGTATTCTTCAGGTGCGATTTTTCGGTTAACCCCGCTTCTATATTATTTCTGTTTATTGCGAGATATTTTACTGTAGGGGTAGATTATTATTATTGTTGTTAAAATATTTAATTAAATTGTAGTTTAATTTTGTATTTAGGCCCAGATTAGCATTTAAGATTGAAAATAACGTGGGAAATAAGAATTATAAATTCTAATTTGAAGAGACTGTTGTAATCGAAAGGAATGAATAGGAAAAAATGTTTAAAAATTAAGGTGGAGGGCTACTTTTTTCCATGAAAATTGATAAAGTAATTAGTAACATTATTGATATTAATATTAATAAACTAAATAAGAGTAATGTTATCAATAATAATAAAATATTCCGTGATAAAATAAAATTTAATATGCTAATAAAAATAATACATATCAATGAAAATAAAATAATAAATAATAATAAAAGATAGAATAAAAATAGAAACATATAAATATGTAAATAGATAAAATAAATAAAGCAAATATATCGAATTAGTACGTGCAAATAAAAATAAGTAAATAAAAACATTATTAATAGTAAAACTAAATGTAGAAGCAAAAGACAAAAAGACAAAACAATAATAATAATAAAAGATGGTAGAGATAAGATAATGGAAATAATGGACTAGCAAAAAAGTTAAATGA
This sequence comes from Acanthosepion esculentum, assembly GCA_964036315.1. Lineage (NCBI taxonomy): Eukaryota > Metazoa > Mollusca > Cephalopoda > Sepiida > Sepiidae > Acanthosepion > Acanthosepion esculentum. The sequence goes on along the minus strand of OZ038489.1, from coordinate 98,509,263 downwards.
GTTACAGTTTATTATTAAAAATAGTTGTACATTAAAGGTAACAATAATAAAAAAAGTATTAATAAAAGTAAATAATATCAATAATAATATGAGTGGTCCCCGTGTCAGGTTAGAATATACTAACCTAGTTCAAAGTGATTGAGTAGTAATTTGGATCTAGGAAGGCAGATGCTCATTAACTCAATTCATTTGTTTAAGAGATAAGGATTATTATATGTTGCAGGATTATTAATTCTTTAGAAGGAGATATGTTACACCTGTTGCCTTTCCTGTTGATACACACACACACACACACACACACACACACACACACACACACACACACATATATATATATATATATATGGAAAATGATTTTATATATCAAGGAAAAATATACGTAATATATGACAGACATAGATATATAAATATAAGTAGAGATTTTCCAAGCGTAGCTCAGATGCGGCACAAGGCCTAAAGTATGGGACACCCAATGAGGATCGAACTCATTGCTCAGTCTTAATCGTTTCAGTAAGACAAGCTTGCTAACCATTACGCCGCCTCGAGGTGCCCTGATATATATAAATAAGCATATATGTACGTTAGTATAAGTAGCGTTCATATAAAGATCAACAATATGTCGCGACAGTCTTTTTGAACGCAATCTGTCTAATGTCTGAATATTGCGTTCAAGCATTAAACGAAGTGTGGTCTCTCGGTGCTGATCTTTGTGTACACGCTGCTCATATTTATATAAGCTCTGTTTTATTGATATCAAGCACCTTTACCAAATAAATATGGCATACCTTAAAACTTGCCACCTATCTAGTACTGCGCTTAAAGTAATAATATCTTGGTAACATAGCTAAGAATTCATCCGAACAGTTACCCTGAAAATAGTTATAAAACATGAAACAGGGAAGCTAGATTACGGTGGTGGGATAGTGACTGAGCCAGAGATGCCAGGTCAAGACCAATAATATTGCTGATTCATATCAAGAATCCATAAATATACAGCAGGAGCACTGGAACATGTTTAGCAGCAATATTCAATGAAAAGAAAAATCGAAACAAAAAAAAGACTAGTTTAATTAACATCAGGAAAAGATACTTGAAAATTTCAAGGACATTTAATGAGAAAAACAGATTAGGAAAATTTGATACTCTCTGGACAGATTGAAGGTAAGATTTACAGAGGGAAACAAGGTATAACCTACACAGCGAGCTTGGGTAAATAGATGACGGAACAAAGAGAGTCTACAAAAAGACAAAAATTATTAGGAGGTACAAAGGACAGGAAAATATGGAGAGCAATAACCGTCATTGCCCTGAAAAGACATAGCTCATAGAAGACGGACAACTAAAACAACAACAAACTTTCTATATTTTCTTTTCTTTTTCATTAATTCTTTTTGTTTTTACTGTTACTTACTTTTATCGATCACATTCCTTTTTGTAACTACTACTGGAAAATGTCACTCCCATTTTTCATCATTAAAACGGCATTCAAACATTGTAAAATTGATGAAAGTGTTGATATTGCTTTGAGATTGTGAAGACATGAACGAGTTAATCACACATGGAAAGCCAGTCGTACGTAGCCACACACATGTTTAATAGGACGTCTTCGCATGACAGCCCTTCTCTTGAGACATAAACACTTTCTGCTGGATTAACATTATTCTGAATCTACTCTCGTGCTGCGGTATCAATCAACCCATTCGGACGTATTTGTTCTTGCGGCAAACATCTCACAAGCAAAACCAACGGGAACCACAGATAAGTAATAAACTTTCCTTAGTTCCACCAGTCCTAAACTTCACTGCTAAAACCCACCATGACACGCACATTATCCCGAACCACATTTACTTCATTCGTATTCCATTTTTGAGATGTAAGTTCCACTCAAGTAGATTCTTCCCACGAACCGCTGCTCTGTGCAACCGACTCCCAAAAGGATATTTTCCGATCATTACAAATTTAACTTATTCATCTCTAGGATTAACCCTTATCTTATTCACAAACCCGCATAATCTGTGCCAATTACGCTGTAACCATCTACCACGAGTGGCTCCGGAACATCACTGTAAAAAAAAAAGAAGAAAAACATCTGATACATGAAAGTCAAATTGGATAATATGGTTCTATCAACACAGGGAAGAATTCCTGATGAAAAAATAAAGAAAAAATGCAAGTATACGGTGTTAGTTGAAAGTAACTAATTAATATATAAAGTTCTGACGTTTCTGTTAATCAAATATCCGAACGAGTCCACAGTGTCGCCATTGAATGCACGCCAAAGCCAAGCTGCATTTAAAGTACACTCTTACGTCGTTCATGTCGTTATAGCTCTAAATTCAGGGCAATTTGTTCTTATCCTTTTCAGCAGAGAGGCGGTAAAACAAAGATTTTTCCTCCTTGTAATTGTAATAGCATGTGTGGTACCCGGATCAGGTTAGACTTTACTATTCTGGCTCAACGTGTTTGGGTAGAAATTTGGATCTAGGAAGGCAGGTGCTTATTAACTAAATTCACTTATTTAAGAGATTGGGATTGTTTATATTTTTCAGGATTATTAATTTCTCAGAAAGACATAGGTTACAACTGTTGCCTTTCCCTCTGAAATATATATGCATGAAATAATGATATATAATTTTATATATCAAGAAGAATATTCGGGAAATACCTATGAGAAAATGAAAAAATGGACGAAACTCGTTGCAAGAAAACCTTGTCTACTTCGTCATGCATTTTCCCAATATTACATACATGCTGCACAGACACACACACACACACACACACACACACACACACACACACACACACACACACATATATATATATATATATATATATATATATATGGAAAAATATATATGAAATTCATATATCCGCCACAAATTTAAAGAAAAATATGACACACATAGATATACAAATATAGGTATCTATATACGTTAATATAAGTAGTGTTCGTATAGAGATCAACAAGGTGTAGCGACAGTCTGTTTCACGCTTGAGGGCAATCTTCTGTCCAATGTCTGAATAATGTGTTCAAGCATTAAACACAGTGTGATCTCTCGGTGCTGATCTTTGTGTACTCGATGCTTATATTTATCTACACTCTGTAATCGCCATTGCCCTGCAGAGACATGCCTCATAGAAGAAGATCATTTAAAGCAACAACACACTTTCTTTCTTTCAATATTTTCGTTTATTATTTATTCATATTCATATTTGTTATTCTTTTTTTTATTGGTACTGACTGTGATGGATCACATTCCTTTGTTTTTTTTGTTGCAACCACTCATGGAAACTGTCACTCCCATTTTTCATCGTTAAAACGTTATTCAAACATTGTAAAATGGATGAAAATGTTGATATTACATTTAGATTGTTGAGGCGTCAATGCGTTAATAACTCATGGAAAGCCAGTCGCGCGGAGCCAGACACATGTTTAATAGGACGTTTTCGCATGACATAAATACTTCCTGCTGGATTAACTTTATTCTGAATCTAATCTCGTGCTGCGGTATTAATCAATCAATTTAGACCTATTTGTTCTTGCGGCAAAAATCAATATTGCTCACAAACAAAACCCACGGGACCCACATATAAGTAATAAACTTTCCTTAGTTCCACCAGTTCAAACCTTCACTGCTAAAACCCACCATGATACGCATATTGCCGCGAAACACATTTAATCCCTTTGTATTCCATTTTTGAGATGTAAGTTCCACCAAGCTGATTCTTCCCGCGAACCGCTGCTCTGTGAAACCGATTCCCAAGAGGATGTTTTTCAGATCATTACAAATTTAACCTATTCATGTCTTGGATTAACCGTTATCTTATTCACAAACCTGCATAAACCTTGCCAATTACTCTCTGACACTTTCTCTGTAATACTATACCACGAGTGGCTCCAGGGCCTTATTAAAGGTGAACATCACTATAGAGAAAAAATATCGGATACGTGAACGTCAAAATGGACAATATGATTCTATCAACACAGGTTAGAGTTCCTGGTAAGAAAATGAAGGGAAAATGCAAGGAGACGATGCTAGGTGAAAGTATCGAATTAATATATAAAGTTCTGACGTTTCTGTTAATCAAATGCCCGAACAAGTCCACAGTGTCGCCAGTGAATGCACGCCAAAGCCAAGCTGCATTTAAAGTACTCTCTTACGTCGTTCATGTCATTTTAGCTCTAAATTCAGGGCGATTTGTTCTTATGCTTTTCAGCAGAGAGGCGAGAAAACAAAGATTTTTCCTCCTTGTACTTGTAATTACATTTTACACCTTTTCTCTTTCGTGGAGCATTCTTTATCGTTTGTTTTGCAAAGATGGATTTTTACAGTTGCGCGACCGCTTGCTTGATTTGGAAATTCACATCGAAGATGAAAAGAAAATGATATGTATGACTCAGAAATTGAAAAAGTGGTTGATTTTTTCTCTAACGACCGGATGCTTCACAACAATAGCGATATGGTTATCTTTAATGTTTATACCCGGAAAAAATTCAATATTGCCGATGTTTACTTCATATCCAATAACAGTCGAGAGTGACGCCTACATAATTGTGTCTGTGATTTTTATAATTCTACTAACCATTAGCAACTTGTGGATCCAAGTAATTGACATTATTGCCATGTGGTTGATGTCATTTCTTCGAAATGAGTTCGATTGCCTAGCAGAATCTTTCCGAAGAGATTTTCCTCGCAGCGATGCCAAGCAGAAAAACGATTTAAGCGAAAATGAAAGAAATTCTCGTATCTTTGAAATCTACCAGAATCACGTGAAATTATGCGACGTCTTAGATTCGACGAATTTCCTTTGTCGCAGTTTTTTTAGCTTCATCTTTTTGGTTACAATTGCCCAGATCTGTCTGCTAACTTACGAACTAATCCATAATTCGATGGAAACTGTGGAATTCGTTTATTTGATAAGTATAGTGATTTCCAACGCTGTTTCCGCTTTTATTTACTTAGTAAAAAGTCTTAAATTGAATATAAGCGTGAGTATTTTCATATATTTTATAAAATCTACTTTCGTAATGCTGAAATGGTTAGACATCAATAGGAATTGTAAACAGGTTGAATAGAGAAAATGGTAACGTTGTCTTTTTCTCCCCTTTTTCTTTTACCAACATTGCATTATTTCTTTAGATTTCACACCAACTTCCTTCATTCCAACATTCTTTCTCTTCTCACTTTCCCAATTTTATTGCCACGTACAAAATGAACAAATAACAGTTGATCTATGTATCTATCTATCTATCTATCTATCTATCTATCTATCTATCTATCTATCTATCTATCTATCTATCTATCTATCTATCCCACTCTGTTCAAATCTATCTATCTATCTGGGTAAAAAAAAAGTCTACATTAAAATGGAAAATTTTTGTTTGACGCATTTCGTACTTCAGGGCTTAATGGGACTAATGTTTATATATATATATATATATATATATATATATATATATATATATATATATATATATATATATATATATATATATATATCCATTCGTTCATTTGTAAGCACCTACTTTTCCCCCTACTCTCAATCCATATATTTTTAAAATAACACGAAATTCGGACATTTTCCAGTATCTACATTCCTGGAAGAATTACACTCTATCTGAATTCAGTATGCATGACAATACAAATTATAGAAAGATTTAGAAGAAAACAGTTAAATCCATAGCCTCCTTTCATTTCAAATGTATATAATACATAAATTTATCCTATACTAAAATAGTTTAAATATTAATAGCATAAAAAAGTCAACATCATTTACTCATTTCCGTTTATTAGACATTAAATTACGTCACTTAGCATCCTCCATAATCTAACTATTCATTTCAGGTAACCCGATGAATATTTATGGTTTAGTTTGTTGAGTTTTACGGCATGTCAACCTCAAATGGGTTATTTAATGCCGACAACTTTTTTCTCCTGGTAATATTTTGTTTTGTCAAAAATCTATTTCTGGTAATATTTTTTTACCTCAAAAATGTATTGCTGGAAATTTTTTGTTTTTCAAAAATATATTGCTGGAAATATTTTTTTTACAAAAATATATTGATGGTAATAGTTTTTTTTTCAAAAATATATTGATGGTAATAGTTTATTCTTCAAAGACGTATTTCTGGTAATATTTTGTTTTGTCAAAAATCTATTTCTGGTAATATATTTTTACCTCAAAAATGTATTGCTGGAAATTTTTTTTTTTCAAAAATGTATTGCTGGAAATATTTTTTTTACAAAAATATATTGATGGTAATAGTTTTTTTTTCAAAAATATATTGAGGGTAATAGTTTATTCTTCAAAGACGTATTTCTGGTAATATTTTGTTTTGTCAAAAATCTATTTCTGGTAATATTTTTTTACCTCAAAAATGTATTGCTGGAAATTTTGTTTTTCAAAAATATATTGCTGGAAATATTTTTTTTACAAAAATATATTGATGGTAATAGTTTTTTTTTTCAAAAATATATTGATGGTAATAGTTTATTCTTCAAAGACGTATTTCTGGTAATATTTTGTTTTGTCAAAAATCTATTTCTGGTAATATTTTTTTACCTCAAAAATGTATTGCTGGAAATTTTTTTTTTCCAAAAATATATTGCTGGAAATATTTTTTTTACAAAAATATATTGATGGTAATAGTTTTTTTTTCAAAAATATATTGAGGGTAATAGTTTATTATTCAAAGACGTATTTCTGGTAATATTTTGTTTTGTCAAAAATCTATTTCTGGTAATATTTTTTTACCTCAAAAATGTATTGCTGGAAATTTTGTTTTTCAAAAATATATTGCTGGAAATATTTTTTTTACAAAAATATATTGATGGTAATAGTTTTTTTTTTCAAAAATATATTGATGGTAATAGTTTATTCTTCAAAGACGTATTTCTGGTAATATTTTGTTTTGTCAAAAATCTATTTCTGGTAATATTTTTTTACCTCAAAAATGTATTGCTGGAAATTTTTTTTTTTTTTAAATATATTGCTGGAAATATTTTTTTTACAAAAATATATTGATGGTAATAGTTTTTTTTTCAAAAATATATTGAGGGTAATAGTTTATTCTTCAAAGACGTATTTCTGGTAATATTTTGTTTTGTCAAAAATCTATTTCTGGTAATATTTTTTTACCTCAAAAATGTATTGCTGGAAATTTTGTTTTTCAAAAATATATTGCTGGAAATATTTTTTTTACAAAAATATATTGATGGTAATAGTTTTTTTTTTCAAAAATATATTGATGGTAATAGTTTATTCTTCAAAGACGTATTTCTGGTCATAATTTTTTACAAAGTATTTCTGGTATTAAAACCTATTTTTACACTTTTATAGTGCTTTTTACCTCAGTTTCAGGGTTAACTATTTGCCCATAGCTAGGACCCTAACAGGTGCTACCACCCCGGGTCAGGGTAGACCTGGGAACACCAGCAATTAAGAGGTGGTCCCACGCTCCTCAAAACCTCCAGATCAGAGGCCTTGCTGTTGGACGTAGTTTATCGTCTTACCCAGGACACGGACGTAGTTTATCGTCATATCCAGGACGGATGAATATTTATGAGCGTCTTTTACTGGTTGGAAAACAAAATCCTCACATTTACCATGATAAAGTCCATCAAATGATGAAACTGAATACATATATATATATATATATATATATATATATATATATATATATATATATATATGTGTGTGTGCGTGTGTGTGTGTGTGTGTGTACGTGAATAGTGACAAAAGGGAAATCGATCTTAGCGGAAAAGTTTCTCTTTTGTCTTTATATATATATATTTTTTTGAATTGGACATAGTCCGACAATTTATTTAAAGACATTTATAATATGTTTAACGTTCTACAAGTATTTAAGCAAATGCTCTGTTTTATAATAAACAGTATTAAATAACATTTACCGGCCTGAATGTCCGAGAAATTTTCATAGAAAAATTTCGTTCTCCGACAGGAATCGAACCTGTATTCTATACGGAACCATCATTTCGCGTGATGTGCCTTAACCGATCGGCCACAGAGAAGCGTCTGGTTAGCAAGATTTAAGTTTAAAGATAGTAAAATCGACCTTGCTAACCAGACGCTTCTCTGTGGCCGATCTATGATACATATTATAAATGTCTTTAAGTATATATATATGTATGTATAAGTGGTTACTAAAGTCAACACCAAGATGCGGCTATTTCATACATCAGCACAATCTTCAACCCAAATTATTTCATTTTTGTATTTTATATTTAAAGACACTCTGTCTCTGATATTGATCATTTTACCAATAAATATAGCATGCTTTAAAACTATATTTTTATCGTATATATATATATATATATATATATATATATATATATATATATATATATATATATATATATATATATATATATATATATAAAAACATTCCCTCCCAAAATTATAAGAACGGTAAGGCCAATTCATTTGTTTTTATTGTTCACTGAAGACATCTGTGTTCACGATCAAATAATGATTATGAGTCATTGCTTTTATTTTTCGTGGATAGCCATTTCTTAATTGTGATGCCGTCATACCAAGGACTGCCATTAATAAATAATTTATTGAACGGTAGAGAAGTGAAACTCCAAATCGTTTTGATAGCCTTTTGCAGCCTTCTACATTATAGTTTTTTTTAAGCCTACAGGAAGTTCTTTTGACCATTGCATAAATATTTGTTTAAACTTAGTCTCAAACTGCACACTTTTGTATACAGAATGAGTTGCATTCTTTGTCTGCTTTAATATACACAGCCTACCAAAAACATGAACACATCTCATTTTGATTTTTACACGTGAACAAAATATTATTTGTACTGGCAACCATGTAAATCAAAAATACATTGTGTACATGTAAGGGTTCATTTACATTTGCACATCTTATTTTTTAATTCATATTTTTATTTCATCTTCATAAAAATGTTTGTAAGCGGTTGCAATTGATTTAATAAAGGTTTTCTCTTAATGAATATATAGTTTAATTAAGATTTGTTGATTATCTGCAAAAAGAGAAAAGTATTTTTGATATCATCTTCGGGGTTCACTGACAGCACTGAAGATATACCACCAACCAATATCACCCGAACTGCACACCATGCGTACACCAACCAAACTCACCCGAATTTTACACCATTCATTCACCAACCAAACTCACCCGAAACGTGAAATTATGCAATTTTTGACGCATTGGCAAAATGTTTTTTGTGGGTGGGGATATAATTGCTTTTTTACGGCTTTATTTTGAGCTTGGCCAGTTGGGTGCTTTTTCCCATTTCAGGTGAATTTGGTTGCTGTATGCATGATGTGCACGTACCTTTCATATTTTCTTCCATCTTAGAGTCGCCTGGAAGAATAAAGGTTCTTATTCCCGCACGACCGCCTGACGATTGTGTAATAAAGAATTTAATTAAAATTGACACCAAAGAAACATTTTTAGTTTCTTTTCCCTTGTTTACATATGAAACGGCGTATCTTTGGGTCCACCGAATGAAATACTGTTTTAATTCATTAGACCCAATGTACTCTTGCGCTTAAACCAAAAAAGTTAGTTGAATTTTTTTTTAAAAACTATCGTATTTAAACAAATTTGCATTAATGAAAAATGTTGTCTAAATGAACATGCAATAACATACCAAAAACACACATACCCTTCTATATCCATATAGATGTGAATATATAGTGCTATGCAAAAGTAAGTGAAACCCTATGATAATATTTTTAAAAAGTGTCTCTTTTTAAAGATGATCAAAAAATCTTACTTAAACTATATATTCATTAAGTCAAACCTTTATTGAATCAATTACAACCACTTTCAAATATTTTTATCAAGCTGGAATAAAAATATGAATTAAAAATGAAGATGTGAACCCTTACGTTTACATTCTGTATTTTTGATTTACATATTAAGAAATATACATATCTATCTTACATTCATTGCACAACTTGGAGTTTAATAAGTTCTGCATTCTTCAAGTGCAATTTTGGGGTTAACACCATTTCTATAATTTTTTTGTTTATCGCGTGATATTTTATTGTAGTGTAGATTATTATTGTTGTTAAAATATATAAATGAATTATAGCTTAATTTTGAATTTGAATTTAGGCCCAGATTTGCATTTAAGATTAAAAATAAGGTTGAAAATGAGAATTATAAATTCTAATTTAAAGAGGCTCTGTTGTAATCGAAAGGAATGAATAAGACAAAATGTTTGGAAATGAAGTGGGGTCCTTTTTTCCATGAAAATCGATAAAGTAATTAATAATATTATTAATATTAAACTAAATAAGTGTAGTCACATCAATAATAATAAAATATGCCGTGATAAATTAAATTAAAATTAAAGTAGTAATAAAAAATAATGCATATCAATGAAAATAAAATAATATAAAATAAAATAGAAACATATAAATATATAAATAAATACAGAAAAAAAATAAAGTAAATAAATAAAATGCAAATCAAAATTAATAAGTAAGACACGTTACTAATAGTAAAACTAAAGTTAGGAGAAACAGATAAAAATACAAAACAATAATAATAAAAAATGGTAGATATAAGATAATGGAAATAATGGATTAGGAAAAAGTTAAATGAGTTACAGTCTATTATTAACTATAGTTGTGCATTAAAGGTAACAATAAGTAAAAAAATATTAATAAAAATAAATAATATCAATATAGTATGTGTGGTCCCCGGGCCAGTTTACACTATACCAATCTAGGTCAACGTGTTTGAGTAGAAATTTGGATCTAGGAAGGCAGGTGCTCATTAACTCAATTCCTTTATTTAAGAGATTGGGATTGTTTATATTTTTCAGGATTATTAATTTCTCAGAAAGACATAGGTTACAAATTGCCTTTCGCACTGAAATATATATACATGAAATGACGATATATAATTTTATATTTCATGAACATTATAGTGGAAATATGTACGACAAAGTGGAAAAAGGACAAAACGCTTTACAAGAATATATATATATATATATATATATATATATATATATATATATATATATATATGGAAAACTGTTGTGGCCTTGTTGGAGCCAGAAATAAAGACACCAGAGCGGAATTGAGTTAAACAATTATATTAAATGAAAACAGCAATACAAACATATCCAAACGAGTTACAAGAATATTCGGTCCGACTATCTGAGCTGACTGCTGGACACTGCACTCCCCAAAGGCAGTACCTGCTCTTATGTATAGCTGGGAGAGTCCACGCTTGCGTGGGTAGATTAACGTAACACTCCTTCCTAAGTATTAACTCCGCAGGAATCTTAATATCTTTTTTTTCTTTGGGTTAACAACCATTAAGTCCGTCATTTTTCTTTTCCTCTTTACCCCTCCTTGCTCCGGGGCCGCTTGAGGTATTGGCATGTTAAATCTATCGTAAAAGTCTTCCATGGTTTCCTTTTCTTCATTAGTGCTGTCAGCCATGTCCGACATGTGTTTCCTGATGTGGACCTTTAACTATGTAGACCATATTTCCTACTCTTTTCTCAATTGTACCCATTTCCCAGAAAGTTTTGTTATCACGAAATATCAGGAAAAAAACATTCTCTCCAGGTTGATAGTGTTTTTTGGTACAATGTTGTACCGAGTGTTGTTCGTATGGGAGTAACTTGTCTACCACAGACCTGATTTTATGCGCAAACATTTCCTCGGCTGGGGGCAATGATGATGGTGTGTTGTTGTTGGGAATAATTCTATACATCTGAAGGAACTGCTGTATGGCTTTTTCTGTGGGTGTGTCCCTAGCTTTCTTCAGGGCTCTTTTCAGCGTATCAACGAAGCGGTCAGTCTGTCCGTTGGACTTTGGGTAATATGGGGCGATCGTGATATGACTGATCTTGAAGGTCTCACAAAAATCCTTAAAGTCGCCGGACGTAAATTGTGTTCCATTGTCGGCACTAGACAATCGACTACTCCAAATCTGGCGAACACTTCGCGTAGGAAATTGATTGTAACTTCTGTGGTGAGTTTTCTACACCTAAGGACTTCGGGAAATATTGAAAATCTATCTACTACTAGATAGTAGAATCCGTCTAGTGGCTCTGCAAAATCACATGTATTCGGGACCATGGTCGGTCCGTTTTAGGTCAAGGATTATATTTGATTTGAGGTGCCTTTGCTGGCAAGGCACAACCTTTATAGGATTTTACGTTGTTTTCGACGTCCTTGTCCATGTTCGGCCAGTACACATAACTGCGCATAAGACTTTTCATTCTTGTAATCCCTGGATGGCCGACATGGAAATCTTTCAGAATTCTTCTTTGTAGAGTTGTTGGAATGACGACTCGTTCATATATAGCAGTACTTCGTCGCATAGAGAGAAAATATCTGAAGTCTGTTGATCCTTTTCCCGAATTTTGATTTTGGTTTGCTGATAAAACTCATCGTTTAGAACTTCTCGTTTAATTTGGTCGAGAGTTACTGTGTTGCATAATGTGGTTTTAATTTCTCCTTCTGTTCGAAGAGAAGCAGTCACAGTATCTTCAAGAGGTTGCCCGTGTTTCGGGATTAATCTAGATAGCCCGTCGGCATGACAGAGTTTTTAGACGGTACGAACTCCATCTTGAAATTATAATTTAAGACGATTGTTCCCCATCTCCGCAATCTATTTGCTGTATGCACAGACAGACCTTTTTTAGAACCGAAAAAAATAAGTAATGGTTTATGGTCCGTCTGCAATGTAAAGTGTCTACCGTGAATGTATCGGTGAAACTTCGTTACTTCGAAATTAATCCCTAACAACTTCTTCTCAATTTGGAAGTAGTTCTTCTCTGCAGGAAGAAGTGTTCTCGACGCGTGAGCAACTGGTTTGTCAGATCCATCTGGTATCTTGTGCAGAATACATGCTCCAATGCTATATGAGCTGGCGTCGCTGGCAACTATAATGTCCAGGTCTCGCTTATAGTGGATGAGAAACAAGTGTGACATCAAGACTTCTTTTATTTTGACGAATGCTTCCCGGCCTTCAGGTGTCAACTCCCAGTCCCTGTCTTTTTTCAGATGTTCGTTTAAAGGAGCACGTAAGTTGTGTATATTAGGTATAAACACTTGGTAGTAGTTTGATAATCCTAAAAAAACTAATGATGAGGAGCTGGCATGTCCTTGTTTGCCGTCGCCCGTTCTGGGTCTGGTCTTCTACCATCTTTGTCAATAATGTACCTATACCCCAAGTATTTAATCCTCTCCATAAAGCAGTCACATTTTGATTCTTTCAATTTGAACCCGTACTCCTGAATTCTTGAGAAGACTTTATGAAACGTTCCTTGTGTTGTTCAACATTTTGGCTGTTTATTAATATGTCGTTCAAATATGCAACCGCGAAGACAAGACCGCTCAGCATAGTGTCCATTACTTGTTGGAAGATTGCCGGCGCGACATTGACCCGAAAGGTAGACATTGGAACTAGTACAAACCACGATGGGTGTTGATACAGAGAAACTTAGAACATTCTTCCTCTGCCGGTATTTGAAGATATGCGTCACTGAGGTCGATTTTTGAAAAAAAAAATTTCACCTATTTAGTTTCGCGAAAATTTCTTCCAGGCTTGGTAAAGGATAGTGATAGTCTTTGAGTATAGCATTAAGCCCCGTCGAGAAATTGGCGCAGACCCAAATCTCCTTTGACTTCTTTTTCACATAGACGGTCGGTGAAGCCCATTCACTGTTCTTTCTAGTCTGTTAAGTTCTTCATTTATTTGTGGTAAAGAGGCGAAAGGCACATTTTTTTTCTTAAACACTGGCTTGATGTCATCTTTTAACTCGAATTTTGCAGTCGTCTTATAACACCGACCAAGGCCCCCAGAAAAAAAAAAAACTTACGAAAAAGTTTCTTTTAGGTCTTTTATTAATTTTTTACCTCGGTGGTCAGATTTTCGATTTTTGTCAGAATGAATTAATTGGTATTTCTCCATACAGTCGGTACCAAATAAATATTCTCTATTCTTTAATACGTACGTTTTTAGTTTTAACGTCCTTCCTTGAAAAGTTACAGTTGTGATAAGTTCTCCTTCAAACTTTATTTTCTCCCCTGTAACGGACCGGACCAGCTTATTAGATCTTGGCATGGTTGGGTTTCCCAACTTTTTCCAAGTGTGTAGATTTGTGATTGTCAAATCTAACCCAGAATCCAACAGTAATTTGATATTCTTTATTTAGGATTTGTACTTGCACGTATTTCCTAATGTTTAACCCATCTTGCTCATCCGATTTTGTGTTTTTTACGCACCCATTAACCTTTTTTCTCGCTTGGCAGTGTGAGTTCTTGTGCCCGATACTTTTGGCGTAACTTTCTTATGTGGTCTATGCCAGATTCCTCGATGTTTTTCGAATCTTGGCGTTCCAGTTGTTTTTGTAATGCGATATTTTCTTCTTCAATTCGCTTTTGAATTTCTAGCCGTTCTTTTCCAGTTTGTTTTTGAATTTCAAGCCGTTCTTTTTCAGTTTGTTTTTGGATTTCAAACCGTTCTTTTTCAGTTTGTTTTTGAATTTCAAGCCGCTCTTTTTCAGTTAGTTTTTGAATTTCAAACCGTTCTTTTTGTATATCCAAATCGAATTGTTCCATCCTTTTTTGCTGTTCACACTGGAACTTTAGAAAATCGAGCATGGCGGATTTGAACTCGTTCATGTTTGACTGTTTTAATATTATACCGAAAAAAAAATTTAATTGAGATGGAAAAAAAACACACGAAATAACTTTAATTTCTTTCTCATGGAATCACAAGTATTTTTTTATTCTCTGAGAGACATGAATTCTCAGAAAGTTCAGTGTAAGTTAGTTACACTTTTTTTGTACGGTTTCCTTTTCTGAATTGCTAAGTACTGTTGCTTAGAGCCAATATTGACAATTTCCATGTAGCCCTTTTGAGTTCCTCAACGGTCCTTAAGGATCCTCGTCGCCAAATTGTTGTGATCCTTAAGAGTCCTCTTCGCCAAGTTGTCGTGGCCTTGTTAGGGCCAAAAATAAAGACACAAGAGCGGAATCGAGTTAAACAATTATATTAAATGAAAACAGCAATACAAACATATCCAAACGATAGTGTTACAGCAAGAATATTCGGTCCGACTATCAAAGCTGACTGCTGGACACTGCACTCCCCAAAGGCAATACCTGCTCTTATGTATAGCTGGGAGAGTTCTGCGTTGGTAGATTACCATAACAAAAACAATATATTATTTTTATATATCAAGAACAAATTTATGTAAAAATAGGACACAAATAGATATATAAATATAAGTATATATGTACGATAGTATAAGTAGCGCGTTCATATGGAGATAAACAAAGTGTGGCGACAGTCTGTTTCATGCTTGAACGCAATCTTCTTTCCAATATCTGAATATAGTTTTCAAGCATTAAACACACTGTGGTCTGTCGGTGCTGATCATTGTGTACACGATGTTTATATTTTTATTGATATCAATCACCATTACCCCATAAATATTGCATACCTTAAAACTTGCCGCCAATCTAAACCATATTTAGCCGGAATATTCAAAGCAAAGACGAAATTTTAGAGAAAATCGAAACAAAAAAGACTCTTATAATTAACATCAGGAAGAGACAGTTGCAAATTTCTGGGTCAATTAATGAGAAGAGCAGACTAGGAAAATTTGATACGCTCTGGGCAGAGTGAATGTAAGAGTTACAGAGGAAAACAAGGCATAACCTACATAATGAGCTGGAGTGAATAGATGACGAAGCAAAGTTTAGGAGAGTTAACAAAAAGACAAAATTTATTAAGAGCTACAAAGGACAGGATAATGTGGAGAGCCATTATCATCATTGCCTTGAAGAGACATGGCTCATAGAAGGAGAACGACTAAAACAACAACACTTTCTTACTATATTTTTTTCATTTATTTTTATTTCTTTTATTGGTACTTACTGTTATCGATCACATTCATGAGATTTATTTCTGTTTTCTGTTTTTGTTTTTTGTTTGTTTTTTTTTGCAACCGTTACCGGAAAATGTCACACCCATTTTTCATCATTAAAACGGCACGCAAACATTATAAAATGGATGAAAGTGTTGATATTGCTTTGAGATTGTTGAGATATCAACGAGCTAATCCCTCCTGGAAATCCATTCGTACGTAGCAACACACATGTTTAATAGGACGAGTTGCATGACATAAACACTTTCTGCTGGATTAACTTTATTCTGAATCTACTCTGCAGTTTCAATCAATCCTTTCGGACGTATTTGTTCTTGCGACAGAAATCAATATTGCTCACAAACAAAACCAACGGGACCCACATATAAGTAATAAACTTTCCTTAGTTCCACCAGTTCTAACCTTCACTGCTAAAACCCACTATGATACGCACATTATCGCAAACCACATTTACTCCATTC
>OZ038489.1:98482874-98487874 GCA_964036315.1 Acanthosepion esculentum | reverse complement strand
CGTCGCTGGCAACTATAATGTCCAGGTCTCGCTTATAGTGGATGAGAAACAAGTGTGACATCAAGACTTCTTTTATTTTGACGAATGCTTCCCGGCCTTCAGGTGTCAACTCCCAGTCCCTGTCTTTTTTCAGATGTTCGTTTAGAGGAGCACGTAAGTGTATATTAGGTATAAACACTTGGTAGTAGTTTGATAATCCTAAAAAAACTAATGATGAGACGTTTTCGGGAGCTGGCATGTCCTTGTTTGCGGTCGCCCGTTCTGGGTCTGGTCTTCTACCATCTTTGTCAATAATGTATCTATACCCCAAGTATTTAATCCTCTCCATAAAGCAGTCACATTTTGATTCTTTCAATTTGAACCCGTACTCCTGAATTCTTGAGAAGACTTTATGAAACGTTCCTTGTGTTGTTCAACATTTTGGCTGTTTATTAATATGTCGTTCAAATAGGCAACCGCGAAGACAAGACCGCTCAGCATAGTGTCCATTACTTGTTGGAAGATTGCCGGCGCGACATTGACCCGAAAGGTAGACATTGGAACTAGTACAAACCACGATGGGTGTTGATACAGAGAAACTTAGAACATTCTTCCTCTGCCGGTATTTGAAGATATGCGTCACTGAGGTCGATTTTTGAAAAAAAAAATTTCACCCATTTAGTTTCGCGAAAATTTCTTCCAGGCTTGGTAAAGGATAGTGATAGTCTTTGAGTATAGCATTAAGCCCCGTCGAGAAATTGGCGCAGACCCAAATCTCCTTTGACTTCTTTTTCACATAGACGGTCGGTGAAGCCCATTCACTGTATTCAATTTACGACAAGACACCAGTTCTTTCTAGTCTGTCAAGTTCTTCATTTATTTGTGGTAAAAGGTACTTTTTTTTTCTTAAACACTGGCTTGATGTCATCTTTTAACTCGAATTTTTCAGCCGTTTTATAACACCGACCAAGGCCCACAGAAAAATCTTACGGAAGAGTTTCTTTTAGATCTTTTATTAATTTTTTGCCTCGGTGGTCAGATTTTCGATTTTTTGTCGGAATGAATTAATTGGTATTTCTCCATACAGTCGGTACCAAATAAATCTTCTCTATTCTTTAATACGTATGTTTTTAGTTTTAACGTCCTTCCTTGAAAAGTTACAGTTGTGATAAGTTCTCCTTCAAACTTTATTTTCTCCCCTGTGACGGACCGGACCATTTTATTAGATCTTGGCATGGTTGGGTTTCCCAACTTTTTCCAAGTGTGTAGATATATGATTGTCAAATCTGACACAGAATCCAACAGTAATTTGATATTTTTATTTAGGATTTGTACTTGCACGTATTTCCTAATGTTTAACCCATCTTGCTCATCCGATTTTGTGTTTTTTACGCACCCATTAACCTTTTTTCTCGCTCGGCAGTGTGAGTTCTTGTGCCCGATACGGCTACAAGTTAGGCACTTCTTATTCCGGTAAAAACAATCCTTATACTAATGAAGTCACCCACACCCGGAACACGGGTTAGGGGGCAAGTTGTCTTGTTGCTTTTTGGACTGGTTTGATTTAGAGTGAGAATTAAATTGTTTTTTTCTTTTGGCGTAACTTTCTTATGTGGTCTATGCCAGATTCCTCGATGTTTTTCGAAACTTGGCGTTCGCTTACGAATTTCCATTTGTTTTTGTAATGTGATATTTTCTTCAATTCGCTTTTGAATTTCAAGCCATTCTTTTCCAGTTTGTTTTTGAATTTCAAGCCGTTCTTTTTCAGTTTGTTTTTTAATTTCAAGCCGTTCTTTTTCAGTTTGTTTTTGAATTTCAAGCCGTTCTTTTTCAGTTTGTTTTTGAATTTCAAGCCGTTCTTTTTCAGTTTGTTTTTTGGATTTCAAACCGTTCTTTTTCAGTTTGTTTTTGAATTTCAAGCCGTTCTTTTTCAGTTTGTTTTTTGGATTTCAAACCGTACTTTTTCAGTTTGTTTTTGAATTTCAAGCCGTTCTTTTTCAGTTTGTTTTTGGATTTCAAACCGTTCTTTTTCAGTTTGTTTTTGAATTTCAAGCCGTTCTTTTTCAGTTAGTTTTTGAATTTCAAACCGTTCTTTTTGTATTTCCAAATCGAATTGTTCCATCCTTTTTTGCTGTTCACACTGGAACTTTAGAAAATCGAGCATGGCGGATTTGAACTCGTTCATGTTTGACTGTTTTAAGATTATACCGAAAAAAAATTTAATTGAGAAGGAAAAAAAAAACACACGAAATAACTTTAATTTCTTCCTCAGGGAATCACAAGTATTTTTTTATTCTCTGAGAGACATGAATTCTCAGAAAGTTCAGTGTAAGTTAGTTACACTTTTTTTGTACGGTTTCCTTTTCTGAATTGCTAAGTACTGTTGCTTAGAGCCAATATTGACAATTTCCATGTAGCCCTTTTGAGTTCCTCAACGGTCCTTAAGGATCATCGTCGCCAAATTGTTGTGATCCTTAAGAGTCCTCTTCGCCAAGTTGTCGTGGCCTTGTTAGGGCCAAAAATAAAGACACAAGAGCGGAATTGAGTTAAACAATTATATTAAATGAAAACAGCAATACAAACATATCCAAACGAGAGTGTTACAGCAAGAACATTCGGTCCGACTATCAGAGCTGACTGCTGGACACTGCACTCCCCAAAGGCAATACCTGCTCTTATGTATAGCTGGGAGAGTCCACGCATGCGTGGGTAGATTACCATAACAAAAGCAATATATTATTTTTATATATCAAGAACAAATTTATGGAAAATAGGACACAAATAGATATATAAATATAAGTATATATGTACGATAGTATAAGTAGCGCGTTCATATGGAGATAAACAAAGTATGGCGACAGTCTGTTTCATGCTTGAACGCAATCTTCTCTCCAGTATCTGAATATTGTTTTCAAGCATTAAACACACTGTGGTCTGTCGGTGCTGATCATTGTGTACACGATGTTTATATTTTTATTGATATCAAGCACCTTTACCCCATAAATATCGCATACCTTAAAGCTTGCCGCCAATCTAGACCATGTTTAGCCGGAATATTCAAAGCAAAGTCGAAATTTTAGAGAAAATCGAAACAAAAAAGACTCTTATAATTAACATCAGGAAGAGACAGTTGCAAATTTCTGGGTCAATTAATGAGAAGAGCAGACTAGGAAAATTTGATACGCTCTGGGCAGAGTGAATGTAAGAGTTACAGAGGAAAACAAGGCATAACCTACATAATGAGCTGGAGTGAATAGATGACGAAGCAAAGTTTAGGAGAGTTAACAAAAAGACAAAATTTATTAAGAGCTACAAATGACAGGATAATGTGGAGAGCCATTATCATCATTGCCTTGAAGAGACATGGCTCATAGAAGGAGAACGACTAAAACAACAACTCTTTCTTACTATATTTTTTTTTTTCATTTATTTTTATTTTTTTTATTGGTACTTACTGTTATCGATCACATTCATGAGATTTATTTCTGTTTTCTGTTTTTGTTTTTTGTTTGTTTGCAACCGTTACCGGAAAATGTCACACCCATTTTTCATCATTAAAACGGCACGCAAACATTATAAAATGGATGAAAGTGTTGATATTGCTTTGAGATTGTTGAGATATCAACGAGCTAATCACTCCTGGAAATCCAGTCGTACGTAGCAACACACATGTTTAATAGGACGAGTTGCATGACAGTCCTTCTCTTGAGACATAAACACTTTCTGCTGGATTAACTTTATTCTGAATCTACTCTGCAGTTTCAATCAATCCTTTCGGACGTATTTGTTCTTGCGGCAAAAATCAATATTGCTCACAAACAAAACCAACGGGACACACATATAAGTAAAAAATTTCCTTAGTTCTAACCTTCACTGCTAAAACCCACCATGACACGCACATTATCACAAACCACATTTACTCCATTCGTATTCCATTTTTGAGATGTAAGTTCCACTCAAGCAGATCCTTCCCACGAACCGCTGCTCTGTGAAACCGACTCCCAAAAGTATATTTTCCGATCATAATAAATTGAACTTTTCATGTCTAAGATTAACCCTTATCTTATTCACAAACTCGCATAAACTGTGTCACTTACTATGTAACACTCTACCACGAGTGGCTCCAGGGTCTTGTACAAAGTGAACATCACTGTAAAAAAACAAAAGAAAGAAAAAACCTCGGATATATCAAGGTCAAAATGAACAGTATGGTTCTATCAACACAGGGAAGAGTTCCTGGTGAAAAACTAAAGAAAAAATGCAAGGATACGATGCTAGGTGAAAGTATCGAATTAATATATAAAGTTCTGACGATTTTGTTAATCAAATGCCCGAACAAATCCACAGTGTCGCCAATGAATGCACGCCAAAGCCGAGCTGCATTTAAAGTACTATCTTACGTCGTTCATGTCGTTATAGCTCTAAATTCAGGGCGATTTGTTCTTATCCTTTTCAGCAGAGAGGCGAGAAAACAAAGATTTTTCCTTCTTGTACTTGTAATTGCTTTTGACAGCATATTTCTTTTGTGGAGCATTCTTTATCGTTTGTTTTGCAAAGATGGATTTTTACAGTTGCGCGATCGCTTGCTTGATTTGGAAATTCACATCGAAGATGAAAAAAAACTGATACGTATGACTCAAAAACTGAAAAATTGGTTAATTCTTTCTCTAACGTTCGAATTCTTTACAACAATAGCGATATGGTTATCATTAATGTTTATACCCGGAAAAAATTCAGTATTGCCGATGTTTACTTCATATCCAATAACAGTCGAGAGTGACGCCTACATAATTGTATCTGTGATTTTCATAATTCTAATAACCATTGGCAACTTCTGGACCCAAGTGATTGACATTATTGCTATGTGGTTGATAATATTTCTTCGAAATGAGTTCGATTGCCTAGCAGAATCTTTCCGAAGAGATTTTCCTCGCAGCGATGCCAAGCAGAAAAACAATTTAAGCGAAAATGAAAGAAATTCTCGTATTTTTGAAATCTACCAGAATCACGTGAAATTATGC